>JASKGM010000001.1:10427323-10446253 GCA_034509205.1 Ceratonia siliqua | reverse complement strand
AACCAACATCAGGATGTGGCTAGAAGGACATGATTGGTTTGATTAAATTTGAATCATTTATTTTTATATTAACAGCTAAGATTTTATATGAATTTTTAAGTTTTTTATATACTTTTTTACTTTTAATTGTGATGGTCTATTTTTATATAAATGATTATGATTTTAAAGTCATTAAGTCATGACTGGATCTAAAATTAATTGCAAAAAAAAATTATGAAGGCTTAATTAAGGATACGGATCCTATTTAAGAATATGATGGAATCATGTTTTTTTATTCTATGCCATGAAGCCCTTCCATTGGCTACGGAGGGGGGAATCATTGATGGTGCACCTCCTTATTGAGATGAAGACAGTTTCAAGTATTATTTTTTCAATAGATAGATAATCTATTATCGAATTTCTCTAAAATATGAAGAAATTGGATGGATCTTGTGATTTTGATATGTTTGGTTTATTCTGTTTTCCACCTAGAATAAAGAGAACATGATTCCATCATGTTCTTTGATGGGATCCATATCCGCCCAACTAGTTTAGCTAATATTCCTATTCGATCGCTATAGACTGCCACATCATGTGGAGTTAATTAGAAGGTGTTTGGATATATTTATATTTTTTAACAAATACTTCAAATAGAAGTGCTAATTTAAAAAAAATATAGGTATTTGATGTTTAAATATAATTATATAGAAGTTATTGTATTGAAAAAAAAAAGATTCATTGTGTTTGAATGTTAAAATATAGAAAAACTTTTGTGAAGCTAAAATTACTAAAAAGAAAATGTAAAAATATTTTTTATGTTGTATTTGGATAAAAAGATACTTTATCATAAATTTCAAAAATTATTTTTTTAATATTATATTTAAAATTATAAAATACATCATTAAGAATTCTTATTTTTACTTTTATAAATATAAATTTTAAAATAAAATTGTTAATTATAATTTTATTAAAATAAAAAAATTATACATTTAATGGATATGAATGATAAATATGTTAATAGTATAAGATAATGTTGTCTGTCAAAATTTCTTTCACTTCCCTTGAAATAATTTTTAGCTAAAAATAAGAAAAACTTGTTTTTCAAAATAATTGATTTTCAACTTTTTTTTTTCAAAAAACACTTTAAAATAGTTGTTAAACATCACATTTTGACAAAAACACTTTTTTTTTTGGACAAAAAAGCATTATGTGAAAAGCAGTATCCAGACACACCACAGTTTCTCTACTTTTGTTGAACCCCTTTGAGTGGAATTTTTGAGCACCCAAATGATGCTGTAGCTTGAATCAGAGGAAGAAATAGTCCCAGATATCAAATCACGGTATGTAAATTCCCTACATGTCAAAGCACTGTACATGTTTAGGCCGTGGGAGACAAGGAGGGCTGGGGTTTGTTGTGTGCTTCTTACCTTAATTTTATAGATATTGGCCAATTTAATTATCATATAGACTATTGGGCCATAAGATTACTCCTATAAGATTTTAGATAAAGGCAAAAACCGTTTTCGAAAAAAAAAAAAAGACAAGCAAACTCCTAATAATTTTCCCACTAGTATACTCTTCAATTAACAGAATCGACAAATCGGCGCGAGTATTTGATGGGGATGGGTCCTTAAAGGACACCCTTTTAGATTCTGGGGTTGCCATCAATTTGGCATACGTTTAGGGGGAGGGGGAGAAGAAGAAAAGAATATGGGTTTGGTCTTGAGACCATCTTATGAGCTATTATCGTCGGATTATAGATTATCCATCTAATTATATTTTTAAGCACCCCAAAGTAATAAAAAATAACGATAAATCTACATAAGCAGACAAATAGAGGTAATTGGCTAATAGTGTAGGCCTTCATGCAAAGCTCCAATTAGGACAATGACCCATTTCTCTGGGGATCTCAAATTCATTGATGGCTTACACATATATATAATTATATTTTTGTAGCATGGTTTATTCCTCCTGCATGCATGGGATGGAAATGCATGATGAAAATCATAAGTTGCCTCCCACATGGTGACCAAAATCCCCTTGAAAACGCGAGTTATGTCTTTGGGAGCGTAAAGCTCAACCACCACCACCAACAGCTCATGGTGTAGATGATGGAGCACTACTGAGTCTGGGTGGCCTGGTTTTGACAGCCACACTCTTCCATGGGCCCTGTCCTTGCCTTGTATACATGCGGGGATATGCTTTGAAAGATCTTTGGCATAAAAGATTTGATCTACTTGTAATTGGGAACGTAAAACGAATTCACGTGTGGGGGGCGCTAGCTTTGAAGAAATTAGAGGAAAGCAAATGGAATATATGAATTAGGTGTATGACAAGGATCCAACAAAGAAAAGGATAGATAGATAAAGGGAGTGAAAGGGCTATAGGTAGGTAGCTAGGTTCAAAGTTAAGAAGATTTGGAGAAAGAACAGGGAAGAGGTACCTATGAAATAGAGAGTCAAGAGATGAGTGGAAGAGGTCAAGAGATGAGTGGAAGAGCACACTAATATTGGTGGGGATACAAAGATTTGGCGTTTGGAAAACAAGTGTGGAGTAGTAGTTGATATATATGTATGTGTCTGCTGAAACCATTAAGACGTCATGTCTGTGTGTCCTTTTGGTGCTGCATGTCTCGGGTAACATTAGTTTTCATCCGCACATGGACAAGGAAAAGGTTACATTGTATAGTTATCCGTTATCTACGATAGACAGAGATTTTGGACAGCGGGGAGAAGGATGTATAGCATATATGATTCGCACATAGCTAAAAGGAGTTGTCTCTGTGTGTGGGGCTGTGGCTGTGGCTGTGCTTTATTTCTGTCCAAGGTTTAGTGGACACCATTGTGGGGTTGCTTTGAATGAGAAGATATTGAGTTATTTTATAAAAAATGTGTAGATGATACCAATAATAAATATACATATAAATATGTTTAATTTTATAGGATTCCACTCTTTAAAATATTTACCTATTCCTACTCCTATTGGATTACTTCATTAGGCAGTTGAAGAGGAATGTTTCAGAAATTGAGATGATTTTGTTTTATGTTTTTATGGTTTTAAAACATGAAGATGTCAATATAAACAACTTTGTATGGACAACAAGTAACTGGATGTTGACGTGTGTATAGTGAAGCTTCCCAATTTGTGCGAAAATAATCAGCATATTAATTTTAAGGTAGTTCAGTTAGACAACATGAAATGGAAACGAAACTGCCGTACCAAGTTGCATCATTGTCAGATTATGTTACCTACCAACTGGATGTAAAATCATCATAAGTGGTAGACTGTTAGTCAAATAAGGTGTTTATGCACCTCTATAATTATACAGTAAACTCTATTGTTAGATGGGAATATTTTGTCCCCTTCACTTTCAATTACTCTTATACTCGCCAGACATGTAATTTTTCTAATATTTGGGGATTAAAAGGGATGCCAACGCTTTTTGTCTCCGCCCTTTCTCTGTCTTTTTGTCTCCGTCCTTGATTTTTATAGTGGTGAAATTTTTATCTTCGTTTTTTCCTAAGACTCAGGGATATGTAGCAATCTAAATTCATTTTTTTAAGAAAATAATCGGTTATTTTTTTTTTTATTTTAACTATTCGTATTATACGATTACGATGAAATTTCTTTATTTTGTTAAAATTATTGTGATCGTTCATACATGTACAAATAATTACGATAAATAAAAAATAACTAAATATGACTGAGATAAAAATAATTATATTCGCATGTGATTTGCAGAGAGACAGTAAATACAAACAAAAAAAATTAAGAATATTTAACATTAGAAAAAATAATGACAAACTTAAATTATTAACTTCAAAAATAAATATAATTTTTTCATTAAAATTAAAGTAATAATTTTTTTATTAATAAAACAAAAATATTAAAAATATTTTTATATTTGACAGGAATAACGAGAATCCACGAGACAAGAGTATGATCCTCTCATTCCTGTCCCTAAATTCTAGAAGAAGAAAATTTTCTTCCCATCTTTATTTTCAAAGAAAACAAATCTTTCTTTATTTTTGTCCTCAAATAAGGCTGTCCCTGTGGATTTTCGTCTACAGATAATTCTGCCATCCCTAGATATTAATGCATGGTCATCACATATATATCATACTACAATTGCCTTTGCCTTATGAAATTTCAAAACAAATATTTAGACATTTAATATATATCTATATTGAAATTGAAATTGAAATTTTTTATATTTGATATGTCTATAAAATTGTTTTAAAGTTTTTAAGAATGTTGGTATCTATGTTTAAACCCAAAAATTTGGAGAATATAATTGAAATCATTTTTTATTATATTAAATTGAAACATTGTTGATATAATATAATTAAATAGAGCTTTGTTATAAAATGAAACCTTATTTAAATATAAAATTTAATCGGAAAGAAAGTACAACAGACGTGGAAAAGAGGTTAACTTTGAATCCTAGAACTGTTCCATGTACCCAAGAGCCAAACAGAAGTTGAAACCTGGTTTTGATCTGATGCCTCTATCAGTTCAAATAAGTTCAAGATGGTGGCGAATAAGTTAAATTAGAAATCCTAAAACTGATGCCATGTACCCGAGAACCAAAGAGAAGTTGAAACCTGTATTTCAGACAAAAATTAGTGATGGCAGCAGTCAATCCATAACTGGAAGAATGGAATGGAATCCTCCATCTTACAATCTGTACTCAGATCCATCTGCATTCTGCAACTTGCAATAAACTTCAGTTTCCTCCGCCAAAACTGTATTTCAATTTCAATATCACTAGTACTACCCTTTCCTTTCATACCACTAACTCTAATATTCATGTCCGGAATCAACAACACATCACTTCATGATCTATATTTCTCAATATAGAAGTTACTACCTATTAAAAGTCTATTTGTATTACACATTACAGTTTCTGAATCAATTCCCTTTCAATATTTGTATTTCAACACGAGGTACCTTAGCTCAAGGTAGGTAGGGCCCTACACAAATAGTGGGTCTGTTCTTAAGAATTTATGAGAGATTGGTTAGTGTAATGTGGGTTAAGTACTTTCACTATATAATTTGAACATAGTTCCGGCTGCAATTTGAAATGCTTTTGTAAGGTTGTTATAATTGAAAGTTGTTTATAATTAGGTGTTAGAATTAGAAAAACTTTGAAACTGGATTCTTGCTGTGACTGATTCGTATAAAACTTGCCTTCTTGACAAAAAAATAGACCTACTTGCATGCAGCCAAAAAGAGTTCAAGTGTTTGCTCGATTAATTAACTGATCACATGACTCACATATGATATTTTTCCTGGAAATCGTTCTCACATGGGAGAGCAAAAAATATCATGCTCATGCTTGAGTCTAGCCAGCGATTTATAAGAAATAAATAAATTATAAATAAATGTATAAACGTTATTTGGCCAAACCCAGTTCACAATTTTCATGTTGCCCATTATCAGTGCACTCCAAATATCCTCCTACTAAACAGAGGCAGTAAGGAATCATATGTCACAGTCATGCTTATGCTCGTAAACCTAACGAAAAAAAGAAGATATGATGAAACCTGAGAAGTAGCTAGCATTAATACTCGCTTATTGAAGATATATATATATATATATTAGCAGTAGGTGCATGTGAAAATAAAAATTAGCTAGGGGACATGCAGAGATTTTTCTTACTGTGATATGATATGCTGAGAGAATATGTGCTTAAAGGTTCTATATACCCCACAAAGGTTCCTAAAGCACATGATGTTTGGGAGAAAATAATGCATGTGCTTGTTGAAAATGTCGTTTCACTCTCATCCAAACACCCCCTAGCTCTTTCCCTCTCCCATTTAAGTTAACGTATGGATTCCCACACTCCAATATTCATCCAACCCCATCACTTCCCCTGTCTAACCGCCTCTTCTTCTAATATATATTCCAAAATTCCTCCCATCTTCCCCTTGTGTTTCAGAGGAGAATATTTAATATTGTGATAAGATACTATTATGAAATATGGGAATAATGAAATTAACCCTTAAAAGTGGTTCCGGTTCCAGTATGAAAAACGACAATAGCTAGGAGATATTTGAATTTGGAACTTGTTGATAACATGAAGACGAAGGATTCCGTGGAGTGGTAAGGAAAGCACATGGATGATGGTAAGCGATGAGGTCGGTCCATGTTACTGTTGGTAGGGTCCGTCTCCCTTTTTTTTTTTGATAGTAACGGGGCATTGGTACTCAGGCAGTACTACACCACAACTTGTTTTTAGGTTTGGTCTCTAAGGGAGAGGGTACGTGCAGGAGTTCTTTTCAAACGCCTCTTTTATTTATCACCCCTTTAAGAACCCATGCATTCATCCCTCACCACAATCCCATGACCAAGACGCCGACCCAACCCATCTTCCTTTAACTCCACATGCATTCCACTGCTCTACACCACAGTTTCAAAACTGCTGTTATGCATGTCGAAGTTTTTAACTATGCTTATGCTTTCGGGGTATTCTAGGAATATAAAGAGTAAAATAAAAACAAACAACCACCACAAACACGGGAGAGAGCGAGGATACAAAGGACGACCACGTCCAAATATAACTAATAACTATAATAACTACCATTAGAACATTCTCAAATTCCAAGTACCAGTCTTCCAAACTAACAGCTCCATCAAATCCTAACACGGAAAAGAAAACACGAAATTGAAAGCACAAGACGACACTAGTAAATTCTGCTCATACAAACACATAAAGAGAGACAAGCTCTAAGTAGCCACCCAATACGCCTCCCAGTTCAGTAATTTGTTGTTCCTATCCCCACCTTCGTTGCACCTGCTTGGCCTGGGAGGCTTTCTCATTCCCGTTTCATCCTCGCCATTCTCATCCAACTTCTCTGCCTCAGCATCTTCGTCACCACAGACATTTTGGTTGACGGTTTCATCTGCTATTTCAGATTCAGCGTCATCTTCTTCTTCAATGCTCTCTTCCTCACCAACTCCTTCATCATCAGCTACTTCATCATAATAAGAATTGAAGCTGCTAAACATTCGAAGCGTAAGCCTGCCATTGCTACGCTCTGCTTGAAAATAAGCGGGAGAGGGAGGGGCAACCACTGCTTCCAAGATTAGCCGACCATCTTCTCGATGAGGCCAAACTTGAAGCCCGCCCAAAGTAGTAACGGAGGACAGTGGAGGAGGAAAGCTAACATCACGTTTCGACCTTTTGGACACAGAAGTTCTTTTAGTTTCCTGAGTTCTTTGTTTGAAAGAGGTGCTATTTTCTAAGGAAAATAAAGCAATGTCTTCACTGCTTTCGCTGCCATTACTACCAGTCTCGGAGCCTAAACTTTCAGTGCACATTTCCAAGCTCTTTGCACTGAGCTTGGAAGAGGAACGCTTAACCGAAGGGTGGACATAGACTTTTTCAGTTTCAGGCTCCTCGGTTTTTTTACAATGAGAAATGTTGGCAAGAGATTGAAGAAAACTCCAGCCACCCTTGTCAGAATTGTTGTCCTCTTTCATGTCACTTTCATCGTTTGTTTTGGCCGGGGGCAGTGTCATGGTGTTGGATATCTCTTGGGCGGAAAGGGCAGCCCAGCTAGGCCATTCCGAGGGTTCAGAAAAGTTCGACCCTGGTGGAGCCAATTTGAGAATCAGAACACGTGGTTCGATAGCTCGGGGATCAAGACATGATTCCAACCCTTGACAGACACTTGAGGAAGACATTTGTGTTATCCAAAATTAAGATGTCAAAAACAGAGGAAAGAAACAGAGGAGTTGGTTTTTCTAAACTTGAGTAATACACGAGGCTTTGGGGTTGATTAAAGAGAGGACAGATGGGAGCAGTGGTGAAAGAGAAGGTGTTAAACAAAAGCCATAATTTGGTTTGGCTGAAATTATAGATGGGTTCCCTGGAAAAGAGAGAAAGCAGCAGTAGAGAAGAGAGGAATGGACATGGAAATCAAAGGGCAGAGGTCTGAATTTATAGTTGAGCGCAGGTAAAGTGCCATTTGTTGCTTTATTCTAGTGCGAAGGAGAGGGACCCTTGCAATAGGAGATGGTAAACTACGAGATTAACGCAAATTTTATTTATAAATTGTGAACAAATAATTTATAAATAAAATTTGTATAAACAACTTTACATCAAATATATTTCCGTCCACACGTTAGAAAGACAAAAAACATAAGCCTTGATTGCATAATTACACACCTGTAACCTTCTAGTTTCAGGCATGTTTCAAGTAACATCAAGTGCCTAAAATTTCAAAGTATCTTAAATGGAGTTCCTACATTGTGTGTTACTGGTTAACTTCTGTATGTTGACAATCTTTGGATTTTTCATTTTTTTTTATATAGAATAACAAAGTGCAACTCTTTGAAAGAAAAGCTTCAATTGGAAATGAAAGGGCAAAATGCGCATCTGGTAATTTAAATGCAAAAGAAACTGCTATATTTGTATCTAGTACAAATATTCTTCCAAAATTTACTGCATCGTGCCAACTGACTCATGAGCTTTGATTGAGAGGGGATTTGGTTTGGGGAGTTAAAAGTTTTAACTTGTAGGTTCAAACTCCAAGAGTAATACTGTTCTTATAGATTTATTTTTTCATAAACATCTTACAAAGCAAGATAAAAAAAAAAAAAGAGAGAGAGAGAAAGGTATAATAATGTAAGATGTGAGTGATTATCTAAAAATTAATTTAGTGGTATAAATTAAATTTATAAAATATTTATGAGAATAATATTTCTCAAACTTTAAAAGTCATGGCACTTTTTATTTTTTCAACGTACCAACATAAACTAAATTTTTATATAGGTTGTGCTTATTATATTATCTATAAATTTAAGATAAAAATTAGTAAAAAAATATGAACTAGAACTTCATTAACTTTATTATTGATGTTATGTTTTAAATCCATAAATAAGCTGAACAAGTTCTCAAAATAAAATTACAGCAAAATAACTGCCATGTCCACATTTTGAGTCTTAACTCTTAGGACCTGCGTGCTAAATGAAATTTGGGTGATTTTACAAAGTTGAGGTACTTGTATGAAACAAGTAGAAGTTGAAGGACTTGGCAGAAACTTGAATGAAATGAAAGAGGAATAAAGTGAAGGAAAAAGCGAACATTCATGTTGACCAAGTGAAAAGCACGAGACTGTGAGTAGTGGAATGAAGCAGTAGTTAATGTACACAAAAAAAGGTAAGGTAAAATACATGGCATGAACAGTGTGGTAAAGAATACAGAGTAGGTGATATCTATTAAACAGTTAGTTTTAAGTTCTCCACAGGAAAGTTTTCATGGATTAGCTACTTAACCCATTTGGTACCAGACAAAATGGGGAAAATGGACAGGGTTCTCTTCTGTCTTTATCTACTGGAATTCCCTTGTTTCAAAGGCTGGAAAAATGGGGAGAATGAATATAGCAGAAAGCAGAAGTCAGAAGGTACAATCTTCGCCCAAGGCTGGGATTCCTCTTTCTTTGAAATTATAAGTATCGGCTATTCAACTAACACCAGAAATACTCGAAACTTTTAGCCCTAACATGAGATGAAATTGAGATAGGTCCTGCTCTCCATTTATAATAACGTTGCAAACCAAGTCAATAACTAACCATTTTAGCGAAAGTAAAGAAAGGGGACATATGTCAAGGTATGCTGAATTCTCTGATATTTTGAGAGAAGGCATAGAGCTCTTCATTTAAGATAATCTAATAAAGTAATAACGTCAACCGACCAAACAAGAGGAACCCATGAGTGGATACTAAAATGGTTTAATAATCCGATCACTTTTATTGTCTTCTAAGCTAAGAGGTCTCACAACTTTTGTTGACTTCTTCAATAAATCATGAAAGTTACAGTACACTCTTCAAATTCTATGCTGGTCAGAGCAAAAGAAAGAAAGAAAGCATAATTTCATTACCTTTCTAGATTCTAGCCTTTCTATTTCCCAAATATGTACGGAAAATGTATATATATGTGCTTTAAAACGTTGAAGATTTCTTGAATAAAGCAATCAAAAACAATATGCTCTTCAAACACCATACTCTTTCTTTGGCTCTTATGTCATTTAGCACAAAGGACACAATGCCTTGTCTCAAGACTGAGAATTATAGTTAATGACCAGCTGTTGTTAGACTTACACTATGCAACGTCCACCCAAAACATTGGAAAACAATAATCCTTCTTTAGTCATTTATCTGTGTTCATTGTTCAACTAACGCAAGATTCCAAACTGATATTGCATTGCTTTTGATCATCTACACATTATATGTATCTTTATGTATGTGTTTGTATATTTATACGTATTGGAATTATGGGGGCCCTCAACAATTAACACATGCAAATGTCCAGTTAATATTTAGCATTACCATAGGAATTGAAGATTGAGTGCCAAAATCACATACCTAGGCGGAGACGAAGAAAAATTTGTAAAAATTACATTGGTCTGATAACAGTTTCTCCCCGTCCGACCGTAATTTAACATAGACTAGTTGATGATTGTCGCCCTTATAATTGAAAACTGCTAACACATGTCTTCAGAGGATGACGTAAAACATCGATTATAAGGTACCAAGTTTGGTTTTGAGACAAATATGATGCAGTCTATAGAGGAATGAGGAATCTATTCCGATAAAGGAAAATATGTTTTCATAAATGCTAAAACCAGGGAAGGCAAGAAGAGGGCCCCTAGCATTCCTTCCTGGTTTTGGTACTTTACAATCCTTCCTAGCTAAGTGCTCTATATTTAACGTTTAACGAAAGAAAAACAGAAAATTACAAGGAAGGGGAACGACAATGAGAAGGAAAATTAAAGAGGGGACAAGAATATATGCGCCATGCAAACTTTCTGTGAAAAGGCCATAGCCCTGACCATCAAATATGCTTGCATAATCCATCTTGCACTCATTCCTTTGCCTTTGTTCTGAGTAGGCCAACCAAGGGAAACCTTTATAACCCAACACAAAGTTTCTTTGGAGTGTAAGGTAAACTCTATGATTATGTATCGTTTACTTAATCACGGATTCGTATTTTAATAAGATTTTGAGTTTTGAATATGGTAGTGCTGCCACTTTATTTGTTCCATTGGTCATGCTTGCTCCAGGCAGAGAAATTAAAAGGAATACTAGTAAAGTTAGCACGTAGATCATGCAAACCTCATCTGAAACCAACCGTTGCTATTATATTGTTAATTGCAAAGGACGGAGGTCCACTGATTCCATAGTATGCTTTATGGAAGCTTCACTTTCATTTAGTTTCACACAAAACTCATTGCAGCACTTCAATTCTAGGATTCAAAGTTAAGAAACATCATTAACTTGTAACATGTGAAACTACGAGATGGTATACCAGAGTGTCTGTTACTCTGTTTATTGCATGCAATGCCATAAGCCTATAGCAGATAAAAAAAGGAGAAGCAATTTTAAATTCAGTGTCAATAAAAGGTTTGTCTAATACACAGACCACATGAATGATATGGATCTTCTTCTCTTATAAAAAATGACATTACAAAAAATTAAAAAATTTAAATAAAATATTAATAAATTTTAATTTATAAAGAATCAATATTTGTTTAATAATTTTTTTTAAATAATAAGATTAAATTTGTAAATAAATAAGATTTTGTTAAGACTTAATGATATTTTATTTGAATTTCTCTTTAATATTAGTTTAATAAAAAAATATCTCTAAAAAATAAGATTAAACTTTTAAATTACATTAATTTTTTTTAAAACTTATTAATACTTTATTTAAATTTTTTTAATTTTTTATAATGTCGTTTCCTTGTGAAAAAAAACCCGAGATCCATATCCCAGGAATAATACTGTTATATTCCACAAGCGGCGCTTTTCAAACAGTTTAATTTATGTGGAATGTGAATCACTGATATATATGATGAGACGAACATGGAAGACCATCGGTCTTCCCACATTACCTGCATTGCAAAAGACAATTCATAGTAGATGATATATATTTACCTTTATGTAATCGAGTTTGTTGGTACTAAAGGAACTTTCAATTTAGAATATCAAACGGGAAATTGGAATTCTTGAATGACAAAAAATTCCATTAGCATTGCCAGTTATATATAAAAAACTATAGAGGGCAGAGAGAGAAGAAACGGAAGGTACAATTGTTAGTGACGAATTCCTCTTGCATCTATTACTTAACGTGAGAGTCCAATACAATAAAAAATGAAGGTCATGAAACATGAAGATTTTGAATTTCAATCTCTAGCGTTCTAATTTTTTTCTCAACATTTGATAATTCTTCTTTAATCTCTAATAGCTTGTCAAGTTTATCCTGTGCTTGATCTTGGTAAGGTTTGCTAAGGATTTTCACAAAAGTATCCAAATTCCCTATGGCTTCCATGAGATCCTTCTTCATGGCCTCTTCAAGTTCATAGGCCAAGGCATCTGCTTTCCTTTTCACCTTATCAATCACACTCTGCCTACGAGCTGGGAAATTTGAAATAGCTAGATACCTGTCATAGACACAGAAGTCACGATATTAACAAAAACGCAATCATGCAACCTATTTTTTTTTAGAAAAAAATCATTGTAAGAATTGTACAAATGATGAAAAAAAGTATACCAAGGGGAATTCTTCTATGCTTTGAACAACAACAAACAGACAAAAACTGTAATAAATATATTAAAAAATGTAGCAGTAAACTAGCCCTCTAAATTGCTAGCTGCTTGCTATCAGTTTGACAGGCCATGCCTGATAGCAATTAGTGCGCAAATAAGCAACAATGGGCAAATATAACTCCGATCCCTTGTTAAGATCAATGATCAGAAGCAGATTCTCTAATAAGAGTAGGCGGGCTTTTTAGTTGAATCATAAATGTTCCCGTTCCCATTGCTGTAGTAGTTTAGCGCAGCTCAGCATAAATTTAAGCTTTTAGCACCATATATTTGCTTACATCAGCAACCTTCGGGCTGTAGAGCCTGAGTGAGTGATTTAAGTTATTTGAATACTATATGGTGTTCCTACTTTTTATACTATTCAGTTAATACATTTGCTTTGAATAAGTTCTTCAGGAATGCATCTTGATAACCCTATCTGTATATTTATGTTAGTGTTCTCCTTAGCTAGACCCTATTTTCATATTCCTTATTTTGTATAAAGCTAAACCTTTATGATAGCAACTCAAAAATTTCCATTCTCTTACATCAACACTCGTATATAAAACAACCCTCCCACAACCCAAAACTCTTTAACCAAGTTAATTAGTACAGGAGCAATCAAATAAGGCATATTACCCGCCAGCAGAACAAAGGCCAAGAGCAAGAAGATCTTCCAAAGTGGTTGGCAGCACAGATGTCAGAAGTGAAGCAGATAAACCAGCCACACCTAGTCCACCAAAAGCCCCCAAGAACTAATTTAAACGGAAAACATTTTAGATCAGATTGATTTAGAGACAATACAATTTTGTACAATAAAAAAATCAAATAAATAAAAACAAGGATGCTGAAATGTAATTCAAAAAGTCAATAATTTTACCATATTGTTAATTGTTGGTTGTTTCAACTTCTACTTGAAAAAAAAAAAGTTATTTATTTCACAGAATCACAATGAGTTTCAAACTTACCATCTGGCGGACTTCTTCCTCAAATGACTTGGAAGCAGCACTGCTACTGAAGTTTCCAATCACCTGACTGCCAGCTAGGTCCACTTTCTTTAGCAACTCATAGGTCTCAAAATCCATCGGACTATTTGCATTAATCAATGAGGGCCATCGTTTTTCAAAAGATTTCTTGTATAATCTCCCTTGGTTGGTATTTTTGGATTGTATCCAATTTTCGTATTCTCCAAGTATTTTCTAATGTTAAAATCAATGGAAAAAAATGTTGGCAAAATGACACAGCTAACTTCAGGCATAATGTACTAATCATATGATCCAGCATTTATATGGTATGATAGTATTGGGGCTATCCCAACTCCCAAGCAATAGGACGGATAAAGGTGATGGATGAATCACATTATTCTGCTAACCAAGAGAGTACACAATTGAAATGTAATACTATCTGGATTCAACTTAAGAACCTAAGCAGGTTAAACTTTACGGTCAGTGACTAACCTGAGCAGCAGCCCCAGCAGGAGCAATTATGTCATTTTGAATTCTTGAGGTACCAGGCATTGCATATTTTTCACCTTTGAATACATATGAAGCAACAGTGTCAAGATTTGACAATTGCAGAGAACCTTCAACAAACTCCACAACATTCGATTTTGTAGTCCCAATCTGATAATTCGTGCAAAACTTTATTAGAAAACACAATGTATCAGGGGCAATAAAGAGTGAAATAAATCTGTCTTAATTCAAAAAAATCTTAAACTTTTGTTAACAAACCAATGATAAAATTTGTCTCCTCCAAGAGAGGCTCTCAGTTTCCATCTTCATTGCAAAATCATTTACACTATTAACAAGATCATCCACTGCAGTCAAATCCTGCTTGGCATATCGGCAGTCTTGTGTCACAAGTGTGTCACATGCTGAAATTAGTCTCTCTGCAATTCCAACCGGTGTTTCAAGTTTAAGCTTCATCCTCTCCATTCCTGGCATTGTTGACCCATCTAAAAAGCTGTACAAGAACTTTTCAAATTTGTAGAAGCCGCTGGCTCTATAATGAGAATCACTATCAGCAACTGATAATTCTTCATTATGCTTTCCAACATCAGAGGTTGGCATAAGTTTTGCTTCCAGGGCAGATCGAGCAGACACAGGATACAATATCACATTTTCAGTATTCAGCAATTTCTGCACATTGTCCTTGATGAACGACACTGCTTCATCAAGCTGCATCAAATTGTGAACGTAATTCAAATCTACTATGAAGTTTAGTCGGAAAGTTGAATAATATAAGAGACCTATCTGCTAATTTCACTACAAGAAAATCACTTGAGATTATATGAAATCAATAACCAATATGAAGCATAAGCCATAGATGAACCTCGCGAGTGTTCTGATATATGTCAGATTTATTCAAAACAAAGACAACTTTCTTTTTCCACTGCTGAGAATAACGAAGAAAAGCAACCTGAAGCACAACACCAGAAAAGAAGCTACAATCAGCCTTGCAAATAACATAAAATAACACAGGTCATACCCCTGCCTGAACAATAATAACCAATATCATATTATACCCCATTCATAGAGGTGACTGACCATACCTCACTTCCAGTTAAAGGGCGATCGGCAGAAATAACAAACACGAGTAAATCTGCACGGGGTACAAATTCCTCTGTAAGACGCTGTTGTCTCTGGAGAATCACATTAGTTCCAGGTGTATCAACAATGGTCATCTGTTTTCAAAAGAATAAAAAAATTGTTCAGAGCACATACAGTAAAAAGTGGCAAAGGTATATATAAATTAAATGCATTTAATACACATAAAGGACAGGGATGGATCATAATTGAATTGAGAAAAATCAGAATTTAATTAGCTTACTTCTTTAAGAATTGGAGCAGGAAGGTAGCAAATATATTGACCATCTGGATGCCTCTCACAACGTTGTTCTTCAAAATCTAAGTCAGTATATCGTAAAAAGGTGATCTCATTGGTTGTTGGAACAACTCCCTCTTTGAGATATCTTTGGCCAAGAAGCGCATTAATGACAGTAGATTTACCAGAGTTGAATTCCCCCTGATAATATTAAGAATCAATATAGACAAAACACATGATATGTTAAAAACTTCTGCAGCATTCTTATTTAGTCTACAGCATGAACAAGAAGCTATTCTGAAAAAAAAACATGGCATTCTTTTGAGTTAGAAAGCTTATATATATATATATATATATAAGGGGAAATGTCCAAGTTTGAGAGACAACCAACTATTCATCCTAAAGTGAAAGTTGGAAAATACCTATAACGACTGCCATGGCAGAAATTCAGATCCTAAAAGTAACATCAAAATGCTAAATGATATAAGCTTCAAGAAAGACATAATAGCTTACAGGTGAGTTTGAGTCACAGGAAGAACAGGCTGCTAAACTAATTAACCAAATAATTAGTACATGTCAGTGACCACTAATTGTACAAAAAGACTCTCCTGAGGGAAACAACTTCTGACATTTATAAAGACAAAATAATTAATTAACAACTCACTATTAAGTTAACCGTGAATTATTGTTCTGGTACAATGATTATATGAGGAGGTCATAAGACATTCAGATGAATTACAAACAGAATTACAATGAATAACGATGAGAAGATAAGTTCACAACAAATAGCACTTGTTAGTCAAATAGTTCTTAAATAGAATACGACAATAAGATTTTTTGTTTTCTTTTGAAATTTAGAGCTAATACCAATGCATATCCCAGGAACCAGAATTTCTTGAGATTCAGCACACAATTACCACTATAACCAGTAAAAATGGCTCATCAATCTGAGAAACTGCATCATTAAGAAGTGAAACCTCCTCCATCTGTCATTTGAAACCAATACCAAATTAACACACGGTACAAATATACATGTTATAATACAGAATAATGAAAAAAATAATAACTTCAAATACATGTTTCAAATTAAAATATCACCAGTGGCGCAGCTTTCTTGATAACTTTTATCGCTTCATTCAATACTGATCTCTCTGTTTCTATTAATTGTTTTTCTCTGTCCTCCAGTTTAATAAATCCAGCCAAGGCCTCCTTTTTCCTCTGAAAATCATTATCCATGTTCGATAATTTATGCTCACTAACTTTGCCACCATGATCATCAAATGTTTTCTTATCATTCATATACTCAATGTCAAATAGGTTGTGTAGAAAATCATCATCAAATGAACCAAAACTTTCCAAATTGATAACAAAACCACTAGCACCTGAAGCAAGTAAATTTGATGCCTCAGCATAAGAAATGTTTTTTCCAGATGAAATGCACGTGATGAAAATAGGTATCTTCACGTTCTCGTATATGGAATTAATGTCCAGATTGTCATGTTTCACATCACCACTTCCATATATAAGAAAATCAGCACCTTCAGATTTAGATGCATTTACAGCATCATCTACAGTTTGGACAATTCTAGCTACTAAGGGAAGGACCACCAATTCAGATTTGGAATTCAACATTGAATTTCTCGCAACAACTGTAGGAAGACCTGCAAGAGATTAGAGAAACACGTAACTTGTGCCTGTGCCTGGAATTTTTAATTTTAGAGGCAGGGGAATTGAAGAGTATAAAAAAGAAACAGAGCATGAGAGGGATAATGCATTGCAGTGGACAAATAACATACAAACAAGTAGTCAAAAGACTCTAGGATGTTGCTATACATCTTCACATATTAAACAACTAACATAGTGAAAAAAAACAAGGATGATAAACTGATATTCACTGTAAAAACTAAAAACAGAACTATTTGTATCTCAATCATCCAACTCAAGGAATTAGAAGAGTTATTTATATTTACAGTCTTTACTATGTTATAAGGATGGATTTAAGATTAGACAATATTATGTCTAAGTAGTGGGGTTTGGACTTGAAGAAATTACAAGTAGGAGGGACCAAATTCAACCCCTTAGTTTATATATTTCTAAATGAACATATGTCACAGTAAAATCACTCTCAGGCTATATTGCTTCGATTTTTTAACAGTTTAAGTACCAGTGCTGGTTCATCATTCAATCTCTTAAGTAAAACATAAAGGTTATTAAGATTCAAAATTGTCAACCAAGTTTGTCTGATTTCACATTACCGGTACCCAATTGAATGGGCATGTGATAAAGCAAATAAGCAATGCCTCGCCTCTCGTGAGATGACATATCTAGGTTGTACGAATATGTATTTGAAGAAATGTTGAATAGAAAGAAAATAAATGAAGCCTCATGATCATGTTCTAATAATAGGAATACTATAATGACCTTGATCAGAGAGCACAACCCCGCTAGCACAAGCAGCAGCAGCAATATCAACGCGCTCTGAAACCAACAAATAGGCGCGGTCCTGAACCACTGACTTCAACAAGCAAGCAGCCTCGTAAAGCCTTCCACCACTTGCTTCACAGCTAGAGAGCACCACAATCCCAACCCATTTTGACACCGCTTTGTCTATCAAATCTAGGACGCCACCACCGCTCAAAACCTCGTCAGGATCCAATCGCAGAACGAGAGTAGGGGGTTTAATCTCGGGCCTCTTGTACCCACCTGGGTACAATGTTCTGGGCTGTGGCTGCTGATAAGGACGAAACCCTTGCTTGAATTGGTCAAAACCATTAGAACTGTTTGAGATAGAACTATGTGTGATTGAACTATGTGGTCGCCGCAGAGGAAGTCGGAAGCGAGAGAAGTGGCTGTGGCGGGGAATTGTTGGGGGCAAGAGTGAAGGGGTTACAGAGGTGCGGTAGGAGAGGAGAGGTACCATGGAATTGAGAGAGAGAGAGAGAGAGAATGGCTTCGGCTAATCGGCAAGAATGTTAGTGTCCAAGAATCAAGATCTCAGGTTTATCTTATCGGCAGGAAAGTCAAATGAAGGAGTGAAGTATAGTGAATAATAAATATGGTGGTGTTTGACTGTTCGTGATCCATAGAACACCACTGTATCCATCTCTCTGTATGGTTGTCAAAACGCAAAACTGAGATACTAAAAATAAAAAAATGCCTCATCCGACTTTATTTTCAATTTTAAAAATATACATGATTTTGACTCGTATAGTATTATTCAGTAATTATAATTTTTTGTGTGTAAGATCAGATTTATATTTTAATAACAGCAATGAATCTAAATCTAATATGAATAACTAATATAGATAAACTAATCAAAATTTTCTTATGCAAAACATGTCATTTTTGTATAAAAGAGTAATTATTATGATTATTGTCATTAAATATTATATACTATTATATAAGATTTTGAAATACTTCATTTTTATAATTTTTTATGTATAATTTTTACATAAAAAACAAAGTTGTGAGCAGTTATTTAATAAATTTTTATTCTTTTTATAATAAAAGTATCATATATTATATTTATATATATATA
>JASKGM010000001.1:10390937-10402080 GCA_034509205.1 Ceratonia siliqua | reverse complement strand
TCCGCTCGGGAAAAGACGAATGGCGCCGAACTCTTGAGGTCAAAGCAAGGGATAAGCAGGGGCTTACACGTGTCCTTCAAGGTCAACTGCCGACCATCCTCTCTTCTCTGGAACACTTGCTTTAACACGTTATCCATGCTCCTAGAAGAGAATCTCCGGCTCCGGCGGAAAACTCCGGGGATTTTGAGCTTGTAGAGTTCGGAATTCCTCTGGGTGATAACACGTACGGCGTCCCTAGCAGTATAGAGAGGCCTGCCAGAGCCGTCATCGGCGGTGATCATGGCTGCAAGGAGGGCACCGATGCCAGTACCTGCAATGATGTCAAAGAAATCGACAATTTGGGCGTGGGGATCGGAGGTCTGGAGACGGATCTGGTCCTCGAGGCGAATGAGGGCAGAGGCAGCGACAATGGGGGTGGTTCCTCCGCCGTCAATGCTGAGTATGCGGGTTTTGTTGATGGATTCACAGCGAGAGAGCCACTTGTGTTCGAGTTTGGAGAAGATCTCCAGCGTGACTTTACTGAGCTCCATGGATGGTCTCCGTCGACAGTGGCAGATAGAGTAGGTGGGAGAATGCTTAATTTTAATATTATGATATATATGGGGCGGATGTGCGAGAGGTTGAAAAGGAGAAAAAGCAAAGAGGCTGAGTCTTCACGCTTTGGTGGTGAGAGACATTAATGCCAATGGGTGAAGGATTCGGGTTCTGTAATGTCTTCCTCTCTCTAAATCTCTCCTCCTAGTGGTGGCTATAGAAATAGTACGAGTGTCCTCTCTCTCTCCCTCTCTCTCTGAGTTGGTGAGAGTTAAAAGAACAGGAAGTGAAAGGTGCGTTTGGGAATGGTGGTAGTTATAAGTTATATACGCGACCCCTCCTGTCCTTGTCGCATTTTCTTTTGTTTATTTTACACTGCTTACTTTTGTTGCTTCTGTTTGAAGCTCCGTGTCTCCGTGATATGAGATGAGACTTGAGAGTGGTCATAGACTCAGGTGGTGTAAAGTACGTAATGTGTGTTGCACGTGCACGTGCAAGTGCGATTGTTGTTACGGGGTTAAGGGGAGTGAGTAAGCGCCAACCTCGGCTTGTGGAGACGGAGTGGGCCTTCCTCTGCTTGCTACTCCTTCTCCGCCGACTGATGAAGATACAGACGAAGATAGCTAGAAATTTCTGAGTAATATATATCAGAAACAACATGGAACATGGAAAAAAAATTGAAATTGGCATCAACACAAACTAACTCATCTGGGTTGCACTGCCTGTGTTCAAATTATCAAATAAAATCATGTTTCGTTGCTTCAAACCAGAAGTTTCTAGCTGTCAATGGCCCAAAAGAAGTAACCTTGGTGTCTTTTTCAGTGCCTTCTTGTTGATGTTGGTTGTTTAACAAAGTGAATTGACATTTGGTAAAAATACACGTCATCTGAAATATGAAAGCCGAGCAAATGAAGTCTAATCCCCTTTTCCCTATCAACACCCCTGCGTCATGCAAAAATGGATATAAAAGGCCCATTTGAGACTATGTTTCAAATCAACCCTTAGACTGAAACTCAGAAACACTTGGTTCTATCAACCATTGGGCCTTTACACCAAAAGAAACTATTGGGCTTTCATATAATTTCACACTCCATATTTACCTCTGCGACGTTAAAAAAAAAAACCAAAGAGTTAAAAGTTTCTATTTCGCCTTTGAGAATTCTGACAAAAAAATAAAAGAAAAAGAATTGACGCGGTATTGGACGTGTAGCCTAACAATCCTTGAAAAGGCGAGAAATTTCTTATCCACCGAGTATCACCCTTCGTTCCAGTCACCCGGGTCAATCGCCCAAGCTCTCATGGCAACGTCCTTCTCTCCTACTACCCTTGTCCGCTCTATCTTCCAACCCCAGCAAAACCCTCCGAAAACCCTCGTCTCCCTTCCAGGTGCGTGCTTTCCTTATTACTTAGCGGCCATTATCCAGAATTGCAAAAATGATTTGTTTCTAGCAATTTTGCAGAATCCTTTCATGGAGTCTCCAATTGCGTCACATGCTGGGGCAGCCGAAATGTGTACTCGTGGAGCTCTGCTACAAGCTATGTGACTCTTAGGCTCGGTGGGGCCTCCAGATTTTCTAGCAGACACATTATCTCTAGACGTTTGTTACCAAGGAGGTAAGCTCATCTATATAGTCAGTGGATAGTGATGATTACTTAATCGCTCCATTTAACTGGTTGTGTGGTGATTGGGGAGCGTCATTAAAATTTTTCGTCTTCCGTCTTGAAATACCCAGAACTGGTATTGTGAGGGCCGCAACTATTGAAGAAATAGAAGCGGAAAAAGCCTCCATTGAGAAAGATGTTGTAAGTCTCTTTATGAAGATTGATTTCAGAATACTATGTGGTTAAATAGGGACAATATTAAGCCTCGTCGAATTCTTTAATAAAATTTGGTAATACTCTTAAGTGAATTATCACAGACACAGTCTGCTTCTTTTTTCTTTTCTTTTCCTTTTCCTCCCTCAGAAAAATAGGATGGAAAAGACTATTGAAAATGTTCGGTCAAATTTCAATTCCATAAGGACAGGAAGAGCAAACCCAGCTATGCTTGACAAAATAGAGGTATGAATGCAAGAGCTGGCTTATGGTGTTACTTATTAGTTACGTATTTTACGCATCTAATTTATGGAAAATGCCCAAAAAATGTTATCAAGTACATGAACTGAGGCTTCAAAATTGTTGATGCAGTGATCTTATCTGTTACACTACGTTTAGGTCTGTCAGGCTCATATCCGCTAAAATTAATTTCTTATATCTATAAAGTATCTTTTTGTGAGTGTGAAACTGAATACCTAATATCTTTGATGCTCTTAAAATTGAGTAAGATGTACACTTGATTAGGCTCAAGTCACATAGAAAACACTTATATGATGATATAAAATGAGGTATCAACGTATGCCAAATATAGTGATCAAATTTATTTAATAAATATTTTTTTCATGTAGATAAGTTGTTTCACAATGTGTTTTCAGGTGGAATATTATGGAACTCCAGTTAGCTTGAAGAGCATTGCTCAAATTAGCACTCCTGATGCCAGTTCTCTTTTGGTACAGCCATATGACAAATCGAGGTAAGTCATACATGATAAGGCAGAAAAGGTGAAATGGAATAGGATCATCAAAGTAATCTTACACATGCTTGTTGTATATTTCTATTTCATATATTATAGGTCCAGTCATAGTCTACGACCTAAGATATTTCTTATTTCTTATTTTTTCATGTATGTTAGTCTCAGATTAAGAATATAACTATTATTGACTAGGAGCCTTTCTGAGGAATTCTTGAACCACACAATATTAATAATTGTGGTAGAATGTCTTATTATGATATTTTGCATTTAATTCTTTGCAAAATCTTGGTTATTCATATTGCCTTTAACATGTTTTTCAGCTTGAAGGCTATAGAGAAAGCAATAGTTAGCTCTGATGTTGGCATGACTCCAAATAATGATGGAGAATTGATACGGTTGAGTATCCCTCAGTTGACATCTGAAAGGAGGAAGGTACTTTCCAGTTCATTCTGTAGCATCCATTTCTAAACTCAAACTGATTGAAAGTAATATTCTTAATTGATTCTTATTTCGTATGTAGTTAATTATAAAATGCCATAGCATCACCTCTTATCTAGCCAAGAGAAAAGTGAGTTCAACAGGAAAAAGTTTGCTTGATATTCCTGGGAATCCTGGCTGTAGTTCTGATAGAATTGTTTAAAAGAAGTCACAGTTTATTTTGTTTACGAGATTAGTACCACTACTAAATATGGTTTTCTATACATAAGTCCTAGAGTATCTTCTGAAGGTCTAAATGAATCTGTGGATTCCTTCTGAAAAATTTAAACTATAATTTATTCTTTTCCTTCTCTTTCCAGGAACTATCAAAAATAGTGGCTAAACAAGCTGAAGAAGGGAAGGTACACGTGCAATGCTTTTTAAGCTTTGGGATAGTAAACTTGCTCTTGTTTATTTCCAATTTGGGGGCCATATTCTCCTTGTTGCTTTTGTCATCTGTCACAGGAAACAAACTTAAGACAACTTTTGAATTGAAAATACTGAATTTCTTTTTTCTTCTCCTGATTCTCTTTCTGAAAAATTGTAATTGGGTGACGATTAAGAGTTAATGATTTGCAATCATCAAAAGGACTAGTCTTAAGAGTGCTTGTGCTTATTGTTTGGTTGTGGTACTGGACTGTTACTTGCTAAGGAGATCATAGCTTCACATGTTGTGTGCTTCTAGGATAAATGTTTTGGCTAAATAGCAGTTATAAATAATTTCTTTTTGAATGATTGAGCATGATCTATTGTTTATAGGTGGCTTTGAGGAACATAAGAAGAGATGCATTGAAAGCTTATGAAAAACTTGAGAAGGTCTAAATCCTTGAGTTCCTCACCTTTCTTATCTCTTCTAACTAATTTCTTCCTTGTCTGCGTTTCCTCGTTCTTTCTCAGATTGTTATATTTCAATATTTTGTTAATCATTTTATTACGACTTTTCTTGCAGGAGAAAAAGCTCTCAGAAGATAATGTGAAAGACCTGACAAGTGATTTGCAGGTAACTTGATCCTCCGGCATATTATCATATGTGGTGCTAACTTTTAGTTCATTTAAATTTCCTGTTGTCATCTCTCTTTTTACTTGGAGGTGGGGGGCCTATAGTGTGAAATGGAACAGTCACAAATCCATGCACAGGGTGCGTTGAACAATGTGACAAAAGGAACACCTCCTGCCCCAAGAAGACGAGAGAAATGAAAGAGGGAGTAGCCAACGAACACTAGCTTTTGCTTTTTGCCTAGAGAAAGGAATAGGAAATCTATGTTTTCTTATAAAAAATTATCAGATGCTTCTAACGAAATCTGTCATCTGTCCATTTGCAACCTTTATAGGGTTGTCATAGACCAATATAGAGAGAGAGATAAAGAATTATCAATGTCTTGACTCCATATGGATCAAATAAAGGAACTGATTTCTCAACATTGTCAACACTTGACAATTTTTGTTCACTTATTTATACCTTGAGGATGTTCTTCGTAATATATTGAAGCAAGCTTTTTATTTCAATTTGCAACTCCAGGGATTGTTCATTTAGTGCTATACCTTCTTGGTATATCCCATCTCAGTCCTGCCCTACCCCCCTACCCAAGGATAAAAACAAAAATGAAGAAAAAGAGAAAATAGTTCCCCAATAAGTACGAAGTCACTGACATGATTTACTGGCACAAATTTGTTCAATATCAATTTTGTATGTTACAGTTGGAAGAATTGGCGAGGTTCCTTGTATGTTTTTGAGATTGGTCATTCTATTATTAATAGTTTTAGAAATGAGGAATCCATACTCCTAAGAATGTTCCCTTCTAGCAAAATCACTATGATTTCCTTTTATTACTGGTAAATCATGAATTTATATGCCAAGCTTATACTTTAAAGAAAGAAAAAAGGAAAATTCCCTTCTATTTTGTTCTCCTTGTAATTGTGTTATCTTTATGTAGAAACTGATAGATGAGTATATGAAGAAGATTGACACTGTCTTCAAACAGAAAGAAAAGGTATTACATATTTCCACTTAACTGATGCTTAGACAAGCATTAGACGCATGAGACTTCTTTTAAAATCTTTTCAATTCCACCTCATGTATTAGATTTATGGGTTTACGTAGATAGGTGCAGTATGTTCAAGGAATAAACATTCTAAAAGGTCTAAACAAATGTTACTTCATTTGGAGTATAATGGGGGAAAGGAGCAAGGAACTTGTTATATTTGGACGTGTAGAATCATTTAGGTACCACTTGACTTTGGTCAAGCCTAATAAACCTTACATGTAGATTCAGGTAGCAAAATCATTGTATACATTATTGAGAATATGGGCATGAGTACTTGAGTTTTCTTTCTTATGCACTCCCTGATTCTTGTATATCTTTCAGGAGTTGCTGACAGTTTGATGCTTGGATACACAAATGTAAATGAAGGTCAAATTTTGTCTATACGTTGTCGTGAGTTGGACAGTTGGTGCGTAATGTTTTTGTATGTTATACAGAAGACAACTTGGAAGTAAATTGATACCTTTTTCAAAAAGGAAAGGTGAATTCATGTGCATGAACTAACTGGTACATTCTACAAAGAAGAGATGTTAATTTTATGAAACATACCTAATTTAGTTCCATGTGATTTTTGTTGAGTATGAAATATCCAATTGAAGATATTGTAACCACATTAATGTACCGAAATCTGGGATGTGATGTACAACATACAACTAAATGCTCTTTAATAAGTTGAGTTCTCGTGCACGCAATAATCTATGCCTGCTGGCTGCATACGTGTTGAAAGAGTGGGACATGTCCAATGTGTTGTACGTTTTTATGAGTTCAATATATGGTATTAATTCAGTCGGATGGAGAGGGGAAGAATGTCGTAATTACACCATCAACATTCAACATTGGTCTATGTTATGCAAATAGCATTTGTGGATGTGTTTATGGATTCAACGTAACACAATTCCATTACACAAATTCATATGGGCATAAGCACAGCATGACAGAATAATCAGCTTTCTCCACACTCAAATGGGCCTCCTCCGCTACAAAAAGCACTTGCTTTGGTTCAAGGATTTATTTGTTTACTTAGTTGAAAGGCACTCAGAGTATATATAAATACTATTTTAAAAGGTAAACAAACCTAACAGTTTTGAACATTGCTCTAGAGTTCTCCATTACAGCTTGCAGTGGAAACATAACATTAAAAAAATTCCTCTTTCCACTAACCCAATTTGAAAATAAAACAAAGTATTACAGGAACAAGCAAAAAAAAAAAAACATTAGACTTCTACTTCTCTTAAGTAGTATTCCAATTAATTAAATATTAGTTTTTGCCTCATAATCTAATTATTAAATATTTGTATTTGTTCATCATGGCCTCATGGATGTCCTCCACCATTGGCAGTCCCAGCAGTTCAGTTCAGAAATCAGAATGCTTGCCACCTCAACAATCAGTATCCAAACTCCAACTAATATTAATATTTTCGACTTTTGTCAATATATGCAGACAACTTGAATAATCCAACAGAATTAAATAATTAAGATTAGATTTCTTCCTATTTGTTTAAGTTGAATGGATGAGTTTGTCTTAACCCACTCAACGGGTCATGTGCAGCTGGGTTGAACGTATTATTCAATAATGAAATCTAATAGAAGGTGCGTCAATAAACTTTGCTTAATATCTTAATCATGGAAGCATTACCAATAAATAAATAAAGTGTGGCTTGGTAGGGCAAGTGGAGGAGAGGGTGGATCCCTCTCCCTCTCCTAGGGTTTCATATTCAAATTATTAAAAGTGTCGGAAAGCTAATAATGAATGCTTTTCCAATTTTATATACTTTGTTTAATTATAACCCAAGAGTATTATATTATATAGTATGATAGACAAGAACTTGTACTTGTTTATGTTGAACTTTTTGGATAAAAATAATATCTGCTTTGATTTGCATCTTTGTTGCTTTAAAATAATATCCCTTTCTCTCTCTCTTGTGGAAAGGATGCGAAGAATATGATGGAAGATTTAACAATAGCCATTGGCAAGAGACATGGAACCAGAACAAAGGCATCTTCAATTTGTGTGCACGGAGGAACATGCTTTTGATTCTATTCCATGATTTATGTTGTTTTTGATATATTGGGGTATTTTCCAAGGTACTTAGGATTCAAATTAACACTTACTAATCATTTCTTAATTCATTTTATTTTATTTCTCGTATAATTCATTCAGCTTTTCTTTTTATAAATGAGCTGTTCAGCATATAACCTGAGAATTGAATTGGGTCTTAAAAAGGCCGTATAAATAAGCGGTGGACTAGGAATTAAAGAATTCATTTTTTAATCATAGAAAGGATTCAAAATAATAATAATAATAAAAAAAATACTTGTTAAATCATCTGAAAAGTATGGATTTAAAATATAATTAATTTATCATAATCTTTAGAGAATATAATATTAATTCATACATTGTCCTTTCAATTGTGGTTGAAAGAATCAAGTAATTACGTATAAAGGTGATTGATAAATCAATTTTAACTTTCACTTCACGCAACCCTCCAGCCTCCTGCCACCCATAGCCTATAACCCTCGCCCACCCAATTCACTTTTAACACTTTAATTGTCTTAATTATAATATAATATATTAGTGATGAATGACTTTTGGTGCATGTCGTAATGTTGTTTATTAGTTAGTTGCCATAGAATAATTATAAAATTAACAAAGTTAAGGGACAAACCCATATTCTTATTTTTTAAATTAAATTAACAAAACGATGATGATTCAATTTCCATTGCACATCATGATTCTGAAATTAAAAACAACTCTGAAAAAGTTAATTAATTTAGTAATAGAGACAACATGAACATGTGATTGCATAGTCATATATTTAAATCCTAATCTTCTTAAAACATTCATTATAAACATTTGAAATTAAAGAATCATGAATGCAGGCTTTTTTCTAGAATTAGATAGTTACAAAGATATGTTTTTAATGTGTTCGGTCATTAGATATAATTGTTTATTAATATTAATTTAACTGGCATACTTGTTAACATGGTAAATGATTTCAACCTCCAACTTAGCTATTAAAAATATTTATTAGCTCCAACTATAAAAATAAATTAGATTAAATAAAATTATAATTATTTATTCACTTATAAACAATAATAATAATAAATAATTTTATTTTAATTTAATATAAATATAAATATAATTAAATTTTATTTATATATAAATAAAATAAATATATATTTTAATTATTTAAAAATAAATAAATAACTATAACATTAATGGATTATATTGGTGATCAAATTTGGATTCAATAATTGCCGATGATTCAATAATTTATTATGTGACTTCAACTACATCTATTCTCGTGCAAGTGGGCCTCACCCGCTCTGTTCCCTTTTTTCTTTTATTTTTCTTTCAACTAATTTCTATTATTGATTTCTTTATTAAAACCATGGGTTGCTTACCGTATAAGTGAATTAACTTTTGCTATGTTTTCTTTTAATAAAGAAATCAATAATAGAAATTAGTTGAAAGAAAAATAAAAGAAAATAGGGAACAGGGCGGGTGAGGCCCACTTGCACGAGAATAGATATAGTCCAAGTCACATAATAAAATATACTTCCCTATTTGATTCGCCTCATTAAATAATGCAGTCACGTCGATCAAGATATTACAAACAATGTACACGTCACGTAACATCCAACCCCTTCCCCTTACCACTTACCACTTACCACTTACCACTTACTTCTTCTACCCCCCGACCCACCCGATCACACTCCCAATTGTTGCCTTTTTGGATCCTGCCCTCCACGTGGAGCCTCTCCTCTAATCGCTTTCCAAGCAAAGCCATTGCCACGTCGGACATAAAGAAACACTTGTTCCACAGGATTTTACACTGCTGGGTCCCACAAAATGAACCATGAAATAATATAATATAAATACTCATTGTTTGACTTCAAGTGATTTGTCCCTCCATTCCTTTCGGAATTTGGGGTCCCTCCTTATTATTCTTCTCCAAATATTCTATCCTCCCATAAGATTTTTCCTTTTATGTTTTCCTAACCAATGAAAAATTGACACCTCATTCACACGGATTTACCCAGTATAAAGTAACAGCTCTCACCTACTGCCCACTGCCCATGACAGGAGCATGGGAATTTGAGTTTTTTTTTTTTTAAAAAAAGACGTTTTTTTTTTTAAAAAAAAGACGTAAGAGAAAGTGACATATGGCCACTTTACCGCCGCATTGGCCATACAGAAAGAGAAATTCCATCAGACAAGGACGTCTCTGCCATGTTGGCACCGCCTACCCACCACCATCCGATCCCACCTTCATCCAACGGTATCTGTTATCCTCTTCATCATAAAATCCGAGCGCCCTTCACCTCCGGACTCTGGGGTAGGAGTAGGTTACGACTTACGTGTGCGTGAGAAACATTTCAAGGGAAAATGATACTTCAAATATGAAAGCACGCAAAAAGGAGAGAGAGAGAGAAGTAGAGAAGTGGTTTGAATTTGATATCCAGAGGTGAGAAAGAAGGGTGAGGGAAGCAAAGGGAGGCAGAGGCGAAGCTAGAGAAGAGTGTTAACTCGGTAACTTTCTCTATTAACGTGGCTCTTTCCGATGTCTTCGCCTGTGTTAATGGTGGAACTTTCTCACACAACCTTACGGTATATAGAAACTGATATGTGCGTCAGTTTTATTCCGTGAGACAAGGTTGAAGCTCATGCATAGAACGAGAGAAACCAGAAGATCATCCATGGCTGCCGCCATCACCACCACTAATGGATTCCCTAGACCGCGACACCGAACTATTCCCCTCTCACACTTTTCTGGTGTAATCTCTTTTCTTTCTTTCTCTGGCTCGCCTTTGCACTCTCTATGTTTCCTCTGATTTCATTTTTCTTGTTGTATTTTGATATTACAGAGGAAGGAAAGGTGGAGTTGCAAGAGACAGCCAAGTTAAGGTCAGACACCAGTAAAAGGGATAAGGAACGGGATCAAGATAGAGATTCATCACGTACGAACAAGAGGAGGAGAGTGCCTCACAGGGAAGCAAGTGAACAAAGCACCGATGACAGTGTGGAAAATGAACAAGACTACGAGATTGAAGACGCTGGAGTTTCTCGGATGCTTTCCCCCCAAACAGCGTCCTCCGCATCCGATCAAAATCATCGGAGGATCTTACCACCCACCAGACCCAGAAGGCCAACGCTACCTCCGTGGAAGATAACCGATGAGATGATCGGTGTCACAGTGCCCAGGAAGGCTCGTTCAGGTGCTACTTTAGAACAAGTGGTTTTTTTGTCTTCCTTTTTCGTTTCCCACTTCTCTTTGCTCCCTCCGAGTCTGAATTTTTTGTTTTCCCATTCGTTCGATATATTTGCAGCTTCTGCGAAGAGGTCGCTTGACAGTTGGGCCTCCACAAGTGGCGGAGGGGAAGAGCGAAATTTCCGGCAACAATCGAATTCGCCGGGCAGGAAGAGTGCTGAAGCGGCCTCGCCATCATCCACGAATGAATCTGTTCGGAAGAAGATGGTCTGAGCTAGCTCTCTTCTGGTTTTTTGATTAATTATTAA
>JASKGM010000001.1:10372537-10389002 GCA_034509205.1 Ceratonia siliqua | reverse complement strand
CTGAAAAATATGGTTCAGAAACTTGAAGGCCATACAGATACCGTAATATCTGTTACCTGTCATCCAACAGAGAACAAGATTGCTTCTGCTGGCCTTGATGGTGACAGAACTGTGAGGGTTTGGGTACAGGATCCCTGAATTAGAACAAAACTGTACGTGGATATACTTTTTTTTTGTTTATGGTTTTCTTCTAAGTTTCAATTGCGTTCTTTCTTTATATATTTAATGTTGTAGACTTTGTTTGATCATGCATGCATGATTCAATATATTGTTTTGAGCTAGTGTTCTTCCACCTGAGTTACCTCTAGTTGACATTTGGCTGTTCCTAAATGCTATCTTTATTGGATTATGAAAGTTCATTAATTGGCAATGAACTTCCGCTTCATCTCTTGAAGAACAAATGTAGAAATCTGTGATATATACTTTCTGGAAGTTTTTTTTGTCATTGTTGCTATAATTGATGGTCTTTTTAAGATTGAAGAAGTTTGTTTTAACACTTGTATTTGGTATTTTTTTTCAGATTTTACAATTAGCTTCCTCTGTCTTGGATTTCTGTGAGACGCCGAAATTCTTGAGCTCAGAACCATATCAGTATTCTTTAGCGTTGTAGCCACCGTAAGAGAATTTCGCGCAGGTTGCCGACCGGCTTCAAATATGGGACCTCAGTTGGTGCCAATAAATATATTATTGACCAACTTTAATTGGTTAAGCAAAGTGGAAAAGCACCTTAGGCAACGTCTGCAAATGCCTACGGTTTTATTTTTCAAATATATATATATATATATATATATATATATATATTTTTATAACAAACCAATATACGTCTGGAAATAGGAAGTTTTCCTTTTAATTTGCTTGAACATCATTGAGAAGCGTGTACTTCGATTTTCTTCTCTTGTTTTCGAACTTCCTACAAACATCTATCTAACTACTAATTTATAAAAAAATTTGAAGTAGAAACTTTAATCAGTATAACAAATATCTACAATTGTATAAGCCCTCCTTGATGGCTGCGTTATTTGCTCTCAAAGCCATTCAGTTCAGGAATGGGTGAAATTCAAAGGGATTTAGTTTGTTGTCTCCAGCGATACTTTTTTAAATAAATTTTATTTAAAAAATATATTTAATATAAAATTAATTTATAATTATGAAAAGTTGTTACATATCAAATTTACAGTGAATAAAACATTACTTCAAATTTATTAGCAAGGTGTGATCTATAAATTAAATGTGGACGCGAACAATGTTTGCGGAAAGTCTCCCTTCTTCAAATGGAATGGCACTAAACAGAAACAGTTTGACTATTTTAGCATTCCAGCATTGGCAAAACATTACTTCAAATTTCTTCAAAAGTCTCCATATTTTTTTTTCTTTAGATTATTGAGTGTCCTTTTATGGAGTTTAGTTTTATTCGTTCAAAAGTTTATAATTTTGGACAACTATTGCGGAAATATCTGTTAGGTGTTTAATGTTGAAATCTTTATTATTGACGCATCTTGTTTTCATGCAACTTCGAGACAACAATTTGATTCAGCACTTCAACCAAGTTTCTTCTTCATCTCAATTGATAGAGACCATATAAGAAGTTCAAAGTTAAGGGCAGAAATAGAGCTGGCAGTGAAATATAAGATTCCAAATCCTGTGTTGTGAGTGGTAACGATTTTGTATATTTTTTTAAAGAGTCGTGACTGCTATTTGCGCTTCGTGATTCTAACAATAGGAGAGTAATAATGACAATGTTGTCCAAATAGATAAGTAAGGCTTAAAACTGTAGAAAAAAAAATAGAAAAGTCGGCTTCTAGCACCATTGTACATGTATTATTGTTGGCTATTGATATTGCTTCCGGATTAGATGCCGGAAATACCCTTTAATCCCGAAACCTTGGAAGAACGGATTCTGCGTATTTGCCTTCAATCGAAAATTAAGTGGTGAATTTCCTTCCAATTCCAATATTCCAGATAAGATATAAACCGTGAAGCGGCAAACATTAACGCAAAATGAGGACACTCCCTCTCTTGCCGCTTCCTCTCCCTCTCCCCGCCTTACTCCGTCAATCCCCTACTCATACCCCTTTCTGCTATCCGCACATGTCTTCTACTCTCACTTCCACAAGATGTCCCAACAAAAACACACCCTTTCGTATCAATTCCAAAGACCCAAAACAGTCTCTGTTCGTCGACGAAAACGGTGCCGTCGATGATATGGAAGGCTACCTCGATCACCTCTCCCTTGAGTACGACTCTGTCTGGGATACAAAACCATCTTGGTGAGCTTTCCCCTTCACGCCTATCTTAATTTTGCCACCCTCCCTTGGTAATTCTTCTGTGGAACAATCTCTATTTTACTTCATATATATCACCCCTTCTTCTTCTCAAGGTTTACACTACATTGGTAAATGCTTTTAATAATGCTTTCCCAAATATTGTAACATTAATCTACATCAATATTGGAGTTTTGAGAACAAGATGCAGTTTTGAGTTTTGACGAAGATGAATAATGAATTGCCCCTTATCCCATCCATATAATGCAGAAGATGAATTGCCTCTTATCGATAGCTATCCGTTCCATTCTATCACTACTCTTGGCTGTCGTTCTGACGATTCATATTTTTTGTTTAGGTGTCAGCCCTGGACAATAACCCTGACAGGGGTATCAATAATTGCCATTAGCTGGTTAATTTTGCACTCACCAGTGGTCACTTCGGTCGTACTGTTACTAATTTGCGCATGGTGGTACATCTTTCTGTATTCTTATCCCAAGGTCTGTTATTAACTACTATCCATGTTACTTGTTTTTTTTAAGCTTGTCTGTTTTAGACTTTTGAAGACATAATGAACGTATTATATGAGCTTTTTGCCCTACCTGAAAAAAAATAGTAAGATGTGTTATTTTATCTACTTCAAAATAGTGTAAAGTTTATATTTCTGAGTTTCAGAGCGTGTTCTGTAACTGATCTCTCTCAAGCTTATAAATATCCATGTAAGCATCTATCAACAACTCCTATCCAATTGGTATCTCAACTATGATTTCTTAATTTAGGGATCCTATTTGGTAACAAGATGCAGTTCTTAGAAGCGGTGTTGCATTATGTATTCCATGACATCCAATTGGTTCCTCCTCGGGATGTTCTTTCTGACTGTTAATATTACTATTATGGTGGAACGTGTGTGAGATGTCTCTAATAAATAACTGAACAATTCATTGTATGTTTTTACATGTTTGCTGATGACCTTTTCTTTTCTTATTGGACACGGTTGCTGTATAATTGCCGGATATCAGTCACAGGCTTCCAAAATTCATAGGAAACGAAGCATTTATGTAGGATAAATTATTTATAGAGACTTGTTCATGTCTTGTCGTCCTAGCAAAAAGTTTATATTAATATTATTCTTGTTCTATTCATAATTAGGGAGAATGATAGCAAAGATACTGACATAAATCACCCATGATCTGCATAGGATTCTGGTGATTGCCTGAGATAGTTGTTTCGGATCTGTGAGGAGGTTTACTTGTACTTGCATTCGATCATAACAAATCCCAAAATAGAAAAGTAAGCAAAAGAATTTATCTTAATCATAAAATATTTCTTGTTCATTGTCAGGCATATTCAGAGATGATTGCTGAGCGCAGAGAAAAGGTTACAAGTGGTGTAGAAGACACATTTGGTCGTAGGAAGAAGCAGTGATTTATATTATTCCTCTATTGTGCTCGTCTCTTTTCTCATGCCGCTGTCTCTTCTTCTGTATGTATTCTCATATTCAACTCAACTCCAGAATAGAAGGTGTGAGGTATTCAATGAAAATTAGCTTGGAAATTGTATGATGAAGAGACATTCTTAACATTCAACTATCTCTCTGTGTCAGTATTTGACCATAGCTTCACATGCAAGGGGGTGCTTAGTTAGTTTAGCATTGAGAATTGTTCCATTGATCTAAGAAAATAAAAAAGCACTTGTATGAAGCAGTTATCTAACACTCCTTTGAGTTTATTGTAGGTTAGTTTACGCTCCTAGGATCCTAGTAGTGGTTTGTGCACTAACATTTGTGCAGAATTAAGACGGAGGGAGAGAGATAATTTGCTCCAAGAGGAGGTAAATGTTTTTTTCCTGGTTTAATTAAATTTCAAACAGTAGAATAGAAATAGTAGTCAATGTCCTAAATTGTATAAACATTTTATATTCTCTGAAATTTTTCTAGTTAAAATGTCTGCTTTAATTTCTGTAATCAAATTGTCTGGATTTGCCAGTTGTATTCAGCCATTCAGAAAATTTTACCCATCATGATTTGCTTAATAAATAGGATGCACCATCATGATTATTTAGTCTCACGCTATCAATAAAATGGAAGTCAAAATTATTTTGTAGCACTTTCACTCCTCTCTGTGGCACCATTCCCTTATTAAGCACAAGATAAAATCACTTTTAACTACTTGAGTCTCATTCAAATGAAGAATCGAAAAACAGAATAAACAAAAAATCAGATAGGAAGTTCATACTGTATTTTTCTTTGTAAATCAGGAAGAGACTTTGTAGCTTGGCCATAACAAAATAATAATAATAATATTTTTTTTTTCTTCTAAAAGTTCTTGTACATGACATGATCAATGAAATTTTAGACATTGATTGGACACATTTATTTCTTCCCAAGCGCTAATGGCATATTTCTTACCTCACTCAATATGAGATTAGATTTTGCAAACAGCTCTTTCGCCATCTACCCTAGAATCTTTTATTCATCCATCAGAGTTAGAAGTTGGAACTGAGAAAACCCGACATTGTGCATTCGCTAGTATAAACAGAAAGAAATTCTCCAAACTTCTCAGAAAATGTTTATGAAAACTTGGGTATTCCAATCATACTGAAACTACGAGCAAGCAGCAGCAGATCAAGAAGAGACCAAGAATTTCTGGAATAATAACTGTTGCCAGAGCTCACCATGACCATCCGATAAATATATAATTAGATTTCGCCAACCTGTTTATAGCTCTTCTATATACGATTTCCTAACTAATCCAGAGTCTGGTTCAAACCATGATGCTCTTGTGTGTGTGTGTGAGATTTAAGGAAATAGAAAACAAACATCAGAATCTAATGCTCAAATTTACATGTCTAAACAATCCATCAACAGTGATACCTGTTTTGTTTCTTTGGAGCAGAAGCTCATTCTCGATCAATTAAATGAAGATCATACTTTCATACGGCAGAACTACAAATGTTGCACACATAATAAAGCTCTTTGCAGACCATATATGATATATCTAACCGTTTTCTACAGATTATGGAATTCAGAAACGAGAAGAAGAGGAGCAGATACTTACCAAAATCAGTAAGGAAAAAGAGGAAGGAGAGTAAGGGGACAAGTATAGAAGTTTCATTGTAATACTGATCACATCATTGTTGAAAACTGTGGTTCAAAATATCAGTTCAACACTCGAATGAAACATGACACCTCTTATCGACTATTCATTTTTCCAAGCATACAAAATTAGAGAGAATCCAAGACCCTGCAACTGGCAATCCCTGAACTGCTGAGAATAAGCCCTCGTTAATACAGGAGGATCCGAAACAGATTGACCTGCCCACAGCTTCTCAGCTGAAATGCAAGTTTGAAACATAAAAACTGCATTGCCCGTAGCATTCCCAAAGAGCCAATTATGTACATCCCAAAACACTTCCACCGGAAGCCCATCCACCAAAATGGTGTGGTTACCTCTGAACTTCCACCTCAGTCGCTTCACCTGCATCACTGTCTTACTATCAATTCGAATCACAAGACAAGGATCGCTAAGCCCAAGTGTGTCACACTCAATTGTGACATCGTGCACTTGCCCCTTGTCACAAAATTGAGCCTTTGCACCGTAAAATTTCTTCCCAAAAATGTGCTCTCTCTTAGCAATAAAAACGGCATCAGAGTGAGCAAAGTCACTGTCAATCTTCTTGTACGCCTCCTTTTTCAGATCCCCCAGGAGCAAGACCGTCTCTTGGTTGAACACAACCGCTAAATAAAATCCCTCCAATGGTTCTGGCCCATTACCAAATTTGGCACAGCTTAAGTCCCACAATATGTCGATTTTACTAGAATCGACCTCCAAATTCTTGGACCCTTTTCTTCTTGAGAACAACCATGGCTTTATATCAATTTTACAGAGGCACTGATTGCCTAAGTCATCTATTCCAACACTCAAGCCTTGACCCATAAGATTTTTGGTCCATGAGACAGTAATCAAGCAAGAACGACCGCGTAATTTACACTGATAGACACAAGTAACCGCATTTTGCGCTGCTCTCGTGTTACTCGACGAGGACGAATCGACAACCTGAACACCATTTTCCCCAAAGCAAGAAGGAAACTCCTTCATGGTAACACTACCAGGAAATTAAATGATCTCTTTTCTGATTTCTCTATGGTTTTGCACAGCAATAGACTGATATTTTGCTGCTAATCAAAGGTGAATAGGATCATGTAAACAGAACGGACTCATACCTGAGCTGATTCGAGATGAGCTCAAGCAACCATCGGTAACCTGCTTCAAGATCAGGTTCAAAACACTTGATTTTTGACCTGGGTGTCTAGTTTCTCATAATGGGATACGACAGGAGTAGGGAGGGAGAGAGGGGCAGAGACAGATAAAGACTAGAGCGAGAGTTGATTTGCGTTACCAGTCAATTCTGTGCTGGGACTAATTCAAGTAATAACCAAACCGAGTGATTAAAAAATTTCAGAAAACATAAAAGTAACGGGCAGTGATAGGAAAGGTTGCCTTAAGCACATGGGGCACCAAGGATAAGCTAGAATTGACCTATGCATGAAGCGAATGGCAACTGGGTTTTTGCTGGAATGGAGGAACTGGTATTATATACTGTCATACATCTTCCACTCTGTTTTTCTTTTTTCTTCTTTTTTCTTTAATGATGAAAAGCAATTTTAAAAATGATAATTATGCAGGAGGATATTAAATTGGTGAAACCGAGGGTGATCATTGTGAGAAAGCAATTAAAAAAAGGAAATATAATAATCAATCATTACTCTACGGGAAAAATGATGTCTGTAAAAACTTTTATGTAAATAAAGAAAATTAAAAGGAAATATTTACAATTTTCTTTTAATCAAGGACTTATTGTCATGGGAAAATACCATGAATAAGGATAAAATTAGGATTTAGTATGCAGAAATTAATATTTGTTAACTTCTCTAGAAAAGAGGAGAAAGGGAATCAATACTGTATGTTTTTGTCACTGGAGTCACAAAACAGAGAGAGAAGTGGGAAGGTAATATTTAAGTTAATTGAGGATAAGTAAACATTCTCCAGAGACCAGCGACGAAGATCCATAGTAATTATACAAGTGTGGCCTTCAGTAGAAGAAAATGTATTCAAGAAAACCCAAGTTTAGCACCCAATATATAATTTACAAAGTTTTTAATCAGTTAGGATTAGAAGAAAGTTAAACAGATAAAATATTGAAAATTCTTTTAACCCCAAAATTTAAATAATCATGGTTTCTTCAGTAAGAAATCACCTCCTTAATGATGATCATAATCCATTCATTGCAACTAGCTTTTAGAGCCATTTTTGGTCTATTTTACCGTCCATGCTTACTTTGAAAAAAAAAGAAAAATTGGAGAGACCATTTCTGCAAGACTTTCGTAAGCTGTATTGACAAATAGCAGGCCATCAATTATTAAATTCATGACACAAAAGATCATCTTTCTTTAACCAACTCAAGATTGGATGCCCCACCCAGGGACACTTGGATAATATACGGTTCAACTGCTTGGAGCTTTGCTTCATGGCACTGTTTGAATGTTGAAGCTTTTTTCTTCCCTGTAAGAAAAAGTGGGGAAAGGTTATACCACCAGGGTCTCTGTTTTGTAACTTTCAGAAGATCATAGAATTTGTTGGGTGGGAAAATCTCAAATCTGGTTCCTATTTGCAATTTCAAAAAAGGAAAAACAGAACACAGTTCTGATGCCAGATAATGGATGACATGTGCTTCTCTTTCTTTTTGCCTTTCTTTTCATTCATAAATGGATTACCAAAAATTGGAGGATATGGGGGATTAAGAAGGAAGAATAGGAAGTGTATTGATAGGGAATAAAAAGAGTCTAATAATATGGATTGTGTGATGGTCTTCTGGGTAAATTAATAATACCAAGATGAAACACAGAGATATGATCCAAAGAGATAACAATGGGGATGAAACATAATTGATATTCAAAACAGAGTCACAATAACATTACAGCAAAAGGATGGCCTCGCACCAATAGATCCTATGACTTGCATAGTCTCACTGCTTGGGAATGAACCCTAAACTTCTCAGATAAAGCATTTTCTACAGAACCCATCACGGGCAGGCAATATATAATTGAAATAAAATAACAACAGTACTACAGACAAACCACAATAATAAAATAAGAAAAAAAACATAATGGGAAGAAAGAACAAGTCAGCATGACAGTTAAGAGTGCTGAGCTGTAGATACACGTTGGCAAGAAGTCACCTGACTTGCATCAATGCCACCCTCTCTGAGAGCACTTGGCTCCGGCAAGTGTCGTTGGATGTAGGTGTCGAGAAGGACTGGGTTAAGACGTTGGACTTCACTAAATTGTAACCATACAGCATCGGAGGATGGTCTGTTCTTCCAGTACACCAGAAACTTGTAATAACCCCTTCTCCTAGTGGAGACATGCTGGTGATCAACTATGTCGACAATCTCTTCGCATCGAGGTGTTTTTGCGAGTACACGAGGCCGTGTTGCCGAGTGAGGTTCAGGAACATCTATCCTCGTGGTTTCTATGTCCTCACCCTTGTACTCATTGATATCTTCAACGTTAAATATAGGACTAATGCCAAAGCTGGAGGATAGGTCAATTATATATGCATTAGTGCCCAATTTTTTTATTATCCTGAAGGGTCTAGCTCTACGAGCATGCAGTTTAGAAAAACTGCTAGGTTGAAAACGTTCTGGTCTTAGCCTAATTAGAACCAAGTCGCCTTCCATAAATTTTTTGTCTTTGCGTCCTTTATTAGCTGCACGGGCATAAGCATCAGTAGTGGTGTTGGCGAACTTCTTCATGAAAGGTCTGCATATGTAATGCAAAATCAATGGCAGCCACACTAGCCCGTTGAGGCAAGGGTAACGGGTTGAGATCAATTGGAGTAATGGGTTTAGTTCCATAAACCAGCTCAAAAGGGGTGTGCCCTGTTGTGTGGTTAACTAAGTTGTTAAACGCAAATTCAGCTTGGGGAAGAATGAGTTCCCACCCTGTAATGTGTTCTGAAATGAGACATCACAGTAAGTTTCCTAAGCTTCGGTTTGTAACCTCGGTTTGGCCATCGGTCTGAGGGTGAAATGTGCTTGAGAATGACAACTTGGTACCGAGTCTCGCCCATAATGTCTTCCAGAAATAATTGACAAATTTCACATCTCTGCCCGAAGTGATCGACTTAGGGAGGTCGTGTAGTCGCATAATTTCTTGTAAGAATAGGGAGGCTACCCTTGATGTGTCAAAAGTTCTGTTGTAGGGGGTAAAGTGAGCCATCTTCGAGAATCTATCAACTACCACCATCACAAAATCATTTTGTCTTTGAGTCTTTGGTAACCCCAGTACAAAATCCATAGTGATGTGCTGCCAAGGCGCTTCAGGTATGGGCAGAGGCGTGTACAGGCCTGCTGGTTGTTTGGTACCCTTATTCAGTTGACAAATCATGCATCGGTTGATAACTTTGTGAACATCTTTGCGCATCTTTGGCCAAAAGAAACGATCTGAAACTAATTGGTAGGTCTTATCTTGGCCAAAATGACAAGCTAATCCCTCTACATGTAATTCTATAATGGTCAGATCACGAAATAAGCTCCTGGGAACACAAAGCCTGGCTTTATAAATGAGGTATCCGTCACATAATGAGTATTCACAGGATAGTGATGGGTTTCCTTCAGTGAGTCCTGTTCAAATACTTCCAAAATCCCCATCGTTTTGGTATTGGCCTATCAAGTCTTCAAAACCTGCAGCATATGCCGAAGTGATGTGGAGTAATCAATCCACCTGGCATGTCTGGGATTAAACTTATTTTGGGAGTTCAGGTGTCGCAGAGCCTCATGATCAGTGAAGAGGATGAACTCCTTATAGAGGAGATAGGGTCTCCAATGTTTTAGGGTCTGAACTAAGGCGTAAAACTCCTTATCGTATGTTGAATATTGTTGTCGTGTGTTGTTCAACTTTTCACTAAAAAATGCCACTGAGTGGCCTTCTTGACTTAGGACTCCCCCTATGCCCATATGTGAGGTATCACAAGCGACCTCGAACACTTTTGTGAAGTCTGAGAGCCTCAAGACTGGGGCTTTGTCCATTTGTTCTTTAATCGCCTCAAATGCCTTTGCGGCTGCTATACTCCATGGAAACTAAAGTTACGAATAAATCGCATATAAAAGGAAGCTAGCCCATGGAAACTCTTGACTTCAGACAAATTTTAGGTGTAGGCTAAGTTTGTATAATTTGCACTTTGCTAGGGTCGACCTCAACTCCTTAATCAGAAATTATGAAGCCTAGAAAGTATGCTTGGTTCTTTATAAAAGAACATTTCTCACGATTGATGTATAATTGCTCGGCCCTCAAGGTAGACAACACTTGTCTTACATGTTCCAGATGGTCGTTCCAAATGGTCATGCTCACTGCGGCTAAATATAAGGATATCGTCGAAATACACCACCACACATTTACCAATAAAAGGCTTAAGGGTTTGTGTCATTACTCTCATGAAGGTACTTGGTACGTTTGTCAACCCGAATGGCATAACCAACCATTCGTAGAGGCCATCCTTTGTCTTGAAGGTCGTTTTTCATTCATCCCCGGGTCTGATTCTGATTTGGTGATAGCCGCTCTTGAGGAATATTGAGGCGCCATTGAGAAAATCCAGCATGTCCTTAAGTCTAGGAATGGGGAATCGGTATCTCACAGTTATTTTGTTGATTGCTCTGTTATCAACACACATGCGCCATGAGCCATTCTTCTTAGGCTTGAGTAGTACCGGGACAGAGCATGGACTCATACTCTCCCTAATATATCAACAATCTAGGAGTTGTTGAAGTTGTTTGGTGAGCTCCTCATACTCAGTTGGAGTCATTCTGTAGTGAGGGAGGTTTGGTAGGGTGGCTCCTGGAATAAGATCAATGGCATGCTGCATATCACGCAGTTGTGGTAGTTGCTTAGGTACTTCAGTTGGCATGACATCGGTAAATTCTTTCAATAGTGGTTAGAGTGCTCCGGGAGCACTAACCTCCGTTGTTCTATTTTCTTGTTGAACTATCATGATGACCCATTGATGTTCTTGCATGGATTTGAGGAATGGTTTCATGGACAGAAAAGAATTGGCACGTTCTTGTTCGAACCCATCAATAGGTAATGGATCGAGGATCAGGTTCCTTCCATTAAACAAGAAAGATAGGTATTAGCACGCCTATCGTAGTGCACACTGCGATCGTAGAGCCATGGTTGCCCGAGGAGTAGGTGACACACTGTCATTGGAATGACGTCGCACCAAGCTTCATCAGAATATCCCTTCCCCATAGAGAATTTGACCAGGCATTGCCGTTTTACAGACACATATTTGCTCTCATCTACCCAGCTTACTCGATATGGTTGAGGATGCTTCGTGGTTTTTAAGCCTAGCCTTATCACAGCAAGTTCAGAAATCACATTCATGCTGCTCCCCGTATCTATAATGACATTCATTGCTTTTCCCCCATTCTCCATCTGAGTGTGGAATATTTTGGTTCTCATGGAAGAGTCTCCTTAGTGCTTGTCCTCCTTCTTTATTCCAGTCAAGACTTTATGCACCAAACAACTAGGTAAGTCTATGGCTCACACATGATCCTCTTTAGGTTTTGTGTCCTCCTCTACATCTTTCTTCTCGGTCAGCTCAACAGGGACCAAGTCAGTTTCACACACATATGCAATTTTTTTGTCCTTTGTGGGGCACACCACTGCGTAGTGTCCATAATTTTTGCACTTGTAACGTTGGGGCCCCTCTCCCTTGTTCTTGGGTTCATTGGTATTCATAGTTTTGTGGTATTCTGCCTTCGAAAAATTAGAAGGTGGTGTGCTAGTTTGTCTGGTTTCACTTGCGAGGTATCGCCTATCAACATATTGGGGACCTTGTCTTTCAAGCCGCAAGGCTATCTGGTAAACCTCTTCCACACTCAACAATCTGGCTGTTACCATCTCCCTGTGAAACTTTGAATGAAGACTCGTGCAGAAGTGTGTGATGGCTTGAGGATCTGTTTCTACCACTCTACTCTTTACTGTGAGTTCATGATACTTATCTGTATACTGGTCTACAGTAAGGTTGCCTTACCGGAGTAGCAGCATCTGTTCGAACAGAACCTGTTTGCGGTCTAGAGGAAGATATTTTTCTTTCAACCTTTCTTTCATCTCCTCCCAATCTGATATGACCGCTCGTCTATTTAGGCTAAGGTGCTCTTCCACATTGCCCCACCACATCCGAGTTGTTCCTTTCAATTTCAGTCTCACATATCTTACTTTTTTGTCATTTGGAATGGCAAACCAGTTAAAGTAATCCTCCAGGGCGACCAACCAATCTTTAAAAGCATCGGGGTCCATCCTACCGTTAAAGTCTGACACTTCAATCTTCAAGCGCCTAGTAATGTCATCCGTAGGCGCTTGCCCTATCCCATAACCCTCTGGAGGTCTGGACGTTCCTCCTCTTTCTCGCCGTGATCCCCATCCCCTGAGTTCCCCTTCCCTCACAGATTCCTCGTCATAGTTAATACCTTCTCCCCGATTTGGTGGCCGCTTTTCTTCACTATTTATTTGTTCTGTGATAGCAGTCAAGCGTTGGTTCATTTGTGCCATAACCGCGGCAAGTTGAGTTATTTGTTGTTGGAGATCTGGAGGATTCTCCGAGTGCTCTATTTCTGGGGCACGGTCATAGGGTAGAGAACTTCCTCTGCTGGTACGTGGCATGGTCAACTTCAAGTTGGGCTTTGATACCAAGTTTGATGGTCTTCCGGGTAAATTAATAATACCAAGATGAAACACAAAGATATGATCCAAGGAGATAACAATGGGGATGAAACAGAACTGATATGCAAAACAGAGTCACAATAACATTACAACAAAAGGATTGCCTCGTACCAATAGATCCTATGACAACGGTATCACGCCGATAGTCTTAGGAGAGGATTGCAGAGTCTCACTGCTTGGGAATGAACCCTAAACTTCTCAGATAAAGCATTTTCTACAGAACCCATCACGGGCAGGCAATATATAACTGAAATAAAATAACAACAATACTACAGGCAAACCACAATAATAAAATAAGAAAAAAAACATAAAGGGAAGAAAGAACTAGTCAGCATGACAGTTAAGAGTGCTAAGCTGTAGATACACGTTGGCAAGAAGTCACCTGACTTGCATCATTGTGCATAGACAAGAATGTGATGAACGAACAGCTAATAATATGAATTGTGCATAGACAAGAATGTGATGAACGAAAGAGTGACAGCAGTGATGAGTGACTATTTATTAGGAATGAAGCAAAGGAAAATCACTAAATCAGATATCGAGTGTGACTTGTGTCGCAGACTCGCAGTAATGAAGGGTCGGGGACCCATCAGAATTGGGTCACAGTGAAGGTCCTAAACTTGTATCATTCTGCGGCCATTATTAGGTCTTTCAAAATATGACATTCATTAACTGGCCTTAAAATATGTGGGTCTAGGTCAAAGATAATTACCATCAAAGATTAAAAAACCATTCGTGAACATACCCATTGATCTACTGTTAAATAGCACTTGGGAATCTTTATGCAGTTCATGCAAGAAAATGACAACGTATCTGCCCTGCATGAAATATATAAAGAACTGTACTTTCAAATATTAATAACAGTAAAACAAAAAATGAGCAATCTATCAAACAAAAGATTGCTTGGAAATCCAGCTTAATTTATCTCTCTCTCTGTATTTAGTGTTACCGTTACCGTTACTGTAATTAGTGTGCGAGGGGAAAAAGGTTTAAACTTGAAAGCATCAACAAGAACTAAAATTATGAGATTGTCTGGGCATTGCTGTCCCCAACCATCTTTGTAATAAGAGTATCTAAATACCTTACCAATAGCCCTTAACAATTGAATGCAATTTGATGGGTGGATGTGAGAATTCAGATTGAAACAGAGGTCTTCGATCACTCTTTATCAGCAAGTCTTGCCAGCCTAGCCTTCCCTATGTGATGAAACCCCAGCTTATCCGAGCTCATATTCATTATTTGCCTACAAAAAATGTGGGATTTATTTTCTGGCAGACAACTTTCATGAAATATGTTCATCACTAATAATATAGATTGTTTATAAGATAAATATTTATTTATTAAATATTTTTATATTATTTGAATTTCATGTATAATATTCATGAACAATTGACTCTGTTGAAGGAGAATATAATAGAGCCAGCAAAAAGATGGTAAAAAGAAGGGGGGAAAAGTTCACTAGTGATCCTTAGACATTTCAAATCATGTACTAGTCCTAATTAAACATCATCATATATATTCTTTTTGTCCTTAAGTAACCATCATTATATGGGTGCACAATCTACATGGGTGATGGGTATGCTACTAATAATAAAGCAGCATCTCCTGAACTTTTTCCCGTCACGTGATATGAATAAACACAAACAACTTTCTGTAGTCAGCAATGCATAATCAAGAATAAACCCACCATGAATAAATAACAAAAGAGGTGAACTTGTTTTAGCCCAAGTATAAAATTTTCAATCACATGCAGATTTTTCTTTTTACTTTTTATTTATTTGTCTCTTCTTATTAAGATTCAAACTCACAATTCCTATCCAGTTAGATATAAAGCTTGATTAGCCCCACGCAAACTTAATAATTATGGTTACAGAGGGCACGTTTCACTTAAAAAGATGCTCTTGTATTAGTAAGCAGTTCAGCGCAACCAAGATTGTAGGTAATATTTCTTCAACTGAAGATAAAGTACATTTCCACTAGAATCGCTTCAGCAGTAGCAATATTTAAGGTGGAGTTTTCTTTCACTTGAATGAATAACACCTTTATGTTTCTAGCAAGTTCTGCTGCAGCAAAGACATCCCAAATAAAGTAGTGTTTCAATCCCTACTCCCCCCTAATGCTATTGGCTCGAAATCAGTAAATTAAAGGGCTTGTGACTGTTCAAGCAGCAGCAAGGACAGACCAACATTAAGGAGACCCAATCACAATATCACATGGGTAGCTACGATGATGGGGGGTTCAGTTGCGAGGTCTCAAAATTATGCAACTTCAATGTTGGAATTTAATCCAAAACAACGTGGGCTCAACTACCAATCATTACAGCCGTATAAAACTTTCAATTGTAAGCCAATCCGGCTTATTCTTCTGGCAAGAACAAAATACTAGTTCGTTTGGTTTCGCTTGATACACAAACTCCGCTCTATAAATCCCAAAAAAAGGCCCAAATCAACACCCATTGCTGCAGGGGCACTTGTTTCCATATATTATATAACCTAATTGATTCCCAAAATGATAGAACTACCAATAAAACCATTTAATTCCTCCTTTAATGTCCTGAAAAGCATTTGAAATTTGTCTTAGAGCTAAAGAATAATCAACAGCACTTGAATTGTTGACTCCAATTGTTTGTTATAGGCTTCTCGTAGATTTAGTTTTATGCAGCATAAAAATTTCTAGCCCAACTGTTATTCATAGAATTAAGAATCTCGTGGAGTAAAAGGAATCAGGATGCTAGAGTGCATGTATTTTGCAACGTAAGAAGGCATTTGGTACACGGCATATGAGTTGCTTAGGATTATATTTAAGAGTAAATACATTTTTTTTTAATAAATTTCTGACACCTTACTTTTGAATATTAATATATTATAAAATAATAATAATAATAGATAATAATATGTGATAAATAATAATAAATATATAAAAATAATATAAGAAAAAATGATGCATGAATATAATTCTTATATATTTAATTCTGTTAACAATGAGAGGAAATTATATTATTTCCTATATAATTAGTTTCATAAAGGCTAATTGGTCTGAAACCTTTTAAATAGGTTAAGTTGCTTATTTAGGAATGAGAGTCTTGAATTTATTTTATAACTTCAAGCATTTTCCCACAACGAATCTAGTTACAGAATCTACGGTAACATGGCAGTATGGAATTAGGAACACCTAGAAATAAAGATAATACAGTCGGGGAAAAAAAAAACTCATGGTTGGTAGAACGGTAGAATTCCTTGTAGGGTAGAGAATTTCCAATCGTTCAAAAGCAAGTAACTCCACTGCTTGTGAGAGGCAATTGACCTTTGCTTCTTGTTACTTTAATTTTCTAGATGATGGTGAGGTCGCAAGTCTATGTAAGCTTTAATGATGCTCTAGTATCTGTAACTGGTTCAACATAAGACTGCACGTCATGAAGTCATAC
>JASKGM010000001.1:10333841-10358916 GCA_034509205.1 Ceratonia siliqua | reverse complement strand
GGGGGGTTCAGCATAATTTATACTATAGTGGTTCATTAACCTGCCAGACCTAATTCCCATAACATGTCAAAAGACAAAGCCTTGGACTTGCTAAGTTTCTTTTGGTAGCGGTGTGGAGGAACTACTTTACAGGCCTGATGGGGTGGGTTAGAACCACAAACCTGTTGCATCCACACACTGACACGCATGGACCATTTAGTAACAGTCACATAGTTTCACATATCTCAGTTTTCTACTAATAGTCTAATACAACAAAATACTTGCTAAAGCGTCAAGGAAGAGTTAGTGTAACATGAAAGTTTCTATACTAAATGTCCAAGGTCAACTAGAGTCATAGAGACATAAAAAAAGAAACAAATTAAAAAAAAAGCAAGAAAGGAACTATCAATGTCACATATATTTTAGTTGCTGAATTTGTGAAGTGGTAATGCCCGCATATAATTAAAAACCTTTTCCTTCCAAGAACAAACTGCAGTGAAATATTTCTTTGTCATTTATTAAAACCAAGTTTCTTAAGTGAATGGCTTAAATTTAACCTCAGGATGTAACAGCATATGCATGAAAATCTGAAGCTAAAACAAAGTTAAGAAGCATATTGGTCTGTAAAGGGACAAACGAATATCATTGAAAGTTTATGCTACAGAAAATAAATGACCAAGCTTTACTAGCTTCTTGGACCTTCCCAGGGCAGAGGAAACCCAAAGTGAGACCAATAGAAGAGAGATAGAGTGAGCAAGGGAAAAGCAAATCCGATTATCATTTTAATAAAGCAGAGGAAACTGTATTTTTCGAATAGTAGGCTGTGCACGGGTTCAGCTATAAAGTTGATGCACAAGATACAGCCAAAGAAAATAAAGGAAATTAACTGAAGAGCAAGATCCCAGTTTTGATGCATGATCCAAAACCAACGAACTAAAATTTCCTAAAAATTTCTTAATTACAGAACATAAAAGTCCATAGGCATTTCTACTCATGTTACACGCATTCCAAAAAGAATTTACGCAAAACCAGTTATGCGGCTCTTATATTTATATAAGAATTCCAACCCTAACATTCAGCACTACGAAACAGCAGTCTAACGAGAACACGACAAGTACAATAATTATGAAGTCGTAACAGAAAACCCAGTTCGAATTCAACATATGAAACAACGGGTATACGATCATCTTCAAATAAAAGAGAAAATCTATGCAAATGAAGCATTATCCTGAAGTTGTGAGATTCAAATGCCGGGTAGCACAACGAAAGACGAAAGTCGTATACCTGAAAGCGAAAGCAAAGATAATAAACAAGGATTTGGTGAAGAGAGAGGTGGGAGAAGATGGAGAAAGAGGGGTGGCGTTGGGAAGGGAATTGGGTGTGCCTGCGAATTGCGAAAGATGACTTCCACGGCTAAGGAAACGCGGAGTTACAAAAACAATGCTGGGTTTTTGTGTGACTTGAGCAAATGAATATGTACTTATTACTTTTCTGCGAGCGTTATCAGAATGAATGGGAATAGGCTTTTAGTTCCAATGACCTTCCGGTTAGTTGCGTGCTCTAACACAGATCCATAGCCTTTGGGCATATTCTTAATTCCTTTCATTTCCTTCTCCACAGATTCTGCAATCTGGAACTTTGCTTATTTTCTTTTTCGTAAATACTCCGCATTTTGTTTTTTAAAGTATTCAGTACCAACAAAAATAGAAGGTGGAATTATAACGTGGCTCATCCACGCTTAGCTGGCTATGTTCAGGAAGGCATTGACTCTTGATTTTCACTCGAAAAAGCGAAAACAATGTATATATTTATCATAGTTTTCTGAGCTACCCTCCGATAATTCCCATCGAGTAATAGAGATGGCTCCTCGTTAAATTAAACTTTGTGAGGACTCGCACGTATTTAGGATGCTCTTTTTTTTCTTCTTTTTATTATTATTAAATTAATTATGTATATTATTATAATAAACATGTATATAAAAAATAGATCAGTTTATTTATTTATTTAAGAACATTTTGAAATGTCCCTTTATTATTTTCTCTTTTATTTTATTAAATTAATTGTATATTATAATAATATATTAAAATTTTAAAAATATACATTAAGATAATATTATAATAGATTTGTATATACAAAATGAATCAATTTATTTATTTATTTGAAAATATCTCGGCCTCAATCTATAAATTTAGACAGTATATTAAGTTATAAGATTGAGAAGAATTAAAATTTACATATAAGTATAACCTTTATAAATATAATTTACATATTAAAATTAGGATGTTATCAGATAAATAAATAAACTTATTTTGAATATACATGTTTATATAATATATTTTAATATATTAATTAATTTAATAATAAAAAAAGGGCATGGGTCCTCACCAACCTATCTTATCGTCCGATGGGCTTGTAGGATTCGTGTGGGAATGATAGTTTAGCAAAACTCATTTATTATATTGTGTTTGAAAATTAAATAAAGTTTCTATGAACTGCCTCCTGTATATTGAAATTTTGTTTGAAAAGTATATAAAGAAAAAAAGAACAAGTTTGTGGGAAGACATGATTTAATTGAAAATGAAATTATTTATATATTATTCTTAATCTCTTGAATTTTTAGATTAGATTAATCTTTTATGCAGTTTATTATCTGAATCAATAAAAGCTTGAGGGTAATCATGTACATTTTTATGTTATTTTGAAGTTTGTGCTTAATAGTTTGAATTTGTTTGTTGAATTCCTATAAAATTTGAACCGTTTAATATAAATATAAAATTTAGAATAAATTTGTAAGGGGTTGATAATAATATTTTTTTATTGATAAATAATATTTTAAAATTTTTTTTAGAGTGACAATTTGAATTCTTATTAATGGTTCAAATAAAAAAAAATCTAAATCCTATTTTAAGAGTTAAGAGGGTGCAATCTTCTCACATACAAGACGGGGAGGGCCCATTCCAAGGAGTGGGGCCTACCCCTTTCTATCCATATCCATTTGCTTTGGAGATACGTTTAGAGGAGCGGAAGGATTACATTTGATGGGTAAATTGTAATTTAGAGCAATGGGAATTAAAAAGAAAATGACAGAGTTAGCTCTAATAAGTATGTTTTTTTGGTGAAGAGCTCTAAAAGTATGTACTATACAGAATATAGTGTTAATAGGAAAAAGAGTAATTATTATTATATTTGTTATATTTGCCTACTCTTAATTAGTTACAGCTATAGTTTTTATACTTTTATCACATTTGAACTCAACTTTTTTTTCGTTTGATTTTTTTAAAATTCAATTATATTTTACAAAAAATGTTAACTAGAGTATGGTTTAAAACAAATGATTAATTTATAATTTATTTTCATAGATACTATATTAAAAAGAAATATCTTACGAGAATGTATTTAATTTAGTACTTTTAAATTTAATCTTACCACATACTATATTTAATTTACACAATTTTATGGGATAGGGAGAGATCCTATCAAGAATGAGAGCCTGAGCTTTGCCTTTCTCTCTCTCTCTCTCTAAACAGAATAAGCAAATTCTTAGTACAAAAGGAAATAAGAAATTAAATTCACCCTTCACACTCACATTGTAGACTTGCTGTTGAAGAGATAAGAAAAACCACTACACAGTAGAATCCAAATAATATGTTTAAATATGGGCAGCCACATAGAGGTAGCTCAGATGGCGGTCAATATGAAAGTAAAAAGTGTTACAAAGATAAAGAAGCCAAGAAGAGAAGATGGCAGTTTAATGGAATTTCCATGTGATGACCTTTCCCCACTTCCGCTACCTCCGCCAGTTGATGCAAAAGTATTATATGAATATCCACTCCCTGTCCCTGTACCAACAAAGATCAAATTAACATGCTTTTCTTCACTTTTCTTTAAAATTAATCCAGATGGGAATCAATTTGGTACCTGAAGGGGAAGCTGTTGTTCCACCACCAGAACCAACAGTAGGAGAATAAGCTGCCATCACAAAAAAGAGTAGAGACTTTCAATTCACATCCCATATTTCATATTGATATTGTAAGGGGTAAACATTTCAGCAACAATATTAACCCTTACCTTTACAGATGCTAACAGGAGGTGTCTGGACTCTACAGGCACTGGGGAGTGCCAAAGCCTGAGTCTGATTAATGTTCAGACCAACAGATGAGGCACCGCCATTAACAACCTCGCACAGGCACTGTGGCTGTGACCCCACCACAGAGGCAAGTTGCGAGCAACACCCAGTGGAAGGGACAGAGGCGTTTCCTGTTATGTAGTCGAGGCAGGGAGATAGACTTATGAGCACAATGGTGCAACTAGATTGAGTTTCAGCCACTGTCACTCCCCACAGAGCCACCACAAGGGACATGGTTAGCACCATCTTGGCCCTTCTTGGTGCCATTGGATGTTATCAAATTCGCCACCAAGAATGTTTCTGATCAATTGCTTAATGCTTCGAGCACTGAAATAATGGGTTTCTTTATTCGTTCGGAGGTGGGCAGGACACGGTTTTATGAAGAGAAAAAAAGGAATTGTGAACTAAAGAATGGCAGCTGGATGCCTTATGCAGATGACCGACCTTGTTACTTTATTGCAGTGTCTTTGGTAAACATCTAATTGAAACTTTAGATATTTGATTTAATAAAGTTGCCTTATGTGTCCTTCTATGGTTGGTGTCCTTAGCTTTTCTGCATTGGCTCTTTTTGTAAGTCCTTAACGCACAAGTTATCTGTGGATGTCTGTGGATAATGAAGCTGAATGACTTTCCATGCATCGTCTTTTTATGATGGCTTTGCTTTACTTTGGAGTTTTGAGCCTGAATTTCTGAACAAATTGATTCTGCAGATGAAATGCTTTTAGAGTAAGCAAAAAAGGGGAGGGCGGTAATTAATTAAGGCATGTCCAATCCAACTAGCGTTTCGTTTTTCTTTTTTCTTAAATTTAGACAGATCAGGTTCAACCGTTCAAGAATAGAAGGAGAGCATTAGAATTGAAAATTATAAAAAGTCGCTTTCTGGATAAGCAAACTAAGGAATCGACATCGCGTATACAAGTTATTATGACATTTTTATAGTAGTACTACATACACGACGTCTCACTAGCACACCTCTAGACTTCTAAACAAAATGTACAAGATAAGATCACACTCGCATTAGAATCTCAAAACGTAAAGCTCACATTTTGATGAACAAGCATGAAACTAGAAAAGTAACAAGGCTACTAAGTTTAACGGGTGTTTTCTTGATGATTCCATCAGATGCTCTTTGGTTTGTTGAGGGCAGTGTTTTGGCAGTTCCTGCATTTATTCAGGCAAAACAAAACAAAACAAATATTATTTGCTTCGGGGGAAAGATGAAGAGATAATTCTAGTCCAAGACTATTTTTTAAAGAAAAAGATAGATAGTTAAAATTCTTTAGTATACAATGAATTTATGATGGAATCGTTATATCATCTTTTTCACAATTGTCCAACTTTTTTTCGAAGCCTTCTCTGTTTCATTGTATACCTGAAGGCTGAGGAATGCTTGTCTGAGAGGTTGTAGTTGGCGTTTCAGGTGTATCATCTGAAGAATCTGCAGGAGGACTAGTTGGGGTAGTTACTGGAGTCGTAGGTCCATTAGCACCTGCTTCAACATCAATTTGGTCTATTACTGTCAGATACGATATATGAAACATAAAGTTCAAAATGAACTATACCATTACACCGGCTAGCTGGTGGCACTTTGACATCACAAGCATCTGGGAGTGACATAGCAAGAGTCTGGTTAATGTTGATGCCCAGGGTTGCACCACTTCCACTAAGTGCTGAGCAAAGACACTGTGGCTGTGACTGAACCACACTGAGAAGCTGGGTGCAGCAAGAAGAAGATGGGGTCGTGGAATTTCCTGTGACATAGCTTAGACATGGAGATAAACCAAAGAGTGCTCCTGGGCAACTTGATTGAGCTGCACTCCCATGACAAAACGTAGTCACTAGGACCAGGATTAAACCCAACTTAACCCCTTTTGGCTCCATTTTGCCTAAGGAAAAAATTCCCTCAAAGCTGTCAAGATATAGGATCTCCTTTGTCGTTTGTGTTAGTTCTAAATACTAGTAAGTAAAAGAGGGGATGAAATTTATACTAGACTCTTGCTTAAAAGAGACACACAGATAGGTCCAACAGATGGCCAACTTTTTACAAATTATGAGTTGTTTGGTAAATCAAGGTTTGGACCTTGAATTCTTTAATGGTGTCAATTAAGCAGATAAAAATTTCACGTGAAAGGAAACCCGTCTGATACTGTAGTAGTATTGTTGAGGTTTTTCAATGGTAATTTTGGTTGAGAAGTTGTGACTAAATGGTATGCAACTATGCAAGCAAAAGACATGGGTCTTAACTACCAAGATTGACACGTAGTGCACATCTAGTTGATAACAGCGCCTCCTCCTTCCAGATTTGGAAGTTTGATTCACTTTAATTGTCGTATCACCCTGATTACATTTCCTTGGAATCTTTTATTAATTTTGGGGGGCATCTATATGTATCATTCTCTAGGAAATGAAGTAACACATATTGCTAAGATGCTAATTTTGTTAATCATTATCATATTTCTCTTAGTTTAAGATATATGATTATATGACAGTCCAATATTTCTCTTGGTTGAAATTTGAAGTCACTGTTGTCTAATTTCCTTCATTTTGGTGCGAACAAATTGTCTAAAAAGTTGCCAAGTCTGCTATGGACCTATGGTATAGATGTTAGATCCTGTAGTCAAATTTGAATGTATCTAACACTTTCACCATAAATTGTAAGGGGTTTAATTTCAATTTTGTCCAGTAAAACCTACACGACGTTCTAGAATGGTCTTTTTACAATGCTTTTTTTTTCTTGAGGCATGTAAGGATTAGGTTCTTCAAGCAAGGCAGTGAAGCTGATCATCTGATCACGGCATCCTAAAACTATAGACAGGTCATGGTGAAAATTGACAATTAGTTAGTTACAATATGGTCTTGTTCTGCACCGAATTTATGCTTGTTTTTTGAACACAAATCTCAAAATCCTTATACGCAATTTCTATTCCAAAGTGGAAACTATAGAAATATGTCTTGCCTTGTTTTCACATATAACTTTCTAGTTTCCTTAGAGTAATTGACCATGTAATTGATGTTGGCGTAGTCGCATTCAATTTCTTTTCGTTTCTTCCCTTCCCTCTTTGGAGCATTAAATTTCTTCTCTTTATGTTTTACATTTTTAAAGAAAAATGCACCCACTGCAAGAAGTTATGACATTGGGTCTCTGAGGACCTGAAGAATTGATGTTTCCCTACCATTCTTCCTTGCGTGCGTTGGTGACAGTTCATTACTAAATAGCTCAGCTAATTTATATAAACTAATAATCCATGAGCCTGAATAAGTCCTTCGTAAATCGTAATCATATCATTCTTCTACTGAATATTGCAAACACAACGTCACAAAACTTATTCTTACAACAAAAAAACAATCTTCTGTGGCAACGAACGCTAAACTTCAAATATCAGCTCCCAAATCTCTGACTCAAAATCAGAAATGTGTTACAGCTGAGACAGAAGACACAATGAAAAGGAGGAAAAGCACCAAATGGGGGGGAGTTTTGATAGTGCTTCCATCAGATGCGCCACCATCTATGGATGGGACTGTTTTAGACCATGCACCTGCATTTAACCAAACGTCTTAGTAACCTTCTCAATGACTATTCTGTTTTTCTGAGTTTATTATGCTATAAGTACAACAAGTTCCAAGTGCAGTATATATACCCGAAGGAATGTCCGAGGCTGAAGGTGTAATGGAGCCTTCAGGTGAATCAGCGGAAGAATCTGACGGAGAACCAACTGGAGAGCCCACGGGAGCGGTTGAAGGAGTTGTTGGTCCATTGCCAGCTGAATTCAAACCATCACAACGGAAGTATAGTATTAATTTAGCCTATTTTTAATTATTCGCTTTTTCTTTGTAGTTTAAATAAAAAAATAAAAAATGGGACTTATTCTTACCTTTACATTGGCTCACGGGTGGAGTTTGCACTTTACAAGCACCAGGAAGAGACAGAGCAAGAGTTTGATTTATGGTGATTCCTAAGGAAGAACCCCCACCATTAAGCACAGAGCAGAGGCACTGTGGTGAAGATTGAACTACACTAGAGAGCTGTGAGCAACATGAAGATGATGGGGTTGATGAACTCCCTGTTATGTAGTTAAGGCAGGGGCTCATGCTTGTGAGTGCACTAATGCAACCTGATTGAGCTGCGGTTTCAGTCCATAGATTGGCCACCAGGACCACAACTAGACCAAGTACCATCCCTCTGGCTCTAATTGCCATCTCCAAGATTTCTGAAGAACAGATTTCAGATTGTCGATTCAAATGGAAAGAAATTGAAGGATGAGTTATATAGAAAAGCTCCAAGAAAGGAGTAGTAAATATAGGTTGCCTACTCTTTCTAATAAAAGGCCCACTGTTTACACGTAATATAACATAAGTGTTTGATTAGAAAATTTAGTTATGGTAGTTGAAGTTGAGCATGATATTCAAATCTAATAATCTACCTGCTGCTCTCCTCCTGATCCTCAATATTGTTGAACCATTACAATATATAAATCACCGTCCAGGGACAGATTATCACGTCAGCCAATTATTGTCCTGTCACAAGATATGAAGATAGCTTGCTTTGTCTTTCCAACTGTTTCTAGTTTTGCGATTAAATCGCATCCCATATTAAGTGATGCAACAATGCCAAACTTCTTTAAACATTAACTAATTTTTTATCTTAAATAACAATTTTCATATAAATTTTGAAACATCTACAATTATTTAGTGGACAAATACTTCCTCTTAAATTTTTATGCATAATAGAATTTTATTATTTAAAAAAATGCAAAGCAGATTAATTAAGAAATAAATTTGGAGGTCTATTTGGGTTGAGCAACGGAGCAACCCATATCTAACTGTTCATGCTCCACTCTTGATATCCATATCCAAGTAAAGATCACAGGCCTATTGTAGGCCCAGGCTTATTGTGACAGTTGGCTTAGCTCTTCCCCGAACTCTCCGCCGCCGTCTACTGCTTTCTCGCCGCCGCGCGGAGCCACCATCGCAGCAGCACGAGCTTCAGGCTGAAACCACCTCCAGCCGCCTTCTTCCTCCTCGGCCATCGCCGTCGTCGGAGTTCGCATATTGCTCACCCTCACACCTTCACCAAACGGAGCCACCGTAACCGGAGTTCACAGACCTTGCCAACATAGCTCTCAACCATCACGGGAAGGGCGTGACTCAAGAAACGAAGCTTCAATCTCCTCCCAGTTTTGAGCAAGCCAAGTTGCAGACGGCTTCACAGTAGCTTCACCTTCACGTCGGCATCCAAGGAAAATTTGGGGATTTCATCTCTTTGAGTTCTCGACTACGGTGGCAAAGGAAACTACAACAGGTAATGTTCTATTACCTTCCTAATAAACAGGTTAACGATTTTGATTTGGGTTTTTCTTACAGATTTAGAACTTTATTGCTTCTGATAATTTAGTGTATTATTTAGTAAGCACAAATATTTGTGCTTGAGTGAAAGATAGCGCTTAAGATGTTGTTCCTGGAAGAACCTGTGGGATGATGGAATTGAGGATGAAATGGGATTGTGAAAATGAAAATCTACTTATCATCAAATCACTAAAGGTGAAACATCTGGTGCCATCATTTTTTGCCTATATTTTCTGAGTGTACTGAACTTATGCCAGTAAAATATGCTTCAAAAGAGATGTTTATTCTTTTAATGCAAATTCCCATTGCTTGTGTTATGTTAGTTGAAGAATTTGAAGCTCTGTTCTTGGACCATCCGATGCAGACCTTCATTTTTGTTAAACATAATGTTTCATGTTTGAAACACAAATGTGGTGAGGAAGCTGCCACCTGCGTGGGAACTTTTGAGATTATCAATTGTAAGGAGGTACAGGAAAATCTAGTTTCTGGGTTTGCATCCCTTTTGATTTTTCCACCCTTGGCGAGTATGATACTGAGTTTGTTAAAGATCTTTACTTTATTGATGGTTGATGGGATGGGTACTTAGGTAATTCTATAGTCATACACTGGTTGTATGCAGATTTAGTTATGCTGTAAGATATGATATGATCTGGTTATCTTTTAGCACAATCATTTGTCTGACACTTCTGGTCTCACATCAGCAGCTAAATATATGAACACCTAGTAGCCAATACGTTTATTAGAGTAAGTTTAACTAACCAGTCTTCTTGTAGGCTCAACTGTTTATCCAGCATAATGCGATGAAGATTTTGAGCATTACCAATTTGTTCCTTCCATGATTTAGAACATTTTTTTATGGTTCTTTCTTACATTTCTAACTTTGATAGTTATGAGTATCATTATAACCATTCATTGCATTGAGTATAATATTAGATAGTTTGGCTTGTTAACTTTATTCTATTTAGGTTGACTCATGTTAGTGAGTGGAAATCTTTGGTTTGTTTTATTTGAGGTCGTGTCCTTCATGCATATCTGATGTTGATCCATGTTGGTCCTGTTTTTGATATATGTTGGGCTTGACTTGATCACCATTTAGACTATATATTTTTTATTGCCTATGATTTTGCAACTATTTTCATGTCCCAATAAGTATTGTTATTATTATTGTATTAAAACATAGATTACACTTACACAAATGAGAGAAAAAAATGAACTATTATAATGGGTTAAGCCCGGACTTTACCCATGGGTTTGAGCCAAAGCCTAACTCTTGAATATGAGGCCAAATTTAATATGAGCTTGGGCCTGGGCCTGGTCCTGGTCCTAAGCCCACATACACAAATCTCACTAGGTTTAAACCCAAGCCCGCCCCCTGAGCAGGTCTATATCTAACCCATTGATTTGTTTGGTTTGGGTGGGTTTGGCCTGAAATCTTCAACCCGGTTTGTCCTATATATATATATATAAAATTTTGTATTAACCAGCGTTGTTTTTGTTGTTGGGTCTGAAAACCCAAACTTCTCCTTTTCTCCCTCCCGAAACCCTGATTGTGGCCGTTGCCTCAAGCTCAACTCTCCGGTATGTCTCATTTTCCTTTCTCCATTGCACACTTGAAGGCGAAACCCATCGCATCAGTTTGTTGCTTTGCAAAAATGCACGCAGTTTTGCCTTGGTTAGATATTTGATATGCACAAATTGAGGATTGAGGAAGCAAATACACAAAAAAAAGAAAAGAAAAAGAAGCCAGGATAGGTGTTAGTGATTATCTGCAGTTCGTAAATATAGTGGTGTGCATTTTTTTTTCCTGCTGAATGATCTTTCTGTAACTCATTCATTTTCGCTTTCTATTCAAATGTTTGAGGCTTTGAGCAATTGGCTCTTCAAGCTCAGATTTTTAATCTACTCTGTTTCTGGTGATTTTAGAGAGCCATCCTGAAATGGGTTGGAAAGCATTCGAGAAACTTGTTAGGAACTAGAAGAAGGGGACATTGTAAGCAATTTTTTTTATCAATTTTTGCCTTGCTATTGTCCGTTTGGGTTTTGCTAATTTTTCCTATCTTTTCTCATTGTAATGAGCATTCTTGTTGTCATTTGTAACAGATAATGATAATAAGGGGCAAAGATAAGGGTGAGATTTTCCTTCCAACGGTTTGACATAAAGCTCTTACTGGTTGTATTTTGATCGACTTCATTCTGAAATTCACCTTTGTGGATTATTGATAGTTGGCAATGCTTGTAATAAGAAGGCTCAGAACAGGGCCAGGTCTCCCTTTCGTTTTGACTTTCATGGTTACTAAGTACAGTTACAACACAGCCCGAGTTTCCACTAACAGAAGTCATGGGTCTATTGTTAAGTTTGCTAGCCCTTTTTCAGCTTACTCTAGTTCACAAGCATATCTACTGGGTATACAGAATGAATTTACCTCCCAAGGACTATATTTCACAAGTATGGCTGAACCAATCCTGGTCCAGGCTCGTGACCCAGCAAAACTGATTACAGAAATACAAAATGCTATCAATGGGAATCAATTAGATGATACATGGAAGTTATTTGAGCAGCATATGCAAATAGAAGGATTTCCTAGAAAAACTGTTGTCAACAAGCTTCTAACAACTTTTGCGGAAAGCCTTGTTGTGCAATGGCTAGAAAAAGCTTATGGATTGGTAGAACAGGCTTTTGAGGAAGGTAAACAGAACTTGTTAGAGAAGGAAGTACTTATATATCTATGCTTTGGTCTTGCCAAAGCTGGACTACCAGTTCCTGCATCAACTGTTCTAAGAAAAATGATAGATATGGAGCAATTTCCCCCAGTCATTGCCTGGTCTGCAGTTTTGGCCCATATGTCACAAACAGCAGATGGAGCTTACCTTGCTGCTGAGTTGATTCTTGAGATAAGTTATTTGTTCCAAAATAATAGAGTGGATCCACGTAAAAAGAGCAATGCACCTTTGATTGCTATGAAGCCCGATACTACTGCTTTTAACATTGCTTTAGCAGGGTGTCTCTTATATGAGACAACTAGGAAAGCAGAGCAGCTTCTTGATATGATGCCTCGCATTGGTGTCAAAGCTGATGCAAACTTACTGATAATAATGGCACATGTATACGAGAGAAATGGACGAAGAGAAGAGCTTAAGAAGCTGCAAAGGCACATAGAGGAAGCACCCAATCTTACTGATATTCAGTTCCGACAATTCTATAACTGTCTGCTCACATGCCATTTGAAATTTGGGGATCTAGAGTATACATCAATTATGGTTTTGGAAATGCTTAGGAAAGCAAAGGAGGCAAAAAACTCTCTTGCAGCGGCTAAATTTATGATTGATGCAACTGAAATTGGCCATAAATATTCTCCTGGACTAGCTTCTATACTGAGTTTGAATGACAATAAAGATTCAGATAGTTTAAAATGTAACAAATCAATTAGAGACACTGTCCTATCTTATGAGGAGTTCTCTAGAGGTCATAATTTCTTTAAACTTGAAGCAGAGTCAAAAGCTGTTCTTGGTTCTTTGTTAGCCAAGTTGCAGATGCAGGTTGATTTGATTACAACTGAGCACGGTATACTCCAACCAACTGAATCAATTTATGTGAAACTGGTTAAAGCTTTTCTAGAAGCTGGTAAGACCAAGGATTTGGCAGAGTTTCTAATCAAGGCAGAAAGAGAAGATTCCCCACTTTCCGGTGACAGTTCTGTCTTGGTTCATGTTATTAATACATGCATTTCACTTGGGTGGTTGGATCAAGCACATGACCTTCTTGATGAGGTGCGGCTAGCTGGAGTTAAAACTGGTTCATCTGTATATACCTCTCTCTTGAAAGCATATTGTCAAGCAAATAGGGCTGCGAATGTCACTTCACTTTTAAGAGATGCAAGGAAGGCTGGTATCCAGCTGGACTCAAGCTCTTATGAGGCGATGATCCAATCCAGGGTGCTTCAGGAGGATACACAGGGAGCACTCCGTTTATTTAAAGAGATGAAAGAGGCTAAAATTCCAAAAGTTGGTCAACAAGACTCTCTCATGCTGGCTAAAAGTTGTGCAGAGAAAGATGAATCTGGACTGATAACTAAGCTGTTGCAGGAAATCAAGGAAGGACAGAAAGTGGATTATGGAGTTCACGACTGGAATAACGTAATCCATTTTTTCTGTAAAAAGAGACTGATGAAAGATGCTGAAAAGGCTCTGAAGAAGATGAGGAGCTTAGGCCACACACCAAATGCACAAACGTTCCATTCTATGGTCACTGGGTATGCTGCTATTGGAGGGAATTATCTGGAGGTAACAGAGCTTTGGGGCGAGATGAAAGGTCTTGCTTCTTCGATCTCAATGAAGTTTGATCAGGAACTTCTCGATTCTGTTCTGTATACATTTGTGAGGGGTGGATTTTTTATTCGAGCCAATGAAGTCGTGGTGATGATGGAAAAGGCTAACATGTTTATTGACAAATACAAGTACCGAATGCTCTTCTTGAAGTACCATAAAACACTTTATAAAGGCAAGGCTCCGAAGTTTCAGACAGAAACCCAATTAAACAAGAGGGAAGCAGCCCTGGCTTTTAAAAGATGGGTAGGCTTGAGTTGAAGTGTTGGCCGTGTATTAGCTCTTTGAAGCTCATATTTATGACTTTAGGCTGTTAAATTGTATCAACTCACTGCATTCTCTCATCACTAGATGTGCATTTACTTGGTGGCGCAAAATGATAACTGAAGAGAAGAAGGAAGAAAGCAGCGAAGGGAATGTGATTTCTCCAACTATAGAACTACAATTAATATAATGTAGGCTACCTTTGTTGAGTATCACAGCTTCTGCACGTTTTGCTGACAAGTTAACTACGTATTTAAAATCTTACAGACATTTGTAGAGAGGTGAACTTTTACGTACAGTTGCGGATCTGATCAGCAAATGGCCACGAAAAGTGCATTACATTGTCACTTCAGGCTGCAAGTATGAAGTACTGCAATTCAAACTACGGAATAATCAAAACTATAGTGTTCGTAACTAAACCACGATCAGTTCATTTTTAATATTTGAAATTTTGAGTGAACAAATATAAAAAATCAACATAAACTGTTATTAGCGTTTTGATCTATTTTAAATTTTAAATGTTCATTATCCCTAAAATATTGATTAATGATTTAAATAAAATATTATTTGATAAGTTTAAAATTTTAATTATGTATTATCTCATTATTTCTTAAAAGAAGAACAATTAAAATTTATAAAAATAATAATGTCTAATTTAATTTGTGTCATTAAAATCAAATAACATATTAGTATAGATAGGACTCATTTGAACGAATCGGATCGGGCAAGATACAACAATCCTAGGCTATTACAAGATCCATTTCTTCTCTCTTTTCTCTTTCGATTAAATTATCAAACACGGTTACTAGTTCTTTATTCTGTGAGTAAAATAATCACCACGCTTTCCTGTTTTTCAAACAAAAGCCCAGATTCCAGAATCAGCAAATGCCACTGGTATTTTTTATCTCACAAGCTGGTCTAGTAATGGAGTGGTACATTAGTATCTTAGATCTCATAGTATGTAAGCCTTACGAGCAAAACGCCGGAAGAAAGTGCTTAATTTGTAAAAATGAATTAACAAAAATCTTAATTTAATCCTTGAAAGATGGTGTCATTATTAATTTGATATTTCAAATTTTTTGTATCACTTTCATATAAAAAATTATGATTGTTTTAACCTTAATAAATTTTCTTACCTCGAAAAGATGGTGATAATATATTTTACTATATTGGAAGGCAGTGATTATATTAAAATTATACTTCTAGGTATTAAAGTGATACAAAAATTTTAAAAGTATTAAATTGATAATGACACCATCTAGAATCAAAATATGATTTTTGTGAATGGAATTTCTTACTAGTTCAGAAAACATCATACACTTTTTCATTGTCCCAATCCAGTTTAATTTCTACAAGAACCAACTTCCAGAAGAAAAAAAAATCTAATTTTTGGTTTCTAGGAATATCACCAAATTGAAATTGCCATTGTACCCCCCCAAAAATTGCGGATCAAGTGAAATGCTTAATTAAGGAAATTAACATATTTATTAAAATTACCATTGCACAAAAAATAAAAAGTTTTTCTCAAATAGCCATAAGTGGTAGAGGAATTTAATTTAATTTTCCATTAGTGAGTTTGCAATTTAATTTATGTTGATTTTTACTTTCCTAATGTGTTTAGCAAGGTATGAGCTAGTTTCGAAAATTAATTAATAATTTAATACCACGCGGACTATAGTGTATACATAAGACACCTTTCTACTCTCAATTTATTCTCTCTTCTGTAGAGTTGTTAGCTCTCCAAGCCTTTCTGATATGAGAGTGCTGAAGCAGTATATGTCATCCTATGTAAAGCCAAACTTTTCAAGTGCTAAGGTTCCCAAGAATATAAAACCATCTTCGACTGAGATGGGAAAACATAATCGCTCTCACTTTTCAAGTCGTCCTGAAGCAGTTTATTTCCATATTTGTGTGTTAATTTAGGCGTAGCTTGTGACTAATTGATAAATGATAATGCAGAAGCCTGCGAGGATTTTGTAGCCCAGAGTGCCGTGAAGCGCAGATCAGCATTGACGCCAAAGCCTTTCAACTTCAAAACCCCATGCCAGCTCCCTACGCTGACCATCTCAACTTACTCACTCAGACTGCCACACTGAACTGAGTAGGTAAAAGAGGGGAAGTGGAGTTTAATTTTCCTTGTTGCCTTAAACCACTGTGTCATATCCTCAAAGCCAAAGTGCAAAGGCCTAGTCAAATTGACCCACCGCGCTCGTGTGCCTTACTCTGGCCACTGACACCTTCCCCTTGTTTAACAAGCAAAATAACAAACAGAGATTTCAAATTTGAGTACTGGCCTACACCCAACTGTGACATCAACTTTTACATTAATTAAATATGGTTAATCCCACAATTCTATTTCAGTTACCCACATCATTTTTCCTATAATGGCAATACCCTAGAGGGCCTATACCTTTCGTGTCTAGTGTTTGTCATTCTCTCTTGCTGATACAATATAGTTACACACCCATTCTGTTTTGATGCTAGCTACTCGCACAGATCTCAAAGAACAAAGAGTGTCCATGTTCAACTTGTACTGAAAATTTCAAGAAAGAATCTGCAATAGGATATGAGAAAGAAGGGGGAGGAAGGATGTGGCGTGGGATAGCGAATGGTCAGAGCTTTGACGCCTTCCAAAGCTGGCTAATGGGACTTTCATCATAGTCGCCCTTTGTGCTACTTTCATGCGTGCGTCAATATTGTCAGAGTCCTCTCTGCCAAATGTGTCTGAAACTTTGACAAAACTATGCATCATCAGTTCATCACCATTGCATTCACCTGCGCTACTCAGACCGACGTGAGCACCTGTCTCTGCTTTCAACATAGATAGTGCTGTATTAATTATTTAAATCTCATGACAATTCATTATTTTCAAATTTTCACCATATATATCTTATAATAGTCGTGTCAGAATTTCACTGATAATTGTACGTAGCATTAATTAATATGGTTGGAATATCATGATAACGTTAGCCATTTCAGTTCCTCCACGTCTCTCACATATGTAGCCAGCCATCAACTCACTCCAAATCGTACTACAATCACACCCACCTCAAGTATGTAGGGTCCCACACAAAATGTAATATGATCCCCACATTTTATAAGATACAGTCGCATCGTAATATAAGATTTTTTTCCCAAATCGCATGTTGAAGCACTTGTCATTTTGGTTATGATTACGCGGTCTTCATCCTGTCCAATGCATGTTCAACTACACAACCCTCTCGATCCCATGCATTACGTGACCAATAAAAGTTAGTGAGATCCACCATCATATGTCTTTTTAACCATTTGAAAAAGAGACAAAATTATCAACTCTAGTTTGAATACTTAGTAAGACTTGTTAAATTTAATCCTCTCATAGTTCATATCATTATTTATATAAAAAAAGGAAGAAAACGTATATATAAATGAGTAATTAATCCAATATCAGTAAATTAATAATTAATATGCCAAATATATATATAAAGACTAAAGAGTGGTAGGATACAAGTAGGGACGGATTTAGAAATCATTTAAAGGAGGGTTGAACTATGTGAGAGAATGAGTCATAAAAATTTAGTAGAACCTCAAAATAAAAGATGAACTAATAAAAAATATCGAAGGAATTTTATTATTCACTCCATCATCTATCGTTTTTGTTAATACATTTTTTTATATATTCTAACAGGAATATTGTTTAAATCTAAAAATTTATAAATTATTTAAATTTTTGACTATTAAATCACATTTAATATTTTTTATTAAATATATATTAATCCCATAAATTATGATTAAGAGTACACAAGTTTAAATTTACTGTTGATTAAACATCTGCATACATTTTTTTGGGTTAAATCTCAGTTTGGCTTTTAGACTTCTTGACCATTCCGGTATTTGCTCTTTTCTTAGCTCATAAATGGAGAGGAAAATGGAGGAGGGGAGGCTGATGAAGGAGGCCCCTCCCCCCTCTAAATCCGTCACTGGGTACAAAGAAGGAAGGCAGGGCAGAGTGCAGCTGTGCAGGGACGACCTTGGTTATGGTCGTTATGGAGAATTGAGCATAGAACATATATAATCAGGTTCCTCGCCATGACGTCACGTGCTAAATGGATGCCCTCCGACCACGTTGGAATTCACACACACTCATCCATCCACCTATATATGGAATGTCTCAGTATCCGTATCCTTCACATTTTTATCCACCTAATGTGGCCAATGGCCGTCACTATTCACTAGTCCAAGTCAATCTCATTCGCATGTGACATTTTCATATATGTTTTTTTTTTTCTTTTACTTCGGTTCGTCCAAGGGAGCTGACATAAATCTTCAAATGTCCAACCAATTATCGACACGTGGAAGGCCACGAGGAGAGATCAGATACGTGGGGGCATATAAATGGTACAGTGGTGGGCAAGCCATGTGTAGAGAGAGAGAGGTGGGGAAATAGCAAATAGGGGAAGAATTGAATTAGTTAAGGAAAGTGGAAAGCCTCTCGGATTCGGTAGTTCGCATGCAGCTGCAAGAATTGTGAGATCATTGAAAATGGAGGTACGTAGTAAGAGGACAATTAATAGTCACATGTCTGATCATGCGTGCTAGCTAGGTAGGTAGGAGTGAAAAGATGGAATGAACATGCCAATTATATAATTCCCAGATTTCATTATGAATAGAATTCTGATGGATGCCGAATATATATATTCACATAATGGTACTCCATCTGGGGGCCGGAGCGCTTCAAATTTCTATATTTTATTCCTGTTGACTGTTAAGTACTAAGACTGTGTATCGACTATATATGAACTCCCTCTGACGGTTGGTGTTCATGCATGCTTCCACAACCACCTTCTCTATGTGCCTTACAAACCAAAACAGAACAAACCCATATATCCAGCACTCTTTAAATCTGTGGGAACCCCCACTGCGATCGATCTCTTCTTTTCCCTTTTGCCTTCTTCCTTCATATTTCTGCTTAACTTGCTCTTTCTGTCCTCCTTTTAAAAGCAGATAGATATATACCATCTCCCCCCCTTACCCACTTGAGTACTTGAAATGATAATTGAGTGAGAAAAGAACACTTCTGAGAAAGAGCAAAATGCTAGTCATATCATCCCCCCCTCCTCCTTTTCCCTATTGGTGCTTTTCTAATTCACAAAATGCTAATCATTGAACTCATCCCATACTTCCGACTGACAGTGGACACAAACGGAAATGAGGATACAAATTAAATTATTTCATTTAATAACTAGTCATATCATATAATAGTAAGCTCCTTCTGATTGTACGTTAAATATTTGCTTCGGTGGACTAGAAAAGAAAAGCGGAAACACACAAGAAAACCACCAGAGAATCTCTTCAAATTTGTCTTTTTATTTATTTCTTCAAGCAGGTGATTCCGTCGGGCCAGAACTTGCTTTTGGCCCCCTTAAAGCTACCCCCTATTCTGCCACGTGTCAACAGCTGCCCCCATAATTTAAAAAACGAAGGAAGAAAAACGCACTCTAAACTATATTGTATATTTTTGTATGAGAAATAAATAATAATAATATCTATTCCACTGGTTCGAGTTTCGACCGTACGATTCCGAGAGAAAACTCCTACGCTAACCAAAAGTCGTGTACAGCACGCTCCTGAGATGATTGGTGGAAAAGCGTGTTCACGCTCAGTAAAGCGTCTGGAGATAAGTGAGGAGGAATCAAAGTGAAGTTGGCACGGAAAACCAATAAACGACTGACAGGATCCGGTCCTCTCAAATGAAACCAATGCCGTTCCCGCCTTCCCACCTTTGACTGTGAGCTTGCTTTCATGGAAAATGGTTTTAGTAGATATAAATTTCTTTTAAGAAAAATGTACTTAATAAATTAACTAAAAACAGTCACATAAATATTAATATTTTCTAATTTCAACAAGAATGAGAATATAAACTTTTAAAATATATATTTTTAAATTATGTAAAATTAAGACACCAACATTTTCTAGAGTCATATACTCATATATATTAATATAAATGATATTTTAATAGATTTCAGATTTAATATATTTATATAACTATTTTTCGTTAATTATGTAATTTTTTTAGGTAAATTATATTCATTTAAAAAATTCTCAGTCGAACCCAAATAAAATGAGAATGTAAGCCTCGGACCAAAGTTCGAATTAAACAAAATATTCAAATAAAAATACATTTTGAAAACAATTATAATTGGAACATTAAGTATACTAGGTTGTTGTCCCAGGGAAAGGGTATTACGTAAAATTTTAAAATAAATAAAGCAAATATTGGCTGCTAGAACAGCTACTTGATATCCTTATTTGAAGTTTGTCCCATAAATATTAAATACTTTGGTCAGATTTGAAGGGGGAAATTGCATCCATGATGATCCATATGTGAAGTTTGAAAAACTTGTAATGAGAGCCATTATGGGTCTGAACTTCTAAATAAAGGTTCAGCATTGGTTGGCACATCCTTTTCTTTTGTATTAGAATTTAGAACGCTAAAGCAATGATTGCATTCTTTATCAAGGTTAACTTTTCTAAATTTAACATCATATGGTTGAAATTGGAATTATTCCTTACAAGCATGGGGTGTTGAAACTTCAAATTCCCCGGAATCATACGGGGCAACATTGACTGTAAGGTGTTGGTGGCGCCCTACGAATCAACGTCAAAATTTGGAATTTGGGACAAAATAATGACTTACTGGTAAAAGCCAATAAATCAGTATTTGTAGGGAGGGGGCATTTCCTTTTTCCTTTTCCAGGAAAAAAGAACAATATTTTGAAAATTTTAAATTTACTCACGAGCTTTAATGCTTCTCAGTGAAATCATCAGCTGCTACAAGAAAATAAGCTTCATATCCGCCAGAACTTGCACATCTCTTTTCTAACACAAGCAATGAGTATCCATCACATCTGTAATTCTTTTTATGTTTCTGCCAGAAGAGATAAATGCATAAGATAATTAAGTGCCTGTGTGCTGCACATTCTCCTATTGTATCTCCTCAAACACCAATTACGTTACCTCATTCATGAGATGCTTTTTGCTTATGAGCCAGAGAGCCACTAGTCTGACAATAGGACTTGGGGGAGTGCATAGATTTTGAGACGCAAAACATGCAGAGCCAGAAGTTGTTGACAAAGAGTTTAGGACTGCGGGGGTTCAAATGTCTCCATCGCCATCGAGGCTAGCATTCCTTGCACCAGTGCCCGCCTGCAAAATGGGGATCAAGCCAAGGATAAATATTAACTTATTTTATAGTCTGCACTTTCTATCTCGTCTGTTGACAGTGATTAGTACAGCTAGACCGCAAATTATCCAAGGTTTAAGCAAGTATTAACAATTTGATAAAACTTGCTTCTGGGAAATTTAGTGATTGAAAGGAGTAAATGAGGAAAGCAATTACCTGACTAATGGGGAAGACAAAGGCCAGTTGGAAGCCGTGAGCAAACTGTATCTTGTCTTCTCTGGATTTTGAAATAGTAGAAAATACAATTAATAGAGAAGCAGAGCTTGCTTTCCCCATGAGACTAAATCTAAAAGACATCTACGCAAGAGAGAAAATATTGTTGCAATTTCCTCGTTGAGTTGTTACCTTATATAGTACGCTGTGATGCTTCAGTTGTCCCAAGTAGTCAAGTTGATCTTACGGAATAAGAATTATAGAAATTCATCAATAGAAATTTAAGTCAGGGTAACTGTAACAATGTGAATGTGGCAACAACTCCTCTACTTCGATCCTGGAACTAGAGCAACTGGAGCTTTTTTTTATTCGGCTTCGGTTAATAGACTCCACTTCTGCCAGGAATATGCTATAAACTGGTCTATGATCAGAGAATCTTGACTCCCCACGAACATAAGATAACTGGCGGAGGCCTCTTCCATACCACAATATACGATCACACCTTCATGAAAAAAGAGTTGGATTAGGTTTAACATAAAGAACGATATTGTTACAAAATCATGACCCATGACATATCCTTTGACATTAATAATTAGTATCATTCTTTTGTTACCCTTTCCCATTTACTGCTCTATGGTTCTTATATGCCCACTTCAATTAGAGATACAGGAGTTATTTTCAGAAAAGAAATTTACCATGCTGGAGTTCTTCGCTTTTGTTTTGAGTGTCTTTCATCACCTGCATATCTGTCTGAATTATTTGAATACTTGTATGTGGGAGGAAAATATATCTTCCCCTCATTCCATCCTTCAAAGACACGACCTTGTCTCTGCTCTATACGCAGCTGAAAGCGGAAGGCATCAAATTGTCAGGATAATCTTAAAAGTTGAGAAAAGGATCGAACCTCTGAAATCATTGTTACTTGTAGGGGGACAAAGTATCATGCCTGGTCATTCTCTAACAAGGCCTTCCAATTACGCATCTCAACAAGAGCTTTTGCTGCACGGTAAGAAAGTGCTATCCGATAATTTAAATCCCCCAGCCAAATTATTCGACTACACCAATTAAACCAAAAGCTTAGGTCTTGACTAAAAATAAGTTAAAAGTAAATTTTGTTTAGATTCACAATCTTCCAGCATCATATACAAGGTAAGGATTTTAGTAATGGAGATGAAGGGCTTACTCGTGTTCCAGAATTGTCTGAGGAGAATTCTCATCGCCCATGCCATGAACCCGGGGAAACCTTGTCTTTCTAAGAATCTCCATCACATCTGAATTTCTCCTTAGCTCATCACCATCTTTTTGTCCAGAAGTCAAATGACTACAGATGAAGCAAAAGCTTGTTTGGTGCAAAGACATGCTAATTGAAATTGAACCCTGGAAAACCCAAGAGAATAAGATTGTCTCCTTCCCTGGTTCATTATAAACTATGCTCTCAAAAGAAAATTACCAGCTGCAAAACTGTACCTTGTTCCCAAGATAACCCATCAATCCTCTGCCAATACAAGACACTTTCATGTGGTGAACTTCATCTCTGATATCGCTCTTCACCCAAACTGTCAGAAATATCCCGACCATTTGCTTACTGGCAACCAAACAATATCTTGAGTGCCCCGTCTGTCTATCTCTGTCCTCCATGGAAAAAGAACCGCTATATGACATTGGTGAATATTGTGTTATAACTGGGGAATCACCAGGTCCGTTTTCATCATCTGAGGAACCCCATCTATAATTGGGGTCATAATCACTAGTCCTATGACCAAAGATCATTCTATCACAAACACTGAGACGGCGATCAAGTTTTGATTGTGGCAATGACATGTCATTGTCCATTCTCATACTACGACTCAAGGATTGGAAGGACCTCCGGTGGAAGAAAGAGGTCGCCTTCTGCCTCATTGATCCCTCAAAATCAGCATCTAATTCTACAATTGGGTCAGGGATCGGTGAAGGAGTGTGACATCCACCACTTGTTCCAGGAAGACTGTTTAGGGTCTTCCTAATAAGAGCTAGCCATTTCCTCGCAGGACCATTGTCTTCTGTGCCCAAAACATTACCAGCATTAAGAGGTACAATTTCTTGAAACCTGAGTGCAATAAAAGGAAAACAAAATCAGACCGCGAACTTTTGCATAATTAAAGGGGAGGACACATTATATGATCAGTAATTTACCCAAGAACATAGATATCAGCAGGCGGAGAGGTGTGAAGCCAATCTTCAAGACTCAAATAGCTTGGAGGAGATTTTCCAGCTACGTTCCACGTAGCAACGAAAATCCTGCATCCAGAAGGAAGGTTGAACACAATAGAATACAAATTCTTTAAAATTTCATATTTAAAATAATAATGACGACCGTAATTTAGTACAATATTTAGCAATATGAAGCATACCTATAATTATGCACATCTGTAACCTGAGCAGCATCAATGTCAATCTTACCCCGCTTCATTTTGTCGGAGTGCCTCCTTCTTGATCTCTCTGAGCATCAAGTATTTTCCGTTTCAGAGAAATTAGTACGAGATAAAGAAAAAGGGAGGGGAGGGGGAAAAGAGGCAGCGAGCGACAAATGATTACTGAAACTAAAGCATAAATGTCGTCTAAGTTTATTTTTATCTTTATCTTAGTGGGCTTTAGGAATGGTGTGGTCCTAAGAAGTAAGAAATACGAAGGTGTCTAGTACTGAACCTGTTTTGCTTTTCTTGATAGTGCATGCCTCCCTCTCTGTATAGTTGCTCCTCCACTCTTCATCAACACCTGAAAAAGAAAAACCATAAAGTTATTAAAGCTGTGCTCTTTCCGCTGTTAATTTATCATCCCACTCATTCAAACACAACAAAAACAAACTTATTTTTGGTAGCAAAAGGGGGGTAACCATGGAACGAGGAAAACAACAAACGGCAGATCTTGAGCTGCAAATAGCAGACCCATTTAAAACCAGAAAATTTGTTGTACATAGTTGCAGACGAATAATGTAAGTTTGTTCAGCGTTCTGAAGAATCTATAGAAAATTCAGTTTACAAGAGGTGAGAGAAATCTCATTTTTGTTTTACACATAGAAGCTATTCCAAATCCCAGAGCCCCAAGTAACATTCAAATCAAGCTCCATTGACCAATCACCTCCGTAAAGGACGTCGTCTGCCTGAAAATCCTCGGCTTTGCTCTTGATATTGAACCACTTCTTGACCAATGTTTTGGGCCATGAAAGCTTCACAAAGAACAAAAGAGTCAACCAACTAAGAATATAAATGCAAGAGAATATAAAGGAGAGCTGGCATTTTCCAAACCTTGCTTTTCTTCGAGTTCTCATCTCTCATTGTTGGAGCAACTTCATATAGCTATCTGTAATTACATAACGATAGCTATATCCATTCCTTGTTCGATGTTTACTAGGTATTTTCTTGGGTCTTTACTAAAAAGGGGATTTAACAGATGAAAAATGAAGTAAAAGAGTATATGTCAGTAATAAACCTTAGTTATTAACGAGTACCCTTGGGATACGGATTTTGGTTCAATTCCTGGTTCTGTTTATCTATTTATTCAAACAACAACAATGGAGGGAAAAGACACAATGGCTTAGATGATCAAAGCAATGAGTTGAAAGTTTGGTAACCGGCCACCGAGAAGAACACAACAAAGGGGCAAAACTCTGTTTCTTAGGTAATGTA
>JASKGM010000001.1:10318930-10331957 GCA_034509205.1 Ceratonia siliqua | reverse complement strand
AACCTTCGACTCAGCAGGCATGGGGTTGTTAGACAAGTCTCAGCCTCTTTTGAAGTCAAAGGCAAGTTAAAAAGGTTTTTTTATTTTTTTTGGAAAGTGTTCTTGGTAGTTAATAATTAGGTTATCTTGTGACTTGGAGTTTGTTTCTTTTAAGATTTGTAAGTCTTCCTTCTGCCCATATATTTCCCAATGCATTTTCAGATTTAGTAAAGAATTGAAATTTAACGTACTGAGAAATTTGGGTGTTTGAAGGCTTGCAAGCCCATGATTTTGATGTTCTCTTAACACGCATTACTTTTCATAGCCATATGAAAGTGCTCAAACTCTCTCTTTCTGCTTTCTTTCAGCATTAATCAATATCATCCTCCTAAGTCTTAACCATTAAGACCCTAATCTATTCTTACCCTAAAAGTCCTAACCTTTGCCATCTAAAACTCTATTGTTTGCTGCTGCCAGGAAATTTCAGCAAGCCAATATCTAAAATTCCACCATTTTATCTTGAGTTTCAGTCTTGCCAATCTCAAAACCCTATCTTTCATCTACAAGCCTAGACTTATGTACAAACCTTGGAACCCTAAGGCCACACATGCAACAGAAGGTTTCTTATGTCCATCCTGTGTCAGTCTTTGTCCAGATTCATTGACCAAAAATGATCTGCAAGAAACATGGCTGAAGGGAAAATCTGGAAATCCAAAGGATAATTACTTCAATGAACATTTTGCTTTTTGTATTATGAATAATTCCCATGAAGTTGGCAAAACAAACCTGGAAACACGTAGATCATAAAATTTTCTTCCAAGCACATTAAACACAAATCATGGAATATATAATAAGGAGGGAAAAAGAGCTAATTTCCTGTGGAGAGAACTCCAAGTTAAATCCTTATAAAATAGACAAATAAAATCTACTCTTCATCTCCTTGACAATCTATAGCACATAAGTTCAGATTAAGGAAAAATGGACAAGTTGGCTTACCACATTCCCACATGAAGAATGCATTGAAAGAAGCGCTCTTTCCAGTACATACAAGTCAACAGCTTTATCTTCTGGTAGAGTTGAAGTGAAGCTCAAACCAAAATCGATGAGGACCTACACAAAATACACTTGATTTCCTGTAACATTGGTTGACAATATCTCTTACATTACAGAACATGAAAAATCTAACAGAGATCACCATTCCTAAGAAGATATGAATAGATGAACTAACCAACTGATTGGTACCAGTCTTGAGCAACATATTTGATGTTGTCAAGTCACCATGAATAAGACCACCATCATGTAATTTTCCAATTGCATTACCAATTTGGGATGCAATATTGTCCAGCCGCTCTTCAACTGCAGCAAGTGACCCAATTTCAAGAAATATATCTTTGACTGAAGGACCCTCAACATATTCAAATGTTAAAGTCTGCAACACAGGATCCATGGCATATAAAACTGGAGTACAAACCCCAAGTCGTCTTGCTTTGGTCATGCACCTGGCCTCCTGCTCCAATGATTGATTGGTGGAAGATTTCATTTTAGACAAGAAATAAAACATTGATGAACAATTTAGGACATTGATGAACAATTTAGGACTTAATCAGAAGAAATGCAGTTTCATCATGAATCTCACCGCATTTAAGCGTTTCAGCGTAAGTTTAGAATCCAAAGTTGGATGCCTGTACTTCTTTGAGAAGCGTTCCTTCACAACTATCCTCCTTCCCACAAAAGAAGACTCAAAAACCCTCTAAAAGGAACATATAAACCAGCATATGAATTTGTAAGTGATGCAAGTCAAAACCCTCTACATGGCTGTGCAGAACTGAAATATTCCAGCAAGTAAGGAGGTATAGAAATTAAAGAAAAACTCCAAAAAACTTTGTGCACCAAGAAAACAATAATATATTGACATTCTATATAAAGGGTAGAAGACAGATGCTTTTTCAGCTGCACGTGCTTTAAAAATGTGAAATGAAGCCAAATGGAAAGACAGTTGTTTCCTATCTTGCTTCTACACATTCATAGTTTGATCACACTTACAGCTTCAGCTCCTTGCTTCAGCAGAATGAGAGAGCTATCTCTTACGTCCGCTTCACTCTCCATTTAGAAGGATCTGGTAGTAAATTCCTATTAGTTAACTTTGTAGCCACAATTATCTGCCAACGGACAGGGATGGTACAATCGAAAGTTAGGAAACTGAAGCCACAATTATCAGATAGAGAAATAATGTTCACAAATCCCTAAAGGCCTCAATGGCGGTTTAGAGAATATAACTTGAATTCAAAACAATAATTTATTATGAGTGTACAAACATCTAACAAAATTGCGATGGAACTAATGTACTGAAATGACCAAACTAAAAGCTTTGAACACACGCTTAAACAAAATCAAAATTGCAGTCAAAATCATTCAAATTCAAACTAAAAGATTTAAACAAAAACTATAATTACAAGTTAACTTTCCAATTTCCTAAAAGGTAAGGACTACTAAAGCATATCAAACTCAATGATCAAACTCTAACCAAACACGGAAACGCAAATTAAAAGAAACCAAACATGGAAACACAAGCTAATGGTGAAGAAGAAGGACAACATGGAACAGCCAATGGTCACATATCTCAAAGCATTACAAAAACAGAACTAATTGAGTAGTTTGTAGTATCGACTATTGACTATTAGCTCAAATAGCAACTCAGAGATGACACGAGAGAATGAGAGAAAACTAACTCACAGATAATAGAGAGGATTCGAATGGTGGCAGTGGATTGCGCCGTCGCCCTCCGACTGCCGGAAACTGCCGAGCAAAAGCCTAAGCAAAAGGAAAGAAGCCATGGCCCTAGCACCACCCTAACAAAGTAACTTGGAGCACGTAATGGGGCGGGTACGCGCGGTGGAAATCCCCATACCCGGATCTGTTTAACTCCGCCTTCGCCGCATCCGCATACGCATCCTGTCGCTGTCATCCGAATGGGTAGGATCGAATCCAGCCTTTTTTTATGAATTTTTTATTTCAATCAATCATTTAATTTTAAATAGTTAAAATTTATTTAATAAAATATATATATTTTAGGTGTATTTTAATTTTAATTATTTAAAAATTAATAAATAATTCAGATGAAGAGAAAAGGTAGAATGATCCATTTCTGAATGGGTAAACTGCTTGCACGGCCCGTTCAATCTCTCTGTTTGATCTAAATGTATTTTAAAATTTAATTTATTTATACATTACTAATATAATATTTATGAATTTATGACTTTTTTTCATTCTTATAAAATTTACGAAATAATAAAATATTTCTTAATTTTTATAATTAAAATACTTCAAATAAAGATTTGAAAAGTTAATTGTTCTTATGAAAATGATATTCTAAAACAATATTTAACAAGAAGAATGTTGGATGAAATTTATTTTTTTTATTTAATAGACCTGTAAATATATTTATTTTTTAGTATTTTAAATAATCCATAACAATCTCTTAAGATGACAAAAATCATTAAAAAAAATACCGTTAAAAATTATAAATAAAACTAAGAAATAATATTAATAAAGTGATTTAAAAGATATTGTAATACTAGTAATTTTACAATTTTTTTATCTTATATAATGATATTGAAAAAGAAATTGGTGTTGTTTTAGAATTTGATATCTTTAAAATATTAAATAATAATTTATTCTAAACTTTTTCAAATTAAAACTATTTGACACGTAAATTTTTTTATAAAACCAGTATAAATTACATTGTTTTACTAAAACAGTATGAGGAAAATGTTTATAATTAATTATAATGAATGAATGAATGAATGATGAAAGATAATAAAATCCCTAAAACCTCTCTTCAGTGTTCGCCCCTTTTGTCCCTCTAGTCTCTCCAGTTAGCCAGTAACCGCAGATATTTTGCAAGCTTCAAATCGACGTCGGAGCTTTATCGCTTTCACGGTACTCCGTACTATTTCCCCTTTCTTTGTCTGTTCCAGCTCATGTCTGTGTCTTTCTAATTGGATCTACAATTTCCCTTAAATTATTGTTATCGCACGACGTTTGTTGCCCAAAGTCCATCAATGTCCTGATTGTCGCCTGAACGCAATTTTGCACTGTGTGTACTTGTTGATAGAATCAATATGACAGCAACTGGGTTCTGTTGTTATTGCTTCAAAATGATCAGGGCTTGTGGGTTTATAATTCCTTCGCCAAACGCAGTGTTGTACTGCTATATTTTTGTTGAAGTTTTTCTTTTTTCCTTTTTCCTTTTCTCTTGAAATTTCATGACTATTTGCATATTGTTGCCAAATGTAGTTCTCTGTCTTTGTAAAAGTTCCTGGAGATTTTAAGATTTTCATGGATTTGTATGTTTGATGGTGTGCTTAGTCCTGGTGGATTTATTGATGCAAAAGTTGTTGGTTCTTTGTTCAACATCTTTATTTGAGTTGTTATTTAATAGGAGAACAACTGTATTGGAATTTCCTCACTGTTCTGTGTCTGAAAGAGTCTAAATCTTTTGTTGGATGAATAAAGTTTTTTTGCAGGCTATGATGATTAGAAGTCATACATCTTGGAATTTTGCAAATTGTATTGAAACAATGAGGCTTTCCATATGTAGGAAAGCTTTACAAGTCTCCCTCTTTACCACACAATTCCCCCCCCCCCTCTCTCTCTCTCTAAAAGTTGGTTGTGCATGTCTAGCTTAGGTAAATCCTTTATTCACCCAGGGCTTCAATAGCTTTACAATTCGTTTGGAAGGCATGGTTGCTTGTTAATAGTTGTTAACATTTTTTCCCTGTTTTGTTACTCAGATTAAATGTCGATTGGCTACTATGCCAACTATTTCAGAATTCAGAGTAGTTCTATTGGTACTTGAACCTTTATGATGGCATTCTTGGTGAATGACATTTCTCTTCATTTGTGTGCCAAACACGAATGTAATATGACACACGTGTTGCATAAACTTGCATTCCTTAGCAAGAGAACTTTTCTTTTATTATGAGCACCATGGTGTCTTTTACTTCTATGAGTCTTTAGAATCAAGGCACGGAGCCCACAAATTTTATTGGGATCATTTGACATATCCTAATACTGTTCTCTGTCTGTCTCATTTTGGAGATTTAATAAACATTTTAATCACATGCTTTATATGTTGACAGAGTTTTCTTCATACAATGAAGAGGACAATGCCATGGAGTGATGATGAAGATGACTCATCACCAGATGAATCCTCATCATTACATTCAGATTCTGAACTCGGTAATGAAACTGGTGAGGAAAAAAAAGGTATTTGATGACAACACTTCTTCTCATTTAATAACTTGGAGAAATGTATGCCTAAGACGTGGAATATTTTTCTTGTGATAAATTTAGCAAATTTTGTTAATAGCAAATTACATAAACCAATGAATGAAAATTGTAAATAGCATCCAGAGAAATTTCTTATTAGAGCTTATAAATATCCTAGTTCCTTGAGCAATGAATGTGCATTGGTTCTTATTGTGATTATGACACATTTTTGTGTTTTGTGAATAAATGTCTCAACAATGTCAGCTTCCAATTTACATCTCATAGATAGATATTTTCTTCATTGCCTGGAATGTGGATTGATACTCATCATACCTATGACATTTTGATTTGGGAAGTTTTATCTGTGTTTATTTGAATATTTCTGAATATATAGGAGACGACAAATTGGACTGTCTACAGATCGGTAAAATTATCTCTTTAAAAATCATATTGACACACCACTATAATTATGTTGTAGCAGTTAGCTAAAGATCATTTCATGGTTAGTATCTGATAGAGTACAAATTAAGGCTACAGCAGAGATATTATGGAAGAGAAGTAGCGCAAATTGATGATGTCCAATTGTTGTGGAAGAGAACGCATGGTTCTCCAAGGCATGATAAATGATGAACGTTAATATTGATGTAGCTGCAGTTGTCAAGAGTTAAAGACATTCCCAGCTCAAGTTAGTGCAGGATAGTGATGAAACACTAAACAATTGCCTAAAAATCAACTTCTTTGGAGGATGTCTAACCACTGCTGTAATAATGCTAAGTCCTTGTAAATTGTTCCTTAAGCATCTGGAATAGATATATCTAAGCAAATCTAAATGAGGTCACACTCACTATTTATTATTTTGATTTAATTTGAACATATTGGTGACTTGGTATTGGTCCAATAGAGTTTCCAGCTTGTGAGATCTATGTTTTGATAGCTTCATGCACTTTTGCTTTCAGAGTTCAGCATCTTCTATAAAATTTTCGGTCTAGTGTTATTACTGTATAATTTTCATTTACTATTTATATTACTGTATGTCTACAGGTAAATCTAGAAAGCAAAAAGGCAGTGTTATTGATTTTGAAGCTCTGAAGCGACTTGGATATAAAGGTGGACCTTCAGTCTTGAACGTACCCCCACCAAAAGAAGGGGATGACCAGGAGCAAGATTGGTCCTGGTCCACCGGAAAGGAAAGGCTTGTGAACAAAGAGAATGAAGAATCGTATGAAGAAAGGCAGAAAACAAGAGCTGCTATATCCTTGGGAGAGCAGCTGTCAACTGTGCAGACTCAGAAAGAGAAGAAGAACGTCTCTTTCTCTCAGAAGGAAAAGAGGAAAAGAGAGCTTGGTCAGGCAAGCCGCGGGAAAAATTATGTCGAAGAAGAGAAGAGGTTGTTAAGGGAGAGTGGAATATATTCTGGTTTTGATAGTTGATAGAGTGGGTAGAATTCCCTTTATCGTGTAAAAAGGTACTGTCTGCGTGCTCCCTTGCGCAAAAAGATTTGGTTGTAATCGGGGTTTGCAGGGCTCTAAAACGTATGGGGTACACTATGGCCTCCAAAAATTTGGAACCCTTTGAGGGAGGAACACCTGAAGTTAAAAAACTTTTTGTAAGCATAATATTTGTTGAGATAGCTAAACTTAAATGGAAAGAAAAAAAAAAAAAGATGTGCTTCTCTCAGCCAGTGCCACTGGCTTTCAAAAAACAATATAAGGTGATTTGCATGTAGTCTCTTAAATCAAATCTTGTACAGACATGATACCAAAATGAGGGAAAAAAATTCTGGAAAACAAAAGGAGCGAATTTAAGATGCTGCTATTCGCACCATCTTACCTTATTATACTTCCCCATAACTTCTCACAATTTTAATTAGCTAAAATGTTAAAACGAGAGAAAACCATGAAAATTCAGAACAAGGTCTAAAGTTTTCACATGCCAATTATCAGCCACTGCTTTCTCAATAACAAAATAACAAGGAAAACACAAACATTGTTTCATTGATCTTTAATGAGATCTTAAGCGATCCTCAAGTTGAAAGTTGCTAGCATCAAGGGCAAAATATCGTTAAGACCAATAGCGCGGGAAGGATATATCGTATTGATTAGCCAAGTCTAACCGAGGTCTTGTCTTCCCATCTCAAAGCACAGAGGAGCAACATGGACACAGCACCAGCTGCCAGCCTTCTTGGCATGTGAATTATATTGACTGGTCGAGTTGCCTCCTTACCTGATATCAGGGCAGTCACTCTGTGGCAAGAGATGCAGATCTAATGGAGAGTGTCTTGTATATGCCTCTGATAGTAGCTGGGGTTGTCCTGCAACAGCCTCCTACAAGGGAAGCTCCTAACTCACACCATTTGCTTACATACGAGACAAAATCGTCATCTGAAACCCCTGTATTTTGCTGTAACAGTAAACACGTATAATTAGTATTACATAATTCAAGAATAATACCAAAGTGAATCTTTTCAATTATTAGATCATCATATAAAGTATGCAATACTCATCAACCTTCCCAAACCAGGCGACCTTTTGATTGAACCAAATATTAGGCACTTGTAACATACAATAAACCCAACTTCACTTGAACAACCAAAGCTTGGTTTTTAAAGAAATACACAAAGTTGCACTTATTAAACACGATTATATAATAGCCAATCTCTATGGAGTGTGCCCAGCATGGTTTGAAATGGCTGATACAACGTGGTTGAATTTTATTTTATTCTCAGATCTTTAAATAGGGTCTTGCAGCTATAGTACACTTTTCCTACATCCCCTATTATTTTTGGTTAATTCTCCCCTACTCCCTAGGAGAGAAATTTAATTTTTTAATTTTAATTTTTTAGTTTTTTAATTTTTTTAAAATAATTTAAAAGAATTATAAAAAAAGTAAAATTAAAATTAAAATTAAAAAAAATTTTATAACAAAAATATTTAAAAATAAATAAATCAATAAATAAAAATAATTCTTTTAATTCATTTTTTATTTTTATTTTTTATTCTTTTAAATAATTTCTTTAAATAAAAATTTTAAATTTTAAAATTTAAATCCTACTTTGGGAGTAAGGGTCCCAGAGTAGAATAGATTTTGCCATAAATTTTCCCTCTCACCACCTCTTCTTTCTTTCTTTTTTGCTTTTTCTTTACTTTTTTATTGTGTATTATTTGTTTATTTCTTATATTTTTAAAAAAAATAATTTTTTTTGAAAATTTCTATTTTTCCTTTATTTTTTTGTATTTATTTTTTTCAAAGAAAAATAAAAAATTCCAAAAAAATCTAAAAACATTTCAAAAAAATACAAGAAATACAAAATAGATAAATAATACAAAATAAAAAAACTAAAGAAAATAAAAAGATATAGGAGGTAAAACAATAAGATGAAGTGTATTGTAACTTAGCAGGATCCCTTTAAATATAAAAAACTGCAAAAAAGAACCTGCACATTAATTTCAAGCCCTCCACAAAACTATCAACTACCCATGTAAGTTAAAATGAAAAATCAGCTCAAAACCCAATATAACATTTTAAATTTCATGTAAGTACTACAATAGGAGGAGAAAGATGTCATTTCAACACCTACTACTCACCTGCTGGCCGTTTGTATCCGCTTTTTCTCCTGAAAAAAGTGGATTATTTAAAAAAAAAAATACTTCTTAAGGTGTTTGGATCAAAATTTTTTAAAAGTGTTTTTGTTGAAAAAAAAAACAAAAATAAATTATTTTAAAAGTTAGGTTTGTAACTTTTGAACAAAATAGGTCCAATAAAAAATAAAATTTTTTTTAAATACATATATTTTTAAAATATTTTATAAATTTTTTAAAAATAATTTTTATATGTCATTTTTAATAATTTTACATGCTTAAAAATATTTATAATTTTATGTCTAAATGTAAAACATATATATTTTTTAATAAAATTACTTTTCCATAATTACATCTAAACATTAAATATCTATTTTTTAAAAAAAATTACTTATATTTAAAACTCCTGTTAAAAAATACAAACACATCCAAACACCCATAAACTCCTACTTTTAAGCAACTTTCTATTTCATTGATGGAACTTGCAGACTACAATTTCTCAATCAGTTTTGAACTCTAAACAGAAGTAAAGAATAGGATTTCACAAAAATGAAAGAGAAATGCGATAGACATACACGTGTGCGTAAAGACCCTCCAGTGCTAATAAAGAAATATCCGTATTTTACTCCTTATTTACCTGTCTTTCTTCTAAAAAATAATTCCCCAGTGCTTTTTTTGTCTAATTTTTATATCATAATTTAGATGCCACAACTAATTTACATTAGTTCAATTTTTAATATAAATATGACCACTTCATCCTTGAACAAAAATATAAAATGTAACCGCAGAACCAGAGAAAAGGAACTTACTATCCACTCCTTTAGGTCAGCATCGTAAGTTTCCCCACTATTTGGATATACAACAATTGGTTTTGTAGTCACCTGATGGATTTATATGTGAGTAAAAGATTGCATTCCATAAAGTCCCATAAATAATAGTAAGTAATTAGCACACACAAAAAAAGCAAAAGAAAAATAGTAATTTTTTATAAGCAACAAATAGTTGCATATGAATATAAAAACTGTATCACGGTACAGGGTTAAATTCTATAGTCATATAGAAGTCTACATCCATAAAAGCCTAGGGATTAACATCAGAGTCTCTATTTGCTATACACCCAAATAATAACCGAGTCATCAAAAGGAAAACAGCTGGGCAAGGTAGATACAGAAATTGCATTAATTAATAAAAACCCAGAGGAAAAAAGGGTGGCTGTGGCTGATTGAACAAGTATAATGATAACAAGAGAAAAATGAAGCTCATCAGTTAATTGTCACATGCACATGCACACTCACATACATAGACACCTATGTAAATGATTCAATTTGATATTAGAGAACCCGATGTTATACCTTCTTAAGCGATAATATTAGTCCATGTATAAATCTAGGCGGGGTACAGTTGATTCCAACAGCAACAACTTTTTTGCATGATTCAGCAATGGAACCACATTCCACTAAAGAATCACCACTAACAACATTTATTCCATCCTTGGAGTTAAAAGAAAACCATGCAGGAACCTTCATGTCTTCTTCTTCTAGAAGCTCTGCATAAGCCTACTTAATCAAGAAGCACAATAGGGAGAGTCAAGAGTCAAGACCACAAGGTAAAAAGTAAATTGGAAGTGGAGACTTAAACTTTTTAACCGTCCAAGACTCCAAGCTTACTATTTCCCGTCAGCTACTTGATTTTTATGCCACTCCAGGATACGGGGACTTGTACGTTCAATTAATTCTTGTCTTAGTGTCTTACTCAATATATAGAATTAATTGACTGACAATTTTACCCTTTCTGAAAAATAAATTTAATGCTTTCTGAATTTCTTGTGATCCAGCCTAACAAATGGCAGATTTTGAGCGAAATTCTGTTGGGGAGACTTTCAGATGCGGGGAACTGTATGGGTTGAGAAATGCTGGAACGACAGAAAAAAAGCCTCAATCATGAGAAAGATTAAAATAAAGACTATTGTAAATATCCAAAGCAGTTATCATGTATGACAGCCTACCAAGTACCAAGTCTTCTGGTTGCAGTTTATAGAATTTTCAAAAGTGCGTGAAGACCAACAAAAATACATAGAATATGAGTAATTAAAAAAATGCTGAACTGAAATTGACGCTTTATTTCATACATTTTTCATAAAGACCGACAATATACATAGAATATGAGTGATTAGAAAAAGATGAACTGAAATTGAGGCATTATTTCATACATTTTTCATGAAGACCAACGATATACATAGAATCTGAGTGATTAAAAAATGCTGAACTGAAATTAAGGCTTTATTTCATATATTTTTGGATGGTGTAAAACTTGGACGTAATATGTCTGCATAAGACATTGCGTATTAATGTAAGCATCTTAAAGACTTAACGTATGATGGACGTCTAGATTTTTAATTTGAGGATTTCCCCTCTGTGCAAGTTTGCTGCATGTCATTGTTCTGATTGCTTTTGTTGAAAAATTCATTCCCATAAATCCATGGTAAATTGTGGTATAAAGAGGTACTCAATCAAAATGATTCAAACGAATTTAAAAGAGAATCATTACAATTATCAAGACGATTATTAGATTTTAGCATTTAAATGTCCAAAGCTTTTAAGATACCTGAGCTTCTAGCTTGTTTGGCACTGTTTCAAATGCAATTAAGTCGGCACCTGAATCTGCTAATATTTGAACTCTTCTCCTATGAAAATCTTTCAGAGTTTCCAGTGTGATGGCATCACCATAATTCCCACTGTTAGGAACAAAATATCAAGAAACATGCATGTTGCAAAAACCAATTTATACAAGAGTCAATCAAACTTCAACCTTTCTTATAAACTGTTAATAGTTCTATACAGAGATGCTCAAAACTGTACAGACGTGCAAGATAGACTACTGCCAGGGGTCAACCAATATCATGAAGATCATTGTGTTAGTTAATCAATAAATGGACTGGATAACGGATACAAAATATACATAATGCTACGAATAAACAAAATGAGAGCTAATGCATTGAATACTGAAGAGTAGTTATTCACCTGTACTCTGATCCATCAGCCAAATAAGCTCCATAGCTGCCTACTGCTGCTGCAACTAGGATTGGACGTTGTTTGAGAATTCTAACATCATCTCCATCTCCTGAAGAACATGCAGCACATCTTTCATAATATATGTGTCGAGCTTCGCGAGCAATTTCGACACTTTTTCTGAGTAAGGCTTCACTTTCTTCATTAGAGTAGCCTTTCGCGTGAAAACCTTGAATGGTGGCCTATTCAGTGTATTCACCAACAACTACCTCAAGTTCGGTTTTAGGAAGAGAAAAAACAAGAGAGCTCATCCTTAGCAAATGATACTTACCTGATAAGATGCTGAGAGTATAATATCTGCACCATTTTCCAGGTAATCAAGATGTACCTGCTCCATCCAGTAAGTCCGTAAATTATGCAAAGTATAAAATTATTACAACAGGAAAAAATATATAAACAAAAGAAGCCCGTCATTCATTTAGTTAAAAGATTAACGGTTTCCATATCTGTGAAACTGCAATTTAAAAAAAATCAGGCTCAGAAATCCCCCAAACCTCGCCGTTTCTAAAATGAGGATAACGATCAGCAATTATACGCAACGCCTTAAGTTTGGAAAACACGAAAAATAAATACATAAATTTGACGACTTTCACGAATATGAATCGATCGTCTGATGATCTTTTTGTAATATGCCAATTGCAATTTCAGACACATCAGATGCTGGAATTATGTCAATTCCTACAGGGATGGCCCACTAGTCTCTATGAGTGGATGGAAACATTTTGGAACCCAGTCAATGAATAACCAATAAATGTTAGCTTCAATTACATCATTTTCCCAGGCTTTCTCGGAAACAACACACGCAGACCCAGAGTACCTCACGAATGAGGTGAGGTGAGGCGAGGAGGCATTTGGCACTCCAAAGAGGATCGTTGAGGTCGGCACCATGGCGTTCGAGCTCCGTCGCGAGCCCACCATCGATCACGGCCGTGCCGCCAGCCTGACGAAGGAAGTCAGTCATAAACGAGGACATCCCGGTGCCGGAGAGTTCCAACTAACCGCGAGGTTCAAACAGGCACAGGGAAGTGGGTTTAGTTCGAGGGCGGCGCAGATTCCAGAAACCCCTTTAATAAGGTTAATAACTAAACAGTATCGACGTCTATACTAGTAAAAACGGATTATATTATGGTG
>JASKGM010000001.1:10300761-10318830 GCA_034509205.1 Ceratonia siliqua | reverse complement strand
CCAGAAACCCCTTTAATAAGGTTAATAACTAAACAGTATCGACGTCTATACTAGTAAAAACGGATTATATTATGGTGTCACACTTACTTTTATATGATTATCATGCATATTTATTTGTTTATATATAAATAAAATTATTTATTATAATTATTTAAAAATAAATAAATAATTATAATTTTATTAATATTATCCGTCATGTTATTTGTTTAACATGATTAGATCAAATTTGTAATAATAAAAAAAATTATGAAGAGGTTAATAATATAATTAGTAAAAAAATGTAAATAAACAATTTTTGTGATAAATTTTATTCTTAAATCAAAGTATAAATTTTTATTAATGTTTAAAATATCATTCTTTTTGTTTTCCCTAGTTAAATGACTCTTAGGTGAAAGACAATAGTAAGCTTGGCTTAAAATTTAGGAATGGAAAGTGTACTTAAATGATATCATTGTCATCATGCAATTCTCCCTAATTGAACCCAATTTTAATTTTGATAATAATGGGATTATATTAGTAACTCCATATTTTTGTTACTGGTATGTTAGAAATATTCATTCTCACTCAATGAACAAGAAATGGAAGAATAAGTGTGTACAGCATCTTGTGAAGTTGATTTTGGACAGTCTATGGTCTGTGATTGCGTGAAACTAGATATACCATATCCCATTCATCATTGGGTCACAATCAGTAGAATGAGCAAGAGAGTGGTTGTTGATTGGAGCATTTTGTCAATATGCTGAGTAGAGATCCACTTTGAGATATCAAATCAAAATGCCACTTCTGCCTCCCCATTCAAGCAAACTCATCTACTTACATTGTTGCAACTCTGCGGTTTGGGTCCCCCCCTGGAACATTTGGACTTCCATTCACCTGCCAAAATGCTCAGATGCTGCAGTGCTTGTGACACACCAAAAAAGAATGAAGCATTCCGGCTTTGCATATCAAGTTTCTGATCACTCCTATTGTTTTAACGAACCTAGAGTCACTTTATATATGTATCTAATGACATATGCACATTAAAGTTAATCTTTATATCTTGTAACATGTGTTTTATTTAATCAGAATATGCTATTCATTACCTTATCATAAAACTATGACACAGGCCCTTTTTTAAAAATAATGACTTTTATAAAATAAAAAATTAATTTTAAAAAATAAAGTATTTTTTCAGAAGAAAATACTATTTTACCTTCAAATGTAGTAATAAAATTTTTTTTTTATTTCTCCTTCTGTCAATTTCTTTAACTGAAAAAGTTAAAAAATTTACCTTCTCCTTCAAGTTAAAAAACTCCTTTATTTCAACTTCTCCTTTTAAAAAAAAAAATATACAAAGAGTTTAAGATTTATCAAAATAACTTTTGTTTTGAAAAAAAAAGCCTGCTCCCATAAAGAAAAGAGATGCGAACTGGGGGCCTTAGACTAAAACTAATATACCAGGTCAGTTTTTTATACTTACCAATACTGTGTATGGTCGAATTTCCACATCAAAGATTTTATAACCGAAACAGGAACAACGAAAAGGATGATTCATTAGATAAGATATTCTACAGAACTACTCCTGTACAGACTAAGAAAATATAGAACAAAAGATGGAAGAGACAGATAGACTTCATAGACAATGATAATCTGCATAGTCCGTTTCCAAAAGCCATATAGTGCAGTGATGAAATGCTTCAAAGTCTCAGCTGCCGACAAAGTTAGAGAAAAATTATGGGCCCCGACCTACACAAAAACACCAACAACCAGTTGCTTGGTCTTCTGGTATCATGCCACCTCCCTTACTAGTATCTATAGCCTCTAACAACCTCACTACTTCATCCATGTCGGGGCGTTTATCTGGGTTTGCATCCCAACATTTTCGCATGATGCTTGCAAGTAAACTAGGGCAACATCTTGGGATTTCTGGTCGTAAATTCTGTTAAAAACCATTTCAATCAATGTAAGAGTGAGAGTAAATGATGTATAGACATCTCTTGGAAATGACAAGATATAGATTGTGGCTCACTTGCGTTTTATTTAAGTTTTATGATTAGATCAAGGTTCCTTTTGAAAACATGATCGAACATTAGGGCATAGATTCAAAGAGCCATCATTGTATCCTCTTGACATAATCATAATAATTAAAAAAAAAGGGATATTCTGTAAAAATTAATTTCAATTCAAACCATATGATACACACTGAGCTATTTGTCAACCAGGGCTTATCAGAAATGGGAGATCTAATGTTTAACCTATGACAGGGGAATATATTATTCAATGATAGGTTTCTGTCAATTTGACTAGCTACAGTAGCTGTATATATTCCAGTAATAATGCACTACACAAATGCATGATAAAAGCTGTGAATTAACTCAAATTTGCAGGTGAAACAAAATGCAAACCTGTCCGACAACTGCAGATGATACATCAGCAAAGCTAAGATTAGGATAAGGCATATCGCAGCAATAAATCTCCCATAAGCATACACCAAAACTATAAACGTCACATTTCCTATTGTAAGGCTTACCATCAAGGACCTGCGCAAATAATCCTTTCAGAATTGTTCTTCAGGTCAGTAAAATATGGAAATCTATAGCCATAAAAAGGAGAATTACAAATTTTCTTGAAACATTTTTAGTGACTAAGTTGATGGTTATCCTGTTAAACTATATTAGACTTTTGCAGAATTATAACAGTTCGTTACCTCTGGCGCCATATAACCAAGGGTACCAGTTTCCCCAGTCATGTCCACGGGGTTCTGAGCTTCAACTCGAGCAACACCAAAATCAGCAATTTTTACAGTTCTACGAGCATCCAACAACATATTTTCTGTCTTTACATCACGATGCACAATCCTTTTCGAGTGAAGATAACTCAGACTGAAATGGACCCAGAAAAAAAAACACCATAACCATAGTCAAATCCCACTAGTAACCTAAATAAACTCCTTCATAAATCCCAACAGCAAGCTATGATTAATTCCAGCCTTTAGAAGAAGAAACAAACTCACCTTCTGGAGAGGTCTAAAGCAAGTTGAATCACAACCTTAAAAGCAAGTTTTTTCCTTCTATTTCTTATCAAAAACTTCTTTAGCGTCCCACCAGGAGCATACTCAACAACGACACAACAGGCCTGGGCCGGAAGAGATGTATGAACTTCACTTGATGCATCATGGGAAGGAACTATCAAATTTGAGGTTCCCATCGAAGCTCCAACAAACTGTTATAAAAAAGAGTTGACATATATACTTAATGAGGCAAAATCTAACGAAGTGAGAAAAACAATACAAGTTACAATATTGGGCTATTTAGTTTGTGACGGTATTGTATTTTCTAGATCACATATAACTAATCCTTCTCTCTTCCTGTATTTGTGTCTTTCCTTGTTTGCCCAAAAGGGAGGAATTAATGTATTTTGGATTCATAATTAGCATATGGTTACCACTGGCACATAATTCCTAACTAAAGCAATAGACTAGGAAGATCTTCACCTTTGTAACATTTGGATGGCTAAGCTTACGCCAAACAGCAACTTCTTTCTGAAATGATGCCCTAAGAGCAGCGGTTTGAGCAGCTGTAGCAGTGACATCCTCCCCCCTATCCAATATTTTCACTGTAATGTTAAGAATAACAGAAAAATCAGAATATTTATCGCTGAGCATCTGAAAACCTTTCAGTTATCATTTGAAGCACCAAACACCAAATCAGTGAAAACACAAATATATCCACATTATATAATTAATAATGGACACACATCATGAGCATGCATGTCAGCATTCTCATACACTTACACAAGTAATGTATTCATGGACATGAGCATGAATTTCCTATTATTACATTAACATGCGACAAACAAGAGTATAAAATGGCACATTCTGTCGAGAGCAGAATTAATTGTGACAGACGTCCTTCAAAAATCTCAAAGCTACAAATCCATTGTTGCTGCCATAAATTCATTCATAATAATTGGTACGCACACATCCACTTAAGATGCTTAAAAGGCATGTTAAGAATGCAGGGAACTTGGCCTTGCATGTCTAGTGCCATGGAAAGGCAAGGAATTTATGACATAAAGCAAGAAGGTCTATTAAAAAAGCACTAAGGCTGACCAGCATTGGTATCTGCCAGAAACTTGATACAACACATTAAACCACTACTAATCTGTGACATCAAGCAAGAAGGTATGTTGAGAAACCGCTCCAAGTGCCATCGATTTTGAATACACACACAGTGGTTTAACACCATAAACAATATTAGATATATCAAAGCGTACCCTTTAAGTCCAACATAAAGCCAAGGCCATCTCTTGGTTCCTAACACTTACCAAGACATCACAACCAGGACGTAAGGATTTATTATAGAGAATATTTTATCCTCTTCTCCGTAGCGAAAAAAGAAAGGTATAATATTCTGTAAGGCAATTAGGCAACCATATAACAACGTCGAAACTCAATAAAAGTTACATAATCAATGAAGCAAAAATCGAAGCAAATTCCATGTTACTAAACTCCAAAAGATGAAGCTGCCAATAAGAAATTAGAACGAATGGACAAGTCACCTGCAACGTCTTGGCCATCATAAACGCCATGGTAGACTGTTCCATAGGTTCCGTGATCTATAACACATCTTATGTCAAGTTTGGACAAATCAATTTCCCACTCTTCCTTCTGCTTTTGCTTTTGCTTTTGCTTTTCCCTCTCCCTCGACAGAACCTTACTCAAGTGCTTGTCCAGTTGAATATCCCAGCTCTTGAAATCAATCTTATCAGCTCTGATATACATTTCTCTTTTGCCAAAACTTCCCTTGTCCTCATTCACCTTTGAACCCAAGCTCTTCTCTTCCGAGTTAAGCTTATCCATGACGGCGTCTCCCACAGAGTTTTTCAATTTCTCGGCCATTATATCCCTTCCAACCTCCGCGTTGAAGCGTAAATTATTTTGTAATCTTCGATTAAAAAAATCTTAAATTTACACTGAAAAAGCGAAATATTTTAGGAATCCCCAACAAATTCGTAAATTTCAGGAGAAACATGAAACGCAAAAGTTGGGGTGTTTATGTTTGAATCTAACTGACCATCGACTGGAGAATTAATCAAATAGTTATTCCATATTTCTTTCCTAACTTGCCACAGGGAATTCCATTATGCAAAAGATTTCCTCAAACTCGAAGGGACAAAAATTAAAAGCAAACCACTTCACAGTCTACACGTAAGAGCTCGAAACACTGATTTATTGGCCCGCAACGATTTTGGACAAATCAGAGCAAGTAATCAATCACAAACCAAATGAGAAAAATTATTTGAAATTTTGGTAAAAATAGCAAAATAAAGGCACTAGTCAAAGAATTTATAAATGCCAAATATATATTATAAACCGTTGAATGTCTTTTTATTCCGAAAGAAATAAAAGAAAAAAGGTGGTGCATGTGGAGGAGATTTAAGAAGGAAGATGAAGGAACAATATTTTTTCCCCTAAAAAAGAAGTATAGAAGAGTACAGAGAAGAACAAAAATTGGGGGAATGAACAAAAAAAACAGGTGTTTCCATAATCAGAAGTTACCTATCATTTCAATATAATTATTATCTTATTAATTATCAATTACTAATTGATACGCCACATCTTCTTAATTAACCATCCATTAATTCAGAATCATTATCCTATTTCCGTAAAACATGCTGCTTTTCTTTTATTACTTTGTTGTTTGAATTTCTTTACATACAGGTACTCTTGTAATCAATGAACTTATTAGCTCATTTAATTTATATTATTCAAATTGCAATTATTCAACCATGTGATATAGGTATGATGTTAATGATATAATATTTTAGACGTATGTTTATGAAAGTCTTTTCCTTATCATTTTCCAAGTAGAAGGAGAAAGAGAGAAAAAACCTCTACGCAGAAGGGAAAGGATAGGAATGTTGTTTTTTTTTTTCTTTTCTATATCTTAATATTTTATTTCTTTGTGATTGGAGCTGATATATGACCCTTTGTAATGAGTTCAGTAGTTGTTTGGTACGTGTTAAGGCTAAGCAATCCAGCTTAAGAGTGATATCATTACATGTCTAAATCTATTTCATAATATAAATATTTTACATCTGTTAGCTTATAATCAAGACGACTGGTCATTTCTCTAAGATGATGTGTGGTTTGATTCTGAATGTTGACCTGACTTCAATTTAGTAAAGAAAATCTCTTTCAACTTTCAAACTTACATTAAGAAACTGTAAGAAACCGATTATTTCAGCTTTTCAAATATATTTTTTTATCTATCAATCAAGGCCTGTTGACAGCTTAGCATAGCATTGTACTTTGTGCCTTGCCATGGTCAATAGCCAAATGAATAAGGACTTTCTTATTATCAATAGCTTGAGGATTAAGTACATAACATCCTTTGTAACTAGGGGACTGTTATTCGATTTGGAGGATTAAGAATAAGGAATTTCTTATTCCGCGTTAGTAGTAATAGCAATCCATCCACATGTTACAGGAATTGAAAAGCTCAGATTATTACTTCACTCTTAATCATCCAGAATGAGGTCCCCCGTATCAAGATCTTGGTTGGAAGCAGTTATCTATGTATGAATTTACTCATCCTGCTCAAGCACAAAACTATAAGATGTTAACTATACATGAACATAATATTGCCAAAATTACTGGTGACCATTGTAAACCCACACCTTTTTTTTTTTGGTAAGGTAAACCACCAAATGAACAAATATTACAATTACTCAGACAAATAACACAAACAGATATATGGTTTGTCTGTACATTTTTCCAGATAAAACCAGTAGCATATTTCAACATACTGGTCTGAGTTGTTGAGTGTCAACCGTCAACTAAAATAAAATACTGGGAGAATTCCCATTTAGAAGTCCCAGCGAATATATTTCCAATTAGGGAACGTGTCAACCAAACTTCGGAAAAGAGTGATTAATCACGTCAATTTATGGTTAACCATTGACCACTTTTTGAATATAACCATTCTTTCTGAATTTGGTTGATTGTTCCTAAATAATATGTTCACCTGGATTTCCTAAATCGTAATTCTCCCAAAATGCTTTATCTGCAGAGTTAGCAAAGTTGGAGGATAAAACAATGAAAATTTGGTAATTTAGCAGACAAGAATTAAAGAAGGAACATGCATTACGTACCAAGCATCATAAGTCATACCTACAGAATGAAATGAACATAACAATCAAAGAAATAAATATCAGCTGTCATATAGGACGGTTATTGATGCACCATCATGCAATCATGTTCAGCGCCAATAGTCCACAGCCAATATGAAGAATAGCAAAGGCAATTAACTAACCTTTACACTGAAAAGAACACTACCATCAGAAACCTGTTCACCGGCTGTAACTTGGAGCCCATGCACATAGCCAGATGATGGTGCCTTTACAACATGCTAGTAAAAGAAGTACAGAACATTATAAGTTAGAACTTCATGAATAGAGAAACAGAGATACAGAGAAGAGTTTCCAACATTAAACGTGCAACTTTACAAACCTCCATCTTCATTGCTTCTAAAACTAATATGGGTTGCCCCTCCTCTACTTTTGTCTTGTTCTTCACCATAACCTTAACCACCAAGCCTGCCATGGGTGCCACAACATTCCCCTGAGGGTGGGCTGCTGCTTCAAATTTGGGCTTATGTTGGGATTCTTCATCCTCAGACAACTCAAGCCCTAGTTTCTCTCTGAAATAATGATGATGAGGCCCTTGCCATATATGAATATGCCTAATGTGATCCTGACAACGATAAGGGAAACTTTGTAAGCTGTACCAATATTTTTAATGATAATTAAGATAAATACAGCACCAAGGGACTCTCCACTAATCCAATCCATATACACTCAAATTGAAGCACGTAGAAGAACACATTTACCTTTGAGTAAACAGCTACATTAACAACTTTGCTTACACCATCAGCTTCAACTCTAAAATAATGTTCTCTTACATATGTTGCTTTGAATTCTAAAACAGGAGATCCATTTTCTTCCGTCTGAAAGAATATTATAGCATCTTGAGTCTAAATTTTAAAACTAGAGAATTTGTGGCACAAGAAAAGCATTGAAAGAAATCACTATTCCACATGTTATACTCGGTTTTTACCTCAATCTGGTATCTCCCATCAGGCTGATAAGTGATGGTAAGCTTCAAGTGCTTTGAGCTACCACTATCATATTCATTATCCCACTCAAGTTCCATTGTACGCTTAGCTTGGTGATGGACTCTAAAAGGAGGATAAGCATACCATATAGGGAGTAAGCTGCTGCTCCCTGAACACATTGGCAGCTGTGAATACCAAAGAGATTTCTGGAAACAACTCAGATACATTACACAAGAAGAATGGGACAATTTACCAAGGGGATTTTTTGTCAACATGAAACGCTCTTTCTCTATGAGACATGCAGCCACTAGGGATGCGCTAAGTCTAGCTGTTTCATTTGCTTCTTTCGCTAACACAGAATTGTTAGGATCAACAAAGAGGTCTTCTTTGTAGTTATCAATAAAATGAGTCTCCACTTTGCCACTTTCAAAAGCCCAGTGGTCGGCGAGCTTTAGAAGAAAGTTGATATTGGTTGGTAGACCTGCAACCTGTGGAAGAAGATATTAGCAAAATGAGCAAGTTTTCTAAAAGAAGGAATATAAAGAAAAATAATTATCAAATATTAAAATTACTTGAATTTTGCCAGAGGGAAGGACTGGCTTGATACAATGGTGCTACCATTTTGTATCCAAAATTTTTATTTTCTTCAAGGGAAGGGAAGGGATGTGATGTTATGTTATGTTTTCATACTCCCAATCATCCTACCACATTAATTCTTTGACCCCAAAGGCAATAAATATGTTATTTAACATTGTCAATTATTAAGCATCTGACTACAGGAAAAGTTGCACTTCACTGCCAAATGACAACGATGACATGATACTTCTCATTGCACTATAGTGAAGGCATTACCGAAATTTGGATATACCTGAAACTTTGACAAACAATCCTTCAGTTTGACCAATGCTGCGGCACGATTTTCTCCCCACACCACAAGCTTAGCAATCATTGGATCATAGTGCATGCTAACAGTGTCTCCTTCTTTAACTCCAGTCTCCACCCGGACTGCCAAAATAGCATATTTCCCTTGAGTAAACAAGAAAGACCCATAAAAGTATATTCAAGTTAGGGATACATTTCCAGATTCACCATATATCATAGAGTAATTGACCTGTGGAGGAGACTGGAATATGATGATAATGATGAAGAACTCCAGTTGCTGGAAGAAATCCCTTTGGAACATTTTCTGCATATATTCGAGCTTCAAAAGCATGACCTGCCATCATAACAAAGAATTATACAATACAGAAACTTTAAAGTCTCCACATATTAGATATGCAATGTCACACTCACATATTCTCACACAAGCATAACAAGTTAATTCACAAGCTCAAAATCATTAACCATTGGTTTATAGCAATTTTTGTAAATGCTTTTCCCCATAAAACTGGTTAATTTGTCACTAAGATGACCTTCTCCAGCAATTAGTCATAAATAGTAGCATCTATTACAGGATTTTTTCAATGTAAAGAATTTAACGGAATTTAGGCCTACTAAAGAATCACTGATCTCCATAATCACCTCAGTGTACCAAACAAAATTCATCTCCTCAAACCTGAGGTGCCTTATCTATGTTCAGGTCACACAGAAAATTTTGCTTCTACACTTTATTTTCTTCTTTTAGGATTTTCTTCTTTTAGGTGGTTCACTGAGAAAACGACCAAATGTAGAAGTAAATAATTCGTCAGTGACAGACCTATCAAGCTGTCAACTTAAAACCATTCTCAATCATGAAGTAGTTTCATGTGGAAACTTCTGGTAACACCGAATCCCTCATCATAGAAGCAAAGTCAACTCCAACAAGACCCCCCCGCCCTCCTCTCAAAAAAAAAAAAAAGTAGAGGGGAAAAACAAAATCACCTGATAAGGGCACTTGTGACTGACTCAATGGAAGGGCTTCTCCACTGGCAACGTGGATTTGCCATTCTACGAGATCTTGACTGACAATCATCTCTGTGACAGGATGCTCAACCTATATTAACATGCTCTATGTTACAAATCTGTAAACTATATTTGATTTCAAGCAAAAAGTGACTCTAAAAAATTAATCCAAGCACCTGAAGACGGGTATTCATCTCCATAAAGTAAAACTGGCCAGAGACTGTATCAACAATAAACTCCACAGTCCCAGCATTGTAATAATTAACTGCCTTTAGGCATCAGAAAGGAACTTCAAATCAGTGGATGAATTGAACTGAATGAAGATATTTGGAGAACCACATAGAAATTAAAGAACAAAAGAGATAAAAAAGAAAAAATAAAGAAAGGAATTGTCTCACCTCTCTACAAAATTGAAATTAGGACTTATTACAGTTTAAAATTCTTTTCATTATGAAAAAAGACATGTCTGTCAATTTAGCATGAAGAAATCCAAAAAATTAGACCAAAGTCCCAACTTAATAAAAGCATATAACGTCTTAAATCCAAAGAAACCATATAACTATGTCAAAATTAATTAATAAATAAATAAAATAGTTGAGAGGTAAACATGTAGGGTGTGCTTGATAAATCTAAAAAACTTTATCACTATTTTCTATGTTGAAATTTTCAAGCATAGAATTTTTAAAATTTCAAAATATTCTCCATTTTAAATATTGAAGTATGCTCACAGAAACTATAGTCATATTATAAAATGAATGAGAATGTATTAAAGGAAAACATTACCTTTTAATAAAATAAACAGGATGCCCATTTGCTGAATATTTTCAGTATTTTCACCACTTAACTTTTTTCGGTCATATATCAACAAACACCACTACAATATTTTCAGTGCTGAAAATTTTCATTTTTAGGGCTAAAGTAAGTGTTCAAACAGGCCCTAAATCTAAATAACCATAATACAATGGTTGATTGTAAATTAAACAAAAGTTGATTGCTTAACACCAAATAGATTTATTATTTTCCACTGCAATCTTCCAAAAAAATTTTATAGATGATTTTAAAAAAAGTAAATGATGATACAATTTTTTGAGAGGAAAATAAAACATTGTCAATGAAATTTCCAAGAAAGTTGGTCTTGAATACAAGTTGTTTTGAGGGTTAAATATCGTCTTGAATACAAGTGGCTAAGAAAATACCTTTGCCGCAGAGACAGCAGCCTGACCCAAGTGCGCACGAAAATCAGTAGAAATATCTGGCTGCATGACAGAATTTATTATTACAAGTTCACAACTCCAACAAAGTTTTTTCTTTAAAGAAACATAAATATTGAGGACACAAAATATAAGCCACCAATCCTTACAGCTGGGGCTTCTTCGATTATTTTTTGGTGTCTTCTCTGCACACTGCAATCTCTCTCATACAAATGCAGAACATTCCCACGCTTGTCCCCAAATATCTACGATATCAAACAGAAAAGAATATGCTTTAAAACTCAGGTCAAATAGGCTAGGAAAAGATTCATTGAGCAATGAGGACCAGTAGTTCTCTTCAATCTTCATGGTTCACCAACATTGAAAGCCCATTCTTCCAATAAATTTGTGGCGAAGTGAAAGCAAAGTCTCAAAACTGAAGAAATTCACAAGGAGGCACTTTTTGTTTCTTCAGAAGAAACACTAACAGAAAAAGGAAGCTATCAGTGAAGCTCCCAGGGGAAAATATAACAGCAAGGATAATAAAATCGATAGATTACCTGGACTTCTATGTGCCTTGGCTGTGTGATATACTTCTCCAGCAATATTGTGTTGATACCAAAGGAAGCAGCTGCCTCACGCTGTGCAGCTAAGAAAGATTCAACAAATTCATTTGGAGTGTGCACAATCCTCATACCCTGTAATATGCACATTGTCAGAATTTCATCAGAATGAAATTATAATCGCATGAATGACAAAAATAACTTTTAATAATATATTTGTCACCTATTTCACCGTAAAAGAAATTTGTAAGTCTTAAAATAAAAAATTTCAACTCTTAAAAACATTCAAAAACCTTAAAGAGTGATTACAAATCACAATTATGAGTTGGATTACGTTATCTTTAAAAACGATATAAACTGAGATTCAATATATCAGAGTTACAGCAAAAAAAAAATAATTTAGGATCAGTATGATTAATTGACAACCAAAGAAACCGGTCGAAACCATCCTCAAATTGTCCAAAATGCTTTAGGCAACACATTTTACAAAACCAGCAAATACATCCATTCACAATTATCACCACTGCATTAAGGATCATGAAGTGTAATAAATTGTATAAGAATAAATATCAAGGTAGCATATGCACCTTTCCTCCACCTCCATGTGTTGGCTTTATTAAGATTGGATACCCAATTTTGTCAGCTTCGAACTTCATTTTATCAATATCTTGTTCATTTCCATGATATCCAGGCACAAGTGGTACCCCTGCTGCCCCCATTATTCTCTTTGATGCACTGACGGACGTATAGAATACTGATAAGTTGAAAAGGTGCTTTACAGTATATCTCACACAGATAAAAGAGTAAGCGTGCAACTCATTGAGGAGGAAGGGTATCCAAACATATCACGTTGATTCTCGCTCTTCTTGGTCAATTAGAGGTACAATTGAAGGATTGGATATACAATAGAGAAAGGAGCAGTCCCTTGATATTCCTAAAGATATTTTCCTCTCTCTCTCTCTCTCTCTCTCCACCCACCCAGATCTCTGTTACGCTGTAGAAAAATGCTAAGCTGGTTGGAACTTCAAATTTCATATGAATATTCGCAAGTTAAAGTTTACTTAGAAGATGATTATTTCAACAATATAAGCAATGCTTGTAATAAGTAAGGCCAGGGCCTGAACAGGGCAATGAATTCCAGCATAGAACCATATTATTGACTTCCAAGTTCCCTAGCCTCTAGTGGGGCACTCTTTATGATTTCAAAGTTAAACAACAAACTTTAAGTAGGGGATGTTGATATTAGAATCAGGGAAAAGAATGAAAGGAAGGTAGCAAGCAGTCTGTCATACCTTTTGTCACCCATATCACGGATGGCAGATGCGGGAGGGCCTATAAACGTAAGACCCCTATCTTCACAAAGCTGGGCAAAGTCAGCACTTTCGGATAGGAAACCATATCCAGGGTGGATAGCCTAATCACCAGAAGAACACATCCGTTCTGAATAGCATGTCCAAAATTTTATATAATCGTTATCTACGAATGCTAGAAACATGGAGATTGACATAATAGGGACATCAATAAAACACACATTACAAAATTATAATCAAGCCACTGCACTATTATGAAACTTGTGCCAACTTGTAAACCATTAAACAGCTACCAGCGTCCTAAGCGAAACGCCTGTCTCAATATGGTGAGCAATCTTGGGTAAACAAATATATAAAAGACTACACGACTTAAGATATTATATCATCGGTTAAAAATAATTCAAGATCACCATGGCAGAAAACATAGAAAATGTGATGCTTAAATACCCTATATCATTGATTTAACAATAAATTCAAGATCACCACCCAAGCGACTAAGATTATGCCACATACTTAGAGAATTAGCGGGTAAACAATGGAATTACTAATTTAGCTCAGCAATGCAAAGAGCAGGTGTTTGGTAACTTCAAAAACTGCAGCAATAAGCAAATGGAAATTTAATCGTACAGTGAAAGCTAAGCAATGACCGTTTCACATTGTATCTTTTCTCCACTCACAGATTCTCGTCAACAAAAAAAAAACAGTTCCAAGGCTCACCTGCGCACCAGTACGTATGGCAGCATCAACAATGAAGGGGCCATTCAAGTAACTAAACCGAGCCGGAGGTGGGCCGATACGTATGGCTTCGTCAGCCGAGTGGACGTGCAGTGAGTCCTTATCAGTGTCACTGTAAATAGCAACCGTTCGAATCCCGAGCCTCTTCGCAGTCCTCATGATTCTGCAAGCTATTTCCCCTCTGTTGGCTATCAGAATTTTCTCTATGCGTTGTTGAGAGGCTTTCTCCCCTGCTGAGGAAAACTCGGAGAACTCTCGTACGTAGACATGGAAGGGTCTAGTGCTAAGCTTTCTACGGAGAATGATGAAAGAAGCCCCGGAAGCCATGGTTTGGCCCTGGAGCACCCCGACTTTACTAAGCCTACGAAGATCGGGCAGAAGAGGAAGATAAGGATGAGAGAAAGGTGTTTTGGTCATTCAAGGCACCATTCTTAAGGATAGATTTGTATAATCCAAATATTTGTCTACCAATGCGCTGTAGCAAGGGGCCACGTTTTATAGGGAGGCGTGTCACCTTGCTTAGTAAGCATATAGTCAAAGCCTAGTCAGCAACTGGAAAGATGTATGTAATTACATTAGATTATCCTTTTGAAATGGGCCTGATGTTCGAGGGTGGTTTTATTAGGCCCATTCTTGCTTTCTGAAACACTATGAATGGGCTTTTTGAAAGACTGGACTCATTGACCAAGAAAAAAAAGTTTATATGAACTTTTTTAACACAAGTAAAAAAAGCCAGAGTATCTGAATTTTGGATGCTTTTTATATTTAAAAAATAAAATAATTGTAGATAGAGGAGTAATTAATTTTGAGTGTTGGGATATTATAATTAGTTTTTTATTAATATTTAAATTGGAATTGATAAGATTAAGAATTAAGAAGTAGGAGTGCAGATGGCCTGGGAGTGGGAGGGAAAGGGAGATGAAAGGGTGGTTAGGGATGTGGCCCACTGGGTTATGATTCACAGATACTTGAACCTAACAAAGTAACAACATAACATGATGACAATTATAGGATATGAGGAATTATAGATGTTGTGATGGTAACTATACCTGATTCTGCTCAAATCAACAGTCCATTCCCATAGAATGAACAGATAGGAAGCTAAGTTTGTATTATGTTGGTTGAAGGACCCATCCGTTAGCATTAGTGTGAAAAGACAGATGAAGGAGGTGATGGTAGTACCCACTTTCCAGGGTGTCATTTTGTGAATGGATTCAAATGCAGTACCTAGAAGCTCCAACAATAAAAATGGCACTCTAATACTTTATGTCTCTCCCTCCACTCATCAATTCTTATCACCGCTCTTATTTACTCTCTTAAACAATGCTTGAACTTGTCTCTCTCTCTCTCTCTCTTTCTCAACTTACTTTTCCTTCACATAATATAATTCTATTTCTATCTATATATTTATTGATATTTTTGTTATTGAACTGTGAGACCACGTGCAGTTTAATTGAATTCGAATGAAGATCCGTGAAAAGGATGCTTCTTTTCTCGGTGGTGAGTGGTGACATTAATTAATTAATTAAAAGCTTGATGATGACGGACCGAATGAGGCATCGAATGGTTCTCTGGAAAATTACTTGGGCGTGAAAATTCCCACATAAAAGCTCCCTCGTCTCCACTACTTGTTGTTCGTTATCCCTTTTCTTTTATACTTTTCAATGTCAGGGGTTACAGAAAAGAAAAGCAGTTGTTGGATCAACTTTTATAAAAGTGAAGGTGAAGGGGTCTGGCCTTTTGCAGTTTTACTTTTACCCAGAGGCAGAGCATGTTGATTGTTGAGTAAGTATCACACAAGCTGCTACTGTACATTAATCCTCACGTGAACTGCTCTTCATAACACATTTTCTCAAGTAGTTCTATTCATTTATCTGCCTCTTTCCTTCCATAATTTCTCTTCGGCAGTCAAGTCTTGAGATAATTAAAGAAGGGAGAAATTAAGAGAGAACATCTCGTTGTGTTGGGCTGCTAATTCATTGTATAAGTAGAAAGTAGAGACACATTTTTCAACATGTTAGATTACAAATATGAATTCCAGCTCAATATTCCAAGAGTTCTTATCTTTAAGTTAAATAATTCAATTCCAACGTCATTCTCAGAAGAAAAGTCCAAAAAATAATGCAACCGCCCACAACCTAATAACATGTCCCATTCATCCTATAAATCAAAGAATAATTCAATAGCATGTTTGTGTTTTTTTTCCTGCATTTGTATCACTATCACCAGCTACCTGATTCTGTAATAAAACAATCAGATTTCCTATTGCGTAAAATTATTGGCTGTTCTTTATAGATAAGGTTTCGTAGACACTACTGAAGTTTTGATGGTAAAACTAACAGTAACAGGGGATGATTTATATTCAATCTACTTTAACCAGCAAGTTTACCTGTAGATTATGAGAATTGAGGGGTGGACCCAATTAATCATGAGGGCAATACTTGTTCAGGTTGGCACTAATTAATTAGAGCTACCAATTATCAAAGCATATACTTTGATGCTTGTATTTTGCAGAGCGAGAAGAGTAGCTACAAATATGATTATTATACTCTACACGTGTCGCTCAACTCGCTCTATAACATGCCCCTACTACTTCACTTTGCCTTTTATGCTCTAACATATCATGTTTAACCTCCAGAAAATTATATATAACTCCAAATATTTGGTGGTGTGACTAGTGTCGGTTGGGGATTGATATATCAACGCATCGAATAAATATATTATAATCGGTAATATTTTTAATAATTGTTGTATTTTGGGAGAAATACAGTAAATTACTGAAGCCTTATTTTGATCTAAAAAAAGCATAGAAGAAGACAGTAAATAAAAGGCAACATATCACTAGAAATATGATTGTCTTTTTTATGGTCCTTAATAGATGGTAACTGATGAACGGATAATCTGGGCTGGATTTCATAATTTCACAAATGGGAAGCTGAATCAAAGAATTAATTTTTTTCCCAACCAAAAATGTGAAAATATCCTTCCCAAAAGTAAAACCACAGTTTAGAAATGCTATATGTTGATACGAGGCAAGTAAACATTAATTCCAATTTAAATCAATTATATCCAAACCCGACTTGCTTTCCGTCCGTGAATACCAGAATGGACTAGTTTTACTTTTACCATGTTCAGACATTGTAAATTTGTAATACTATTGATTTTGGTAATCCCAAAATCTTTCCTCGTACAATACACGCACCAAAAGTTTGGTGCTGGTAAAATTCCAGAAGCCCAAGATAAAACATGGTTGAAATGCTAACCCACGCCTCATTCCAATCACTGCTACAACAATTAGCCGTTTCTAATGTCAAAAATTATGAAACTCCGAAGATTTAGTACCTGAAAGCAAGACCGCAGGAGTTACTTAATTATCGGAAAATAGAGCATTTGAGTCGAAAAATGGTAATCCATTTTAATTTCCTAATTTACTTTCACTCACCATGCTTTTATTTTTCTCCGCCCACTTTTTCGTTTTCTTTCCTCATTGAAGGTTCTCACTTCTCATATGCTCTGGAGTCAGGACAGTACCAACCTACAGCATAAAAAGCAAAGGAGAGCAGGAGAGAGAAACACATAGCATTATGCCCCAAAGAGATCTAACCAAAACCAACATGGCTTGAGAGAGGAAATGGAAAAGGTGAGAAAAGGAGGAAAAGAAAAAGAAAAAAAGGAGCTTAACTTGCTTGTCGTCGCCACCGGTGGTTGATCGGAACCGAATAGTGAAGTTTCAATTTTTATTATTTTGGGTGAGTTGCTTGATATATGAATTATAAGTTTCACTGTTTCTTGTAGGAAATTCGTTGGCTTTGTTTGTGTTTTATGTTGCGGTCCATTAATGGTTGATCTCTTTGCTCATGACTGTAACCTCCTTGTATATCTTCTTCCCCCCTTTTGTCACTGGATATTTGAATTTTGTACTGATCTTCAGTAATTATTTTAAGAAGCAGTATTTCAAAGGGGTTGGATTGATCAGTTAGTTCGAATTATATGGTTGCTGTCTCGTGCCTAGTCAAAATAATTCTTGTTAGAAATTGAGAAAAATAGTTGATTTGTTATCATCTGATGAATATGAATTTTATGTTCTCATAAATTGGCCAAATTCTGATACTTTTTTAATTTTTGTTGTTGTCCGTCCCATTTTTTTTACAGGCGGAAACAGATATTAGAACTACCTCTTATAAACTACCCAAACTCCTTTTAACTAGTGATTTTGTCTTTGATCACGTAGTTTGTACTAATCCGACGATAGCAGATACTTTATTCCTTCTCTCCGGGAACTTGGGTTCAACTG
>JASKGM010000001.1:10282193-10300661 GCA_034509205.1 Ceratonia siliqua | reverse complement strand
CTCTGGCTCCAGAAGTGGGAGCGAGCGAGTCTGACAATGTTGGCAGTGTATGTTTTGTTAAAGAACCGGCAAGTTGTTGGATTTACTTTTATAAAGTCAATAATCCTTTAGCTCTTTTGCCAGACACAAGTTAAAGTTACTTCTGTAATAAATGGAATATTCTCGGGTGAAAATTGAAATCATTCCATTCACTTCTACTCTACTCTCTCCCTCACTTTAAACCAATTCCTTTAGTATGATTGGTAATGTTAATTAGTTGCCTACTTAATTTGAAGTCATGAGAAATTTATACACGTTATATAATATCTTTTATATAACATTCAATAAATATAAAATTATATATTTTACAATATATAAAAGATTGGATTAGAATGAATCAGGTTAACTCAAAAATTGATAAGTCAGTCAATGAATTTATTTAATTAATCTCTAAAAATTGATCAATAAAAAATTAATCAAAAAATTAGTAAACCAATCAAAACCGGCAAATTGGATTAGTGAATCAACAATTTTATGTTTTTTCTTATTTTTATTTTATTTTATTGAAATAACATTATTTTTATGAAATTTTAATTTTAAAATAAAATTATTTTGATATTTTTAATATAAATAAATATGATACATGTGTTATTTATCATTCTAAACTTATTTTATATACATTTATGTAATTTAATTTAATGATATTTTATATACATTAGTATGTGTTATTTAATTATTTTTATATTATTATAAAAACATTTATATCATATCATAAATGTATAGTATGATATAATATAAAAATAAAAAATATATATTTTATTATAAGTTTAATTGTGATTTGACCACGGTAGAATTAATAAATTGTGAACCAGTGCTTCTCCTAATTTAATGGTCAATCTAACTTTTAAAACATTTGTATTTTAAATAAAATAAAATAAAATAAATCTTATATAAATTTCACAATACATTATTAATTTAAATTAATTTTAATCCATAAAATTTTAGTCATGCACTAGTTAACCTCCGAATACTTGTTGAACTATTAGTATTTTTGTTAATTTTGATGCCAATTTTTTTTTTATAAAATGTGTGACGAATTTCGAATATTTTGATATTAACTTGTGTACTAATGAAAAATTAATGACAATCAAACTAATTTGTAAATTCAATAATAAAAAGTGAATTTAATCTTATTTTTATGATTAATAGTATCTCCAACAATTATGTCATTAATATATTCATAATTTATTAAAAATATGGATAATGTATTATGGTATTGTTAATGAATTAAAATTTAATATGGGTTTTAGTTAGAACTATTTAAACAAAAAGAGAAAGCATTTTAACTAGGAACAATTCCCTTGCTGAGCTTAGTTAACACTTTTAATTAAAATTAGGAAACCAAACTACTTTCATAAGCTCTACATACTGTTTTTTATGCCTTCTTTTTTATTATTATTATTATTGATGAAGTCCAATACATCATTTTCTAATTCCTTCCAAAAATACAAAGTAGCAATGATGGTAATGTGAGGAAGGATGCAATTTAATTAGAGTTCAAAATATTTTTTGAATGAGACCTTGCTTATTTAATGAGACCTCAACTGATGTGTACGGATGTATCTTTTTCTCTTTAATTATATTTTTTTATTTTTAATTTATTATAATCATCTATTTGTAAATAATCATGATAATTTAAAATATATATATATATATATATTTATTATAATTATTTAATATATACAAACAATCATAATAAAAAAATAACTAATTATTTTCTTAAAAAATAGATCGGATCTAAATTGTGAATTGAGAATTGATGATGTAAATTTAGAAGAAATTTTCAAGATCCTATTTAATGCTGTGTTTCTTTTGTCAAAGTAAGAGCGTACCCACAGCCAGCAGCTCCGAACGGACTAATTATTTATAGAAAAATTATGTGTTAATTTTTTAATTTTTTTATCTTTTGTTTTAATTTTTTAGTATTAATTAATTATTTATTATGTCATATATTTTTTAAAATTTTGTTATTTATATAAATAATATATAAAAATTAAAAAAAAATATATAACATAATAAATAATTAATTAATATAAAAAATTAATAAATCTAAACTTATCGTACAACTCATTTTGGGGGTGTAGCCGTGTAGGTAGTGGCCCCTTATTTATGAGCGCATTTTCAATATTCCTGGGAGTACCGTGCTCTCTTCGTCCGATGAGTGTCACGTAGCACTAAATGTAAAAAGCGTCACGTGGCACTCATCGAACGGAGGAACACGATACTCCCGGAGTACTGAATTTTTTTCCCTTATTTATACAGGGAAGTGGCTAGTTTGCGCGGCTAATTAAATTCTCAAGGAGGCCCCCATCTCAAAACATGAGAACACAAATACCAATTGACTAATCAAGGGTTCAAAAATCGAGGCCTCACCATATTTTTAATCATATTTTTTTGTTTAATAATAATAATAATTTTATGAATATAGCCATATGATATCATACTATTTCTATGTTATCATCATATATAAATATAAACAATGATAATTAATTTCTTAAAATTAAATATTCAATCACATATTAAATGTTTATAATAAAATACTTGTTTTTATAAAAAAATAAATATATACTATCTCTTTACGTCATTAAAAATATAAATATCCATAAAATCAAATAATAATTAGTGTCTTTTAATTAATGCTAGAATATAATTTTTTATAAAAATTGATTATTTTGTTATAAAAATATACAAGAATAATTTCTTATAATTAAATAGTTATTTTTTATAAAAATAAATAAATGATATTCTAATACTAATTAAAAATAAATTTAATTAACATAATTGACCCTAATTTTTTCTTAAAATAATAAAGGTTGTAAGGAGTAAGGGGCTGTTTGTTTGGACTTATCAGAGAAGGAGTTTTCTGCTTCTCCTGTAGAAATAATGACTTTTTTTTAAGGAGAAATTGTTTTATGTTTGGATGCAATAATTTAGAAGAGCTTTTGAAGTATGATAAACAACTTTATAAATGAAGGTTTCTCTCTCTTCTTATTTTTCTCCTTATCAGCAAAAGTTAAAAATTTTAACTTCTCCTATAAGGAAGTTTTCTCCATTTTTATTAATTTATTCGTTTTCTATAAGTCCAAACAAATAGATATATTTTTATCCGAATGATTTATTTTTTAAAAATAAGTAATTTATACTCAAAATAAGTACAAATAAACATATTATAACTAGAAAGTAAAAAGGACAAAAATGAAGGTATTTAAGTAGGGGGACTAAGTTACGTCCCCCCTACTTTTTTTTTATTTTACATTTTTTAGTTTTTAGGTTTTTTTTAAATTTTTTTTAAAATTAGTTAAATATTTTTTATTTTATATATATATTTTTTAGAATTTTTAAAAATTTTTAAGAATTTTTTATATTTTTTTATACTATTTACCTATAATTTTTTGACATTATTTATTTATAAATTTAGAAATCTTTAAAAAATATAAAAATATTTTAAAAAATTCTCAAAAAAATATATAACATAAAAAATATTTAATTAATGTTAAAAAATAAAAAAAATTAAAATATAAAATATAAAACATAATAAATTGATGGTGCCTATGGTAAGGAAATAGGGGGTGGGGGATAAAATAGTAAATGCCATTTAAGTAATGGAGTTATTGGGCAGCAGAAACACGTGTGGCGTGCGGATGAGGGCTGAGTGATGATCGACGCTGCCTCGAATACCAGCGACCTTGGCCCATCGCCCAAAGGACAAGACAATTACACCTACCAGGCTACCAGGCTACCTCGATCTAAACGATTACGGCTCCCATGCCTCTTTAGCTCGCATTTTGGACTAATCACAAATATATTTTAATATTCAATATTATTTCACTGACTAAATTCTTAATAATTTTTTAAATATTTAATACTGTTAAAATAATTTAGGATTACTTCATTAAATATTAGGACAATGACAGTAATAAGAACAATAATAATAATATTGACAACAGTAATAATAATCTGATAATGATAAGGGTTTTGTTATGTTATTTTAAAAATAATTATACTTTATTTTTGGAGTAATTAATTTAGGAGTAAATCTTAATAGAGACATTGACAGTCTTAATTTTTTCTTTTTACATTCATTTGTATATATAAATTTTTAAATAAATAATTTACTATCTTAAAAAAATTTTATATAATTTTTTTATATATTAATAATTAAAAGTGAATATATAAACAAATAAAATATTTATTTATTTATAAAATATTTATTTATCTTCTCTCAAACTTTTTTTTATTCTTTTTCATATTCTCTCTCCAACTCTCTTTTCTTTCATCATTTACACCTTTTATATGTTCATATTCACATCAAGTCTGGCTTTTTGTAAATTTTTCAACTATTTATTTTAGATATATAATTTATTTTTAATCTATTATCAAATATGACTGATTTGATATCAAAAACAAAGAATTTTATTATTGGTGTTGAGCATACATAATTATCTTACTATTTTTTTTATCAATATTTATGTCTTTTTTTAATACTTGTAAAATTATGAAAGGCTAACAAGAAATAATATGATGTAACTTGATCATTAAAAAAATTGTATCCCTCTAAATATTTTATTCAAGATCTGCTATTGAGTTAATCTAATATGGTAGTTCAGGTATGCTTGTATGTGCTCATATGATAATAATTGTGGTCACTTCAGTTATCAACATTAAATTTTAAATAATAATTTAATGAGAAGACCAATATTAAAATATTTTAAAAAATTAAGAGATTAAATTACTTAAATTAAAATTAAAAATTAAATTACTACAATTAAAAACTAATGAATCAAAAAGTATCAATTAAGCCTAATTTATACTATCTCATTCAATCTTTTTCAAGGCATTAAATGAAACCATGTGTAAATATCTCAATCGAGTCAATACTATCTCACACATATTCTGACGTGTTATCTATCTATAGCTTGATCTATTTATTTAATTTTAAATAAAATCTACCAATAACTTGTCATTATTATGTTGACTAATTTTACTTTTGCCGTTATTTCCGCACAGTAGTAGTAGTAGTATTGCTTTTTCGCTCAATCATGCATAATTGGTGCATTATGTGGGCAAATTAGAATAATTCTTTCGAATCAATCGACCCAAAAGTCGGTAACGTATTTGATAATTTTGGTACCCGGAATCTTTCGTTGCTTAAAAGCACCCAGTTCGATGCTCTGTTTATTTGACAAAATTCCAGAAACCCACTGAAAATCATCCTTGAAAATCTCATCTTTCATTCCAATTCCTTCTTCTAACCCTTTCTCTCTCCGGTTTCCAAGCTATTTTCACAATGTTAAGTTCTTAATTGCGGAATCTGATTAAGGAAGTAAGTGGAGAGGAGATTCAGATTGACCAAACAAATGGTCATTGATTATAATTTACCATTTCAGTTTTACTTTCCATGTTTTTGTTTTTGATGGTTTTAGATATCTCCGCCCACTTTTTCTTTTCCTTCTTTCCTTATTCATTGACAGTTCTCAATCGTTCAGGACGATACCAAACGGCATAAAAGGCAAAAAGAGAGCAGGAGAGAGAAACAGAGAGAACATTGTGCACAGAGAGATCTGAGCAACATGGGGTGAGAGAGGAAATGGAGAAAAATAAAGAAAGAGAAAGAGCTCAAGTTGTTTGTCGGGGCCGGTGGTAATCGGAACGGAACAGCTAAAGTTTGGATTTTTATTCTCTTGGTGAGTTATTTGGTACCTGAATTATATGCTTTACTGTTAGTTATGAGAGATTCTTTGGCTGGTTCTATCTTTTACGTTGTGGGTCTTCGAGGATTGATCTCTTACCCATGACTGTAAGCTTCTTCTTTTCCTATCTCCCTTCGGTTCACTGGCCGTTTGAGTTCTCATTTTATACTAATTTTCAGTAATTTTTTTGAAGTACTACTTCAATGGGGGGTTTTATTTTTTACATGGTTTAGCAGTCATGCATGATCATAATAATGCTCGTTAAAATTTGAGAAGAGATGGTTGATGTCTTATTATCTGACGCACATGAGTATAATGTTCTTTGTTTTTGTTTTTGTTTTAGTTTGTCTTTGTGCAGGTAGTTTGTACTCATTCTGCTGTAGCAGATATTTATTCCTTCCCTCTTGGAGCTTGTGTTCAACTGATAAGGTAAAATTTGTGCAGTTTCCTTTCCCATCAGTATTCTCTGTGAGAGAAATAATTTGGGTAAATTATAGTCCCCCACATTTGATTTGGCCCAAAACTAGCCTGTCTCACGTGGTTTAAAGTTTATGATGTAAGTTTTTTGTGATTTGCTCAGTTACCATTTAATCAGCGTGGGATACTTTTCATTTAAATTTTAATAAAAATAAGTTTCCTCTTATATACTCAATTATAGCTTAATCACATTGTAGTACTTCGCATTTAATTTTTAATAAAAATAATCACATGATTATTAAAATGATAAATAGTTATATTTTTAAAAGTCTATTTCATTTTATATATTGAATAGTTTTATAGTACTTTAAGGTTATTACTTGAATTAAAATAATAATTTTAATTTTTAATTATTTATTTAATTTTAACACTGGCCTTAATATTTTAATATTCGTGTGATTATTTTTATTAAAATTAGTTAAAAAATACCACATAATATTTAAATAGCAATTAAATAAATTACAAGGAGACAAATTGATTTAAGTCAAACCACAAGAGGGTAATATGTAATTTACCCAAAAAGTTTTGAAGTTTTGGTAAATATATATATTTCAAATATTTTAACATTATTTATAATAAATGTGAGTATGATAGTATATAAGACATATTAAAAAACAAGAATCTTAATTTTTTTCAAATATCTTGTGTTCAAATACTTAAGAAATTAAAATGTCCAAACCACCTAAACTGAATGTCTGCATTTTGTTATTTGCATTAGCAGTAAGAAAGACTCAGTTTCTCAGTCTCTGTTACTTTAGTTGACTCAAATGAACATTTGTGTGGTTCTGACTTCTGATTTACTCTCATGAATTAAGGTCCTATAAATAATATCAGAAGACAAGGTATTGGTGTTCTTGGCTGGAGTGATGGCGGCTGTGTCCCATGAAGATCCTAAAAGAATGTATTCATGGTGGTGGGACAGCCACATTAGCCCGAAGAACTCAAAATGGCTCCAAGAAAACCTGACTGGTACTACCTTCTATGCTTTTAGTAACCCGAAAAATTCCAGCTTACGTAATATCCACTCGGTGCTCTCTGTTTCTAAACAAATGAATTTATAGCAATGATCCTCTTGAACAGATATGGATTCCAAGGTGAAGCAAATGATTAAGCTTATTGAAGAAGATGCAGATTCCTTTGCCAGGAGGGCGGAAATGTATTATAAAAAACGCCCAGAGCTTATGAAATTGGTTGAAGAGTTTTACCGGGCATATCGTGCATTGGCCGAGAGATATGATCATGCAACTGGAGTGATCCACCAGGCCCATCGGACCATGGCTGAAGCATTTCCTAACCAAGTCCCTCTGGTACTGGCAGATGATTTACATGCAGTTACTTCTTCAGAGACTGAGCCACGTACTCCTGCGATGCCCCACCCTTTACGTGCTTTTCTAGATCCAGATGATTTGCAAAAGGATGCTTCTAGAATCTCTCCATCTCATTTCCATGCTATCAAAAGAAATGGAACTTTTGCTGAAGAACCTGATCCTGCTATTAGCAGAAGGGGTTTAAAACAGCTCAATGATCTATTTATGTCTGGTGAACATGTAAATCATGGAAAGTTTGCAGAAGGGCGAGCTAGAAAGGGGCTCAGTATTATTGATGCAGAGGAGGAGAGTAGTAGGCAAAATAATGGGAACCATAATACTAAGACTCAAGTCTTGTCAGAGTCTGAACGGGTGACTAAAGCTGAGACAGAAATTTTGGCCTTAAAGAGAGCCCTTGCTAAATTAGAAGGTGAAAAGGAAGCTGGCTTGCTTCAGTATCAGCAGAGTTTGGAGAGACTGTCAAATCTAGAGTCAGAAGTGTCTCACACACAAGAGAATTCCCGGGGAATTGATGAACGAGCAAGCAACGCTGAAGCTGAAGTTCAAACCTTGAAGGAAGCGCTCACCAAGTTACAGGCTGAGAGGGAAGCTAATCTTCTTCAGTACCAGCAGTGCTTGGAGAAAATTTCTAATCTGGAGAAATACATTTTTGCTTCTCAAAAGGATACAGGAGAACTTAATGACCGGGCTACTAAAGCTGAAACTGAAGCTGACTCGCTAAAGCAGGACCTTGCTAAAGTAGAAGCTGAAAAGGAAGCTGCCCTTGTTCAATACAAACAGTGTTTGGAGACATTATCAAAATTAGAGGAAAGATTAATATTAGCTGAGGAGAATGCAAGAAGGATTAATGAGCAAGCTAATAAAGCTGAAAATGAACTTGAGGCCATGAAGTTAGAAATTGCTAAACTTATTGAAGAGAAGGAAGATGCCGCTTGCCGTTATCAGCAGTGCTTGGATATAATTTCCAGTTTAGAGCTTAAACTCTCTTGTGCCGAAGAGGATATGCGTAGGCTAAATTGCAATATAGATGATAAGGCTGAAAAGTTACAGAGTTCTGAACAAAAGTGTCTTTTCTTGGAAACATCAAATCAAACTCTTCAGTCTGAATTGCAGTCCTTGGTGCAGAACATGGGCTCTCAAAGTGAAGAACTTAACGAGAAGCAAAAGGATTTGGGTAGGCTTTGGACTTGCATACAAGAGGAGCGGATGCGATTCATGGAGGCTGAAACTGCTTTCCAAACTCTTCAGCATTTGCATTCTCAATCTCAAGAAGAGCTTAGATCTCTTGCTGCTGATCTTCATAATAAGACTGATGTTCTCGAGAACATGGAATCCTGTAAGCAGGCTTTAGAGGATGAAGTACAAAGGGTCAAGGAGGAAAACCAAATTCTGCTGGAGCTCAAATTGTCTTCATCTTTGTCTATTAAAAATTTGCAGGATGAGATGTTAAATCTGAGGGAGACAATAGCAAAACTTGAACAGGAGATTGGACTGCGAATAGGAGAAAGAAATGCTCTTCAGCAAGATATTTATTGTCTTAAAGAGGAGCTTAATGATTTGAATAAAAGACATGAAGCTATGATGGAGGAGGTGGGGTCAGCTGGCTTTGATCCACAGTGCTTTGGGTCATCTGTGAGGAAATTGCAGGATGAGAACTCAAAGCTGAAGGAGACATATGAGGCTGACAGAAGTGAGAAAGCAGCTGTTCTGGAAAAACTGGAGATCATGGATAAACTTATGGAGAAAAATGCTGTTTTGGAGGATTCCCTCTCAGACTTGAACATTGAGTTGGAGTGTGTCAGAGGAAAGGTAAAGGTGTTAGAAGAAACATGCCAATCGCTGCTTAGGGAGAAATCTACTCTTGCTGCTGAGAAGGCCACCTTGTTTTCTCAGTTACAAATTACAATTGAGAAGCTCGAGAAGCTTTCGGAAAAGAACAACCGTTTGCAAAATTCACTATTTGATGTGAATGCTGAACTTGAAGGATTAAGAATAAAGTCAAAGAGCTTAGAAGACTCTTGCCAGTTACTTGACCACGAGAACTTCAGTCTCAATTCTGAAAAAGAAACTCTAGTTTCACAGTTGAACACCACTTGTCAAGCAGTGAAAAATCTTGAGAAGCAGCGCAGTGAACTGGAATTGAAGCAGTTGGAACTAAAAGGAGAAAAGGAATCAGCACTTCAAAAGGTAGAGGAGCTACTGGTTTCCTACTATTCTGAGAGGGAAGAGCATTCCAGAATTGTGCAATTGAATGGAAGTCACTTGGCTGAAAGGGAATTGAAAGTTCATATCCTACAAGAAGATGCAAATTGCCGGAAAAAGGAATATGAGGAGGAGCTGGACAGAGCTGTAATTGCTCAAATTGAAATTTTCATCTTGCAGAAATGTATCCAGGATCTGGAGAAAAATAACTTCTCCCTTTTAGTTGAGTGCAAGAGACTCTCGGAGGCATCCAAAATGTCTGAGGGACTGATATCTAAATTGAAGAATGAAAATGTTCAAAAGCAGGTTGACATGAATTCTTTGTGTGAGAGAATTAGAATACTAAGGAGCGGGCTGCTTCAGGTGTTGAAGACTCTTGACATTAACAGCGAGCATCTGTGTGAAAATTTTATTGAAGAAGACCAGGTGCTTCTGAACCATATACATGGCAAACTTCATGAAACACATAATTCTTTGGTTACAAAATTCAGTGAAAGCCAGCAAGTAGCCATTGAAAATTCAGTTCTTGTTACATTCCTTGGGCAGATGAAACTAAAGGTAGAAAAGCTTGTGACAGAAAAAGGTGCCCTTGATGAGGAGCTTTGGAACCAATCTGAGCAGTTCCTGGCATTACAAGCAGAGGTACAAAAGATATTGGAGAAGAATCAGGAATTGAAGTTGACAATAAGCAAAGGAGAAGAGAGAATAAAAGTAATGGCAACTGAAATAGAGAATCTACGTAAGCAGCTGTCAGACTTGAAAAATGCATATAGTAACTTGCAGGAAGAAAGTTGCAAGACATTTGAAGAGAAAAAATCCTTGATGAGAAGATTTCTAGATCTGGGAGAAGAGAAAAGTAACTTGGAAGAAGAAATGTGCCTCATGATTCGCGAGACATTAGCTCAATCAAATATTTCTCTGATGTACCAGAACATTGTCTTTGAAAAACTCCTGGCACTTAAGGAGCTAGGTGAAGATCTTGATAAACTTTATTCGGTACATAATGACCTGAAGGAGAGGTTGAAAATAATGGTGGGAAAATTAGAAGATGTACAATTGGAAAATTCTCATCTTAAAGAGTTATTTGTAAAGTCGAACATTGAACTAAAATTAGTTGAATCTGTCAATGATCATTTAAATTTACTAATTAGGAATGGAAAGGAATTGTTGGTTCAAAAGGAAAACGAGCTTTTGAAAGCAGTGGAGATGTTTAGTGCTTTACACACTGAAAAAACAGATTTGCAAAGAATGGTGGAAGATCTGAAGAGTAAGTATAATGAGGCTAGGGTGATACTAGAAGACCAAGCTAGTCAAATTTTGGAATTATCTTCGGACAAGGATCGTCAAAATGAAGAGCTTGGATGCCTTTGTGAAGTGAATCAGAAGTTAGAGTCTGAAATTAGGCACCTGCTTGAAGAACTTGGTGAAACTAAACTAAGGGAACAGAAGTTAAGTGATCAACTACGTAAGGGAACAAATGAGATTGAACAATGGCAAACTCTGGCTACCACACTTTATGCTGATCTGCAGATTTCTACTGTCAATGAAACCTTATTTGAAGGAAAGGTTTCTGAGCTAGCAGATTCATGTGAGAGTCTTGAACATGGAAGCAACTCTAAAGGTAAGGAAAGCGAAAGGCTGAAAGAAAGAGTTAGCAAGTTGGAAAGTGAAAATGGAAGACTACGTGGTCAGTTGGCTGCTTATGTCCCAGCATTCAGTGCTTTGGACGATTGTATAGCATCACTGGAGATGCAGACTCTTGTACTTGCAAAATATTGTGACAAAGAAGAGTCGAAGGTATTAACATATTCTCAGTATTTGGTTCTGCAACTATTGTAATCTGTGTTTGTCTGTGTGGTCATATGCGAATGTGGGAAGGGAAGCCATTTGACGCGTTTGGGGTGGGTTAGATGTGTCCTTACTTGCACTCCTGTGTGCTTTGAGGCACAGTATTGGACCGTTGAGCTAAATGCCCCTGGTCAATCCCTAGTAATCCCTTTTCTGATCCTTAAGACTTTATAACAGCCTTTATCCCATGCAATATGGGGTAACAGGTTATATGTTTCTCACAATTTGTATAGCTTTGAAGGCTTCATTCTAACCTGCACTTGTTTCTAGGTGTCTTGTTTTGCAATTCTTTTGTTTTACTGTATCCTTCAGAGTTACTTTTCGTTTTTCAAGTATAGTTTACACTTTACACTGTTAAGATGTAGTGATTTTGCTTTTTTTTTTTATTAAATTCTAAGCATTTGGGCTTTTGCAGATGGTGCCTTATATCAGTTGTTCCAATTATTTTGGGTCAGATCCAGTTTCAAATCTACTTGTTTAAAACACGCTGATTATAATCTTCTTTTTTTTTTTGCCATAATTTATCCATTCATTTTATTTGAGGCTGTTTTCTTAGATGTCATAAAACATAATACTTTTAATTTTGTCTTAGAACTCTGTAGCATGTAGGCTGCTGCTTCCTTGTATGCTAATGGCTGGTCATTGTTGGGTCATTTTATGATAAATTGACATTAATTCCTCTTGTTCAGCTGGGTACTTGCTATTATTGCATTTTTTTTTTCTGGATATAATTCAATGGCTTATTGTTGTTTCCAGGTTCATAATTTGGTGAATTACCAATATGATGAAGGCGGTCCACAAACAGGTAAAGATCAGTCTATGGCTCAAGATGCGCTTCCAGACTTCCAAGACATGCGGAAAAGGATCAACGCAATAGAAATGGCTGTCAAGCAGATGAATGGAAGTTTCAAACGGAAGGATAAAATGAGAGACCTTCAAGAGTTAAATTCTGGAATTAGCTGGCATCAAGGAAATATTCAGGCAGGCAAGCATTTTGCTCTCATGGATGAAGCTAAGGAGCATCAGGATGAACTCACCGATGAACAGATGATAGGGAAATCAATGCCAGATATCCCTGTCTCAGAGAATGAAGTTCTTCCCAAAGACATCATGCTTGATCACATATCTGAATGTTCATCATATGGGATAAGTAGGAGAGAAACTCTTGAGGCTGATGATCAGATGCTCGAGTTATGGGAAACTGCAAATAATAGCAGTATTGGCCTGACTGTTGGCAAGGCACAGAAGGTAGCTACCGGACTATCTGACTACCATAAAAAAGGAGCAATCAAGGAACCCAAAGCTAAATATCCCTCCGCTAATTCATTGGTTGAAAAGGAGTTGAGTGTGGACAAATTAGAGATCTCAAAAAGATTGACAGAGCCACGTGAAGAGGGCAACAAGAGGAAGATTTTAGACAGACTTGATTCTGATGTACAAAAGCTGACAAACCTTCAAATTACTGTACAAGATTTGGTGAAGAAGGTGGACATTACCAAGAAGAGCGCAAAGGGAAAAGATATTGAGTACGACGCTGTAAAAAGGCAGCTTGAAGCTGCTGAGGAAGCCATTACAAAGTTGTTTGATGCTAACTGCAAGTTGATGAAGAATGTAGCAGAGGGTACCATGTTTGTTGGGAAGCCTGCAACAGTCTCAGATGAGAGTGGAAGTGTCAGCAGAAGGAAAGCTATAGAACAGGCGCGGCGAGGATCAGAAAAAATAGGACGGCTGCAGTTGGAGGTGCAAAGACTACAATTTCTTCTTCTGAAACTTGACGATGAAAATGAAAGTAGAGGGAAAACAAGAATTGCAGATCGAAATCCAAAAGTCCTTTTGCGAGATTATCTCTATGGAGGGACAAGAACCAACCAGAAGAGGAAGAAAGCACCCTTTTGTGGGTGTGTGCAGCCTCCCACTAAGGGATAGTGAGTTGTTGAACAATTTATCAGTAGATTATTAGCGTTGTTTATAAGTATAAGAAGACAACAGCGTTGTTTTTTTTATGGAAAGGATTTGACGTTCATTTAGCTTAGAGATCCGGCTGTACATGTAGTGCCTCATTTACTCAAAAAAAAGAAGCTAGGATGGAATGTTCGCCATTTTTTCCCTAAATAATCTCCTCCCTCTTTTTCCTTTCTAATTTGCTAAGTGTTTCTGGTTTTGGTTAATACTTTACCATTGTGATCATATGCACTTGTCTCTTTCTTTGTTTTGTTGGTGTTGACAAAATGGCACCTCCAAGTGAGAATTTTTTTCTTCTATATGGAAAGCTTATGATTGAAGAGAGAAACTCTGCTAAGGCTCAGATACAGAGAAATGGGCCATCCCAATTTATCTTGATTGATAACACCACAAGATGAGATATAATTATGATATCCCAATGTACCACTGGTATGTGGTTTAGATTACTGTATCTTACTGACATTATTTTTATTTTTCTTCCAAAAATTACAAGTCGTATGGGACATTTTTCATGGCAGCAACTCCACTACCATTCTGATGGTCTTCGGCTCAACCCAAATTTGTATAATTGTGACAAAGTATGTCTTGGTCTACTTAACACTTGGCCTGGCAATAAGAATGAGAAATGGATTCCAGGTTTTTCAACAATTCTACTGGTGTCTAGTCTCTATACAAGGTATAATCTTGAATGCAGAGCCTGCTGGGGAAATAAGGTCCCTGCAGTATAATGACAAATGAGGACACATTTATCCTATCATTGGGGACAGTGACGTATATGATGAAAGGACCTCTGAAGCTGTGATTTTAGTAACTATCTATTGGTTCAGTTTTTTGTATCTTTAGTGAGGTATATAGTTTTTAAAAGAATGATTTGCCATGAGCACTTGTAGCACGTTATATGGGGTGAGAAGAAACAGTCAAGGAAGCACCACCTAGGGATACCGTTATTGTGCCTTTTGGCAAGCAAAGAGCAGGAATATCTTGATGCTTTTGTGCATGCGGCACCTTTTAACAACTACTGCAAATAATTAATAGAGGACTAACGTACGTCCCCCTCCCTTTTTTTTATATTTTTTTAATTTTTAAAATTAATTAAATATTTTTTATCTCAAGTATATTTTTTAAAATTTTTTTAAAATTTTTTTACATTTCTTTTACTATTCATGCATAATTTTTGTTATTATTTATTTGTAACTTAAAAAATTTTATAAAAAATACAAAAATATCTCAAAAAATTTAAAAAAAATTTTATGATATAAAAATTAATTAATTAATTTTTAAAAATAAAATTTTTAAAAATATAAAAACTCTCCTACGCCCACAACTTCGCATCCTTTGTCTGATAAACAGGTCTCTTTTTACTGGATTATGATTTATTTGGCTGACATATCTTGACTTAGTCCGTATTCATCACCATGGTTAGAAACATTAGAATATTTTTGGAATTATTTTATCTTTAAGATTCTGTGTTAAATACACAAACCACTTTCTAGTTTGAAAATATACAGAAATTTCTCTTGTAAAAATATGCTACGATTTAACTTTTTTTAAAGATAATTAAAAAATCATTAGCAAAATTTTTGTTCTAAATCAATCAAATGTCAAATTCAATGATCAAATGCCTAAAACAAATCAATTCAACGAAAACTAGAAATTTTGGCTACGACAAAATTGTGATAAATAAACACTTACAAAGGGTATTATTAAAATAATATCTATTGATTGAGGCCCAAGCTATAAAAATCTCCTAATGGTCATGAATAGAATATGGACAAAGTACTACAACATCTAGGCCCGAACCCGTATAAAAATATTAGACTTATCTCCAAACTCATTAATGTGGGTAACAAAAACAAAGTCTCTTACTTCAACACCTGAATAGCGAGACAAAAGAGAATATGAACACAAGTATCAATTCCTTTCAATGTTGCAAATATTTGGTCAAATTTTCTCTCATGGTCCTTCCTAAAGGATCAACATGCTTACAATACTGTTCCCGATATCCCGATTCATGATGACCAGACAAGGCAACATCTGGATGTAAGGTATCTCCACTGTCAATTATTATATTATGAAGCAAGCAACATATCAAAATAATACTTGGCAATTTCCTCTTATCAGGTCTCCACATTACCTTACTAAGGATTCTCCAACTTCCCTTTAACTGAGAGAATGCTCTCACTGCTAGCAGCCTTGCAGCCCCATGCTTGTCATTGAAAGTGGACTGAGGATTGGAGATACCATCAGTTTCATAAGGAGTCAGAAGCCATGGAAGAAGAGGGTAACCGAATCCACCAACTACATATTCCCTAATCACGTCTCCTCCACCTCCCGACATTCTTACGTTTCCATTTAAACGCTCCCCGTTCTCACAGAGTTTGAAAAATGCTGAACACTTCAACAGCCGGGAAAATGTCATGCCCCCTGGCAAACCTGTCATAATATCAATAAATCTCATTTCATGATCAACAATTCCCTGTAATAACATGCTATAATTATTTTCTTGGTCACACCAATCATCTGAGGTTTGGACAGCGGGAAGGGTCATCATGATGTGTGTTGCATCAATGGCTCCACAGCAATTAGGCAACCCAAAGGATGATTCAAACCTGGACTTGATTTCTTCCACTCTGTTGAAATCAGGCCACTTGAGATGATGTCTAGCGCGTTCTTCCATTGCCTCAATGAATCTCCAAGTTACCTGAGAGACTGTGGACTGCCCAACCCCAAAGGAAGCTCCAACTGAAACTTGAGATTCACCTGATGCCAGCCTTCTAAGGGCAATTGCAACCTGCTTCTCAACACTAAGAAGCCTTCCCTCGATGTTGATGAGCCCTGATGGTGGCCTTGATATGAGATCCTCCCTTACAAGGGAACAGATGTATTCAAAAGTCTTCTTTGAAACCCTAAAGAAATACTTAAATCCTTCTGCCTCATCACGGGGTACTGAGTATCCTGCAGGTTTGTATAACGTCCATCAAATTATCTTATTATAGAAGGCAACAAAAATAAGGAGTACAAAATTTAATGCCACCAAGGAAAGCTACAGTCACCACCGCTGTCCCAAAATTACTTTTTTTAAAAAAAATAAGTGTTTTTTTTCAATTGGGCTGTTTATATGGGATTATTTTCATAAGTGCTTATTTTAAAAATAAGCAGAAATGCTGCTTTTTTTTTAACAGGAAAATGTTGCTTAAAAAATAATCAGGTCCAACGGAAGAGAGAGAAAATTTTGTAAACCAATATAACCCTTAAATATTTCATAAATTTTCTAAAAAGCACTTTTATTTTTCATTTTTAGTAATTTTACATATTAAAAAGCATTTTTTATTTTTGCATCCAAACGCACAACATCTGCTTTTTTCAGTAAAATCACTTTTACGTAAGCTCATCCAAACACCAAATACCTGCTTTTTTTAAAAAAATCACTTTTATTTAAAGCATCTGATTAAAAGCACAAGTCCATCCAAACTACCCCTAAGCTCATGTCCTTAAATGGGGTGTAGGAAGAAAACCCATATGTTCAAGCCATAGTGGTTTCTCTTGTTACACAAGAGTCATATATTCACTAGCAATGACCTATTCTCTCATTCTTTTAAAATTGATCCATTCACATTCACAATTTCCCCTTCAAGCACTTCAACTGGCCAATGCACTCACTTGTATTCCTCCACCTCTCCCCAGCGGGACAAAAGGGGCGGGGGGAACCAACCTTCTTATAAGTTAAAACCAATATATTCCACCAACACTGTAGAAGAAATTCCATTAAAGGGTTTTCTGAACAACAATCATAATAAAAGAGAGAACCCAGAAAATGATTAGGATGAACATAACCAAAAAAAGACATTTAAACCGCAATATCATTAATAAAGTTTACAAATTTGAAGGTAAAGGAAACAAAATTAAGGGTCAGAGAAAAGAAGGAACCTGGGGCTGTTGAATTTTTCTGCCAGAAGCTATCCCACCAGTCCGTCTCACTGGTTCTTGGTTCTATGGGAACCATGCTCACCTGTTTGCGTTTCTTCAGTTTCTTCGTTCCCCTTTTAGTCTTCTTTGATTTCTTGAAAGGTGCCATTGAGCAGAGGAGGAACTATTCACTGTACCAATGACGGGATAATCCACCTGGCAGCAAATAGGAGTAAGAGGATTCTATGGTGCCTCAGTTTAAAGTGGGGTTTCAAAATCTGAGACAAATTAAACGCACACGTTTAGATAAAAAATGGGGCCCACAAAATACTTCACATGCAATATAACCCAGCTTTTGAATATTGTACTTTTGTCCTCAACAAATTTTCTATTTACCCAATAACAATTAAACTACTGAAAAATTTAGATGAAAATGTGACCCCTTATTGTATTCAACTCTTTTAGGTTATCAATGTCAAATTCTGATTTGCACTTCACATGTCAATTCGTTTAATTTGTTTTGGTTTAAAATAATAATAATAATAATAATGTTTTAAAGTTTTAAATAGTTCTCCATTATTATAAGTTTTAGTAAATTATTTTTTAGTACTTTTAGAGATACTATATTTTAGAATTGTACATTATAAGATTTACTTTCCTATCTGATTCCATTCTGAGGCACTGTTATGGACTTATTTGAGATACCATAGAGGAAAGTAAATCTCATAAAACACAATATCTCTAGAGGCACCCAAATAGAATTGTTCCTACAATTTTTTATTTTTTAAGTAATGTTTGTACTTTAGAGTCATCAATGAGACTAAATTAAGTTTTTAAATTAGATTAGGATACATATTAATGAAGAGATAAAATTTAATTATGAAACACAAATTTAAACAAATTGCAAAGCAATGAAATTAAAGATAAACAAATTTAAGTATTCTTTAAATTATATATATATATATATATATATATATATATATATATAATAAATATATCATAATTATCAATATGAT
>JASKGM010000001.1:10230711-10245932 GCA_034509205.1 Ceratonia siliqua | reverse complement strand
CACCTTCCTCACACGTAATTCGACTCCCGAACCTTTCCTCTGGTTGCAAAGGCCAGTTTTTTGGTTTTTTAGAGGATCCCAATTATCCTCCTAATTAATTGGTGGCGACTCCATTTTTATTAAATCTCTGTGTTTCAGTCATCCGTCACGTTGTGACAATTATACAGGAGACTCCTTAAGTAAAATGAAGTAGCCAGTTCTAGAGTGTCAGGTAGCAGGACATCCACCCCAATCGTAGGCCTGAAGAATAAGGTCTGCTGTGGAGGTTGGCATAGTACCCTATCCTAATGTCCCTTCTAAGTATCTCATAACACATTCCGCTGCTATCATGTGTTCTTGCTTGGGAGAACTGACAAATTAGCTTAAGATATTTACTGCAAAGGTGATGTCTGGACGAGTAATAGTGAGATATAATAAGCAACCCACCAGTCGCCTATATTAGCTATTAATACTAGGTCCATCGCTGTCTCAGGCCAACTTATGGTTTTGCTCCATAAGGAAACCACAAGGTTTGCAAGCTTGCAATCCACATTCCTCCAAGATATTTATGGTGTATTTTCGCTAACTTAGGACAATTCCACTTGGTGACCTAACTACTTCAATCCCCAAGAAATATTTTAAAGGACCTAAGTCTTTGATGCTGAAGTTTCGGTCTAGATATGCCTTTATTTTATGTATCTCCTCTTTGTTGTTTCCTTCAAGAATTATGTCATCAACATATATCAATGCCATAAGGAAAATGTTTAGAGCAATATAAGTGAAGAGTGAATTATTAACTTTGAATTGTTTGAAGCAATGTGTAGCAAAGCACAAGTAAATTTGTAATAACAATTTCTTGATACTTGTTTGAGACCATATAGGGACTTATGTAGACAATAGACTCTTTTCTCCCCTTTATTACCAAATCCCTGTGGTATTTGCATATAAACTTCCTCATCCAGATCATTATTAAGGTAGGCATTGTTAACTTCAAGTTAATGAATATCTTATCTTTTTTTGGTTGCCACTGTAAGAAGACAGTGGAAGGTGGCTAATTTAGTAACAAGAGCAAAGGTTTCATGAAAGTCGATCATTTATACCTAGGTGAAACCTTTTGCAACCAATTTGGTTTTATACCTCTTGATTTCTCCATTTTGTTTATATTTAATATTGTAAACCTATTTTGGGCCAATAGCTTTCTTTCCTGGAGGAAGAATTGCTAAGGTCCAAGTATCATTCATAGCTTCAACATGGCTTCATGCCATTGAGGTAATTTGATGGCTTGACAAAAATTCTTAGTTCACTATGAGAGCTAATGGCAACAAGAAATCTTATATGGCTTTGTGAGAAACGATCATAAGAGACATGTTAAGATAAAAGATAAGCAATAATACTGGCTTTGTGTGAATCTAAGTTGTTAAGGTAGAGTGGAAGGCTTACCTCAAAACCATCTAGACGAGTAAAGTGTTTTATGGCTCATTGTGTGCGTTGAATAAGATTCTCCTTAGGCAGACCAGGTTTAGTAAGGATGGGTGAGGACAAAGTTTCCATTTCACTCGTCCTAGTCACAGGCATGACAAACTCTAGTCCAGGTGGAGGACTTGTGGTGTTTTCTCTCCATTGGTCCAACTCGGCTAGTTTATGGGTATCGTGCTTATGAAGCCTAATGGTGGCAGATTCATTAGTTGCTCCCCCCGGGCCGAAGTCCATGTTGTCATTAGTGGGCTGGTGACCACTTATGATTTCATAATTATTATTCCTTTCTCGGTTACTTGGGTTGATGAGTTGCCATGGGCCTAAGGGATCAATTAGGCTAGATTCAATGGTATGATTTTGCCCAAATCTTTGGTTAATACACTTATCTCCCAATGTGGTTCCCAACTCGTTATTTTCTTCTTCGAGAATGATTTTCGATTTGAAGGGAAATTTTTCTTTAAAGAATATGACATCCATAAATGTGTAGATGCTCATTTTCTATAAATCATAAACCCTGTATCCTTTTTTGCAACTTGGGTAACCTACAAAAACGCAAGTTTTACCTCTTTCACCAAATTTATTTGTGTTTGCTATTATCATGGATATAGGCTAAGCATCCAAAGACTCTAAGGTGACTGTAGGTAGGCTTATTGCCCATTAAAATTTCATGTGGGGTTTTATTCTCAATGACCGCAGAAGATAACTTGTTGATAAGGTAGACAGTAGTGAGGATACATTCTCCCAATAATCTGATTGGTAATCCTGCTTGAAATTGCAATGCACGAGTTGTTTCAAGGATGTATCTATGTTTTCTCTCTACCACCTCATTATGTTGTGGTGTGTCTGTGCAAGAAGTTTGTAGAATGATTCCATTCTCTTCATAATATCTTATCATGTGATTGAATTAGAACTCTGTACCATTGTTAGTCCTTATCTGTTTGACCTATTTCTAAAATTAAAATTTTATCATGTTGTAGAACATAGGTAAATAATGAGATGTTTTAGATTTGAATTTCATCAAATAAACCCAAATACCTTTATTATAGTCATCAATAATAGAGATAAAATAGTAAGACCTAGAAAATGAAGCAATTTGATAGGAACCACATATATCACAATGAATCATATCAAAATAACAAGTAGACTTCATCATACTAATAAGAAATGACAGCTTGTTTTCTTAGCTTTCATACAAGATTCACAATGAAAGCCAAAATATCTAATACATCATTAGAATCAAATTTGATATGTTGAATCTTTGAATTGGAAGCATGTCTTAGGCGCCTATGCCAAATTTCTATATCCAAAGTCTTGTCTACACCAAAAGCTACCTTTTCCTCTCCCAAAGGTTATAAGCAGCATAATCCACTTGCCTAACCAATGAGCCTCTTGGTAGCCAGCTTCTGCTTTACACAATTATTTTCAACAAAAGTCAATGCACAGTTGAAATTCTTTGTTAATTTATTCATTGATAGAAAATTACATTTGAAGCTTGGAATGCCTAAAACATTATTTATTCTCATTTCATTTGGAAAGTGAACACTACCAATATTTCTTATTGGCACCATTTCTCCATTTGGAATTCCGACAGGAACGACCCCATTTGTGACTTTCTCCTTCTCTTCCAGAAGAGCTTCATTGTAAGTAATGTGATCGGTGGCACCCGAATAATAATCCAGGAGGTTTTCTCATATGCCTTACCAGCCATGTGTGCGAGAATGTTAATGGGTTGTGCATTCTGAGTTGACGTCTCTCCCTTAGCATTCAAAAGCTCAAGGAGTCGGCTAAGTTGTGAGATAGTTGATTCATGAATGGGTTCAGTATCTGTTCTAAGTTGTGCAGCTCTTGGTTCAGACTTTTGTTTCTCTTTCTTGGCCCCATCACGGTGCATCCAGCTGGGTAGCCAATGAGTTCAAAGCAGTGTTCCTTTGTGTGCCCGATTTTGTTGCAGTGGGTACATTTGGATTTCTCTTTCGTGCATTCTTTCATCCATTCAACATATTTCTTGGTGTGCTTGACTTCAGCTTGGAAAGCGGCAACTTCAAGTGTGGGTTTTCGGTTGCCGGTGATATTCCTTTGTTGCTCATCCTCTGAAAACCATATGGTAGGCATGGCTGAGACTATGAACAGATGAAGCACCCATAATTTGAGTTCTGAGTGAGGTGAAAGTGTTGTCAAGACCCATCAGAAACTCATAGAGTTTCTATCACGCCGAGCTACATACTCCTTTTAAGCTCCGCAAGTGCATTGTGGCAATGGCGCAATGGAATCTAGTTCATCCCATAGGTCTCTCAGCTTTGAAAAATAATAACTGACAGTGGCTTTCTCTTGTTGCAGAGTGATGATAGCACAGTGGATTTCATAGACTCTCGGCGAGCACCCTTTCTTGAATAGCTCCTGAAGATCCTCCCAAATCTCTTGAGCAGTGTCAGCATGCATTATGCTGTTCCTGACTTCGAATTCCATAGCTGCAGTGAGCCATCCTGTAACCATGACATTACATCTCATCAGTAATGAAAGTGTGGTGAGTTAGCAGCGAGCATGCGAATGGTTCCATTAACAAAACTGATTTTGTTTTTGCCAAAAGGGCGTTGCGCATCTCCTTCACCCAAATCCCGTAGTTGCCATCACGGAGTGGTTCACGAACGAAAATCTACCCTGGGTTGTCAAAGGCATGGATGTAGTATGGGGAATCCACGTCCATACCGCTGGTTAGGATTGTAATCAAACTGGGATTTGGAGCTGTAACACTCAGTCATGCTCAGTTCTTCGTTCTCCTGAGACATCATCGGAAACGTTGGCAAGATGATGTGTGAAGGGAGCTTAAACCAGCTCTAATACCTTGTAAACTTTGCTGGAATCCAAAGAATACAATTTATACAACCAGCAAAGCAGCTGGGTAAAACAAAGTAAAAGCTCTGTAAAAAACAAAGCAAAAGCAAAAGACGAAGGACCCCTTACATCTTTAAACTAAGGTCAGCCTAGGTACATAGGGGAAGTAGACTATGTATTGTAGAGAAAAGGAAAAGATCCTGGTATATCAAACTTTACAACAAAGACGCAAGGCTCGAAGGAGCCAAACTATGGACAGGAACAGGCAGCTACTAACTAATAATGCAAGAAAAGGTCCAAAGCATTGGGTCAACGGCCACAAGGGAACAGCCAGTGTGGTCACAAGGGAATAGACACGTGGATCGTGACATGGACAGAAGGAAGGAGGCTAGCCAACATCATCTATATCAACATCAATTGTTTTCCAGCTCCGTCAATGACAAAGGAATCACAACTCTTCGTGTCCTTGCCAGTGAGCCTTTCTACCTTCCGCCGCATTCCTATACTACTGTTACTCCAAGTAAACATTTTGTCTGATGCAATTGTCTTAGAGTTGTTGCTTATGAATTTACACATAAATATATTTATGTGATCGAACAAAACCATAATCATTTGCATCTTTTATCAATTAAAAAATCCATATTTCCCTCTAAACTATGGTACCTGTTGTGAGTTCTCCAAGTGCTCAAAGTTCAAACATATTTGTTCTCGGAGTTTGAGGATTTGGTACGTCACTTTCTTGTATTCTGTTGGCCCTACCATCCAAAATATTGGGTTGTTCTGGATGGCTTGCTCTAAATGCTTACTTTTGGCCCACCATCTTTAATTCTATTCTTTTTGTGTCTTTCCTGACGCTTTTGACTATATGCTTGATAAGGGTTACTGAAGCTAAGGAAGATAAGAGAGAAACACGTACATATATATATGGAGTCCCCAGATGAAGATGAACTTGTAAAACAACATTCTGAGTTTTAGACTTTGATCAGTACATGGTAGATGGCTGTGATCCCTCTCTAGATCTACCCGACGAGGAGCTGGAGAGAATTTTTATGATTAAAAGTAAGTTGAAAAATGAGTGCGGGTAAGGAGAAACAGCATGGTGACCCCAATTGGCACTGTTTACAGAGTAGCACAAACACCACCATCCACGACCGTACCGCAGAGAACGAGAATATATTGCTTGTGGCAGTGGAGAACAGCCTGACAAAAACTGTTGACATCGAGGAGAACAATGTTCTGCACTTAGCAGCCAAGGTACCAACATAAGCCCTCTGCAAATACCTGGGATTCCTATGCAACTGCAATGGGAAATCAAATTAGCTTCCCTCCAGCTTGTCTCCTTTTGCTTCTAAGATTGCAGGGGAAGGGATCTGCTACTCAATATATGCTTCACCCATTGTTAAACTATTTGCTTCTTTTTTCATTGTCAACAGAATAAAATTCGTCTCCATACTAAATGCACCTATTAAATTAAACTATGCTAAAGGGATGGAACTGTATATCAATTATATTTTCAAGCAGTTTGAGGAAGTTTCCATGCTTGCGCCAAATGTGCTTACATCATTTTGTAATAATATTTGTATGTGATGTTCATAATGGAACTGCCGCTTTATCAGTAACCTGACAGAAGGTAAATAAATATGTATGTATATTATCCAACTTAAATAAATTTCAACATCAGTTTTCGCGAATCTCTCCCTCTCTCTGTCTCCATCACTACCAAATTAAAGATTAATTTATCATACTCTAGATCCAAACACTATTCTTCTTGTTTGTATTATAATTCAAACTATTAGTTCTGTTACAGATTGAATAATGGATTATTTACACCAATAATTGTCTATTCCATATTTCTTTTATGATTGAATTGATTTATCAGTAAGGTGATGCCCCAAGCATTAGCTTCAACGGAGACATTTGTTGCTGTAGAAACTTAACTTTCAATGTTTGCCTAAATGATTTAAGAAGTGGGGTCAATCTTTCTAAAATGCTTTTTACATTGCAATTTAGTCGTATCAATAATAAATATATTTTGACTAATATATTTTAGGTAGAATTTACAAAATCCCAACTAAAGGCATTTTTCAAAGAGAAAATTGGGAAGTGACCATCCAAAGGAGGTTGCTTGTGAATAAGGAAAGATGTTCACGATGCTCTTGGGGACAATAAAAATGTAGGGGGCCCTCTGCTTGTGGGGCAAATAGCTCAAGTTCAGGTATGCGGAAATTGATGAGATTACCTTGTGCTGTGCGCAAGAATGTCATTTTATTCTTTTTATATAATACCATATCTTCTTTTAATGCTGCACCATCCTTTTGGCCTATACTTTTGGAATTAATGGATATTGTGATTCATTTGATATGTAGCTACCTCATTCGAATGGAGTTTACTGAAGTTAATTGCACTGTTGACTTGTGCAGACACTGTTTTTTTGGATTGTCCAAGAATGATAATAAGGTGAAAGGAAGATTCTATGTACTTGAGCCTTCTCGGTGTAGTTATTAAAACATAATTTTGTAACATGTTGGCAGATTCAGCTCTGCTATAAAAAGGCTGAGTATTTCTACGGGGAATAAGGACAGGCGTAAGTTACATATTTCTTTTGTTGTACAATTTTCCACGTGTGTGAAAACTATTGGATCGCGTATGCATATTATTTTGACATCAGCTTATTACTAAAAATCTGATTGCCTTGCAAAAAAGTCAAAGGTTGTACACTAAAAAGAGGTGCCGAGTCACAATGACGCTGGAACTAGGTAGGCACACACATACCCTACATTTTCTGGGGTAATATTGTTTTTACTCTTTTTTTTTTGAGATACTTCTTCCTAACTTAATTTGTAATTAATGTAAAAATTTTAATATGTATTTTTAAATAACCGAGCCGTGAAGAGTAAGTTTGTGAAAGACAGAAAGTAGGGTTACTGGGTTTCTTCCACTCATTCTTAGAGCGAATAATTGTATGTCAATAATTTCAAAGCAGCTATTTGGGAAGACAATTATTGACAGATACGAGAGACGCTTTCAGATCACGCTGGTTTCAACATTTGTCATTCGCATTTTGAAACGGCGGCAAGCTCCTGCCTTTACCTTTTTTAATTTCCATTGCTTGTACGTTTCTTTTTTATTTTAATTCAGTTTAGTTTTTGAACTTTCAACCAACAGTGGCTGCAATTTTTATGGTCTCAACGGAAGTAAAGTTAGAAGGAAAGAAAAAGAAAATTACTTTCCCTTTCACCAAACAAAAGGAGCCAAAAGAAAAATAGAAAAGTTAGTTAAAGTCGCAAATTTTCAATTTGATTCCCACACTTTGATCTCCAGGCCTCTGAACCACTGCTCCTAATCCATACTTTGCGTCTGCAGATTCAAGCCACAAGTGAACTGGCTCCCTCTCGCTCTCTCTTGTTCGTTTGCTTTTGGTCTTTTGACATTTTCTGAGTTTGTTTGACTGAGCTACAATACGAGTGTGGTCATTTTTCTGGTAGAGATCTTTCGTAACCATTGGCATCTGTTTGGTCTTTTCTAGTTTATTGCTTGTTTCATTAAATGATATTTTTCCTAGGCTAGACCTGAATTACTAAATGGGATTTTTTTTTGGGAATAAAAGCTTGATTTAGCTATTGTCAATCTGAAGAAACCATTGATTCCAAGTTGTGTCAACTCGAGAAAAAGACCGTTGTCATAGTTCGAGTTCCTTTTCTTTGATTGTTCTGTTTGTTTGGAAAGGGCAAAAAGGAAAAGGAACTGTTGCTTTCTGGGGTTCGAAATAATTTACTTGAGGCTAGTGGAATGTGAAGAACAGTCGGAAGCTGGTCTTTCTCTTTTGGTAGTTCCTTTCTTTTTTATTCCAATTTGTAAAGGTTGTTTTTTAAGAGGAAGCCTATAGCGCTATTGTGGAGATCTGGGACTTGTTTCGTGTCCTATGCCCCATGAGGACTTTCTTCACCTCAGAATCCTGTAAAGAAGCGCACCCAAATGCTCTAAATCCCCAGTCCTGGCTCCAAGTTGAAAGAGGGAAACTTCCAAAGCTGTCATCGCAGCCCTCTTCTGCGTCAATGTGAGTTTCTCTTCTCCACAGTTGTAGTTTTATTTTTATTTTTTTTGCCAATTCAATGATATTTAAGATTTTTTTTTGGGTGGGGGATTGGTGTTAACTATTATAGAGAATCTCTAATCAAGGTCCCAGAGCCACCTATACTACCATTCTTTAAACCTAGTGATTATGTGGAAGTTTTAGCTCAAATCCATGAAGAACTTGAGTCGTGCTCTCCACAAGAGCGGTCAAATCTCTATTTGTTACAGTACCAGGTCTTTAGGGGCCTTGGGGAAGTTAAACTGATGCGTAGAAGCCTCCGAGTAGCTTGGCAGAGAGCGAACACTGTTCATGAGAAGCTTATATTTGGGGCGTGGTTGAAGTATGAGAAACAAGGGGAAGAACTTATTGCTGACTTGCTGAAAACTTGTGGTAAATGTGCAAAGGAGTTTGGGCCAATAGATGTGGCATCTCATCTTCCTTTTGATGTAAACGCAAGTTCACAGGAGAGATTTTTGATGAATGGGAACCGCATTTCACAATATGTTATTTTTACAATTGGAAATGATAAGATAATTTGTGACAGACAAAAAATTTCTGAACTTTCAGCACCATTTCATGCAATGCTAAATGGATCTTTCAGTGAATCACTTTCTGAGACTATAGATTTGTCTGAAAACAATATCTCGCCTTCGGGTATGAGGGCAATAAGTAATTTCAGTTTGACTGGCAACATATGTGAGATCCCTCCAAATCTTTTGTTGGAGATATTAGTTTTTGCAAACAAGTATTGCTGCGAAAGACTCAAAGATGCTTGTGACAGAAGATTGGCATCTTTAGTTTCCTCCATAGAAGATGCTGTGGAACTCATGGATTATGCACTTGATGAGAATTCACCTGTTCTTGCGGCTTCTTGTTTGCAAGTCCTTTTACGCGATCTTCCAAACTGTTTGAATGACAATCGAGTGGTGGGGATATTTATTCATGCTAATAGGCAGCAGCTGGCAGTCATGGTGGGGCCAGGTTTATTTTCTCTTTATTGTTTGTTATGTAAAGTTTCTATGAACGTTAATCCTAGTTCAGACACAACAGCTCAGTTCCTGGAACGGTTAGTGAATTTTGCTGAAACTGACAAGCAGAGAGTGCTGGTTTTTCATCAATTGGGATGTGTGAGACTCCTAAGGAAAGAATATGATGAAGCCCGTTGCCTATTTGAGGGGGCTGTAAGTGCAGGCCATATTTATTCTGTTGCAGGTTTAGCTAGACTGGATTATATAAAGGGTGAGAAGCTTCTGTCTTATGAGAAGCTCAGCTCAGTCATTTCATCTGTAACTCCACTTGGGTGGATGTACCAGGAAAGATCACTATATTGTGAAGGTGATAATAGGTGGGAGGACCTTGAGAAAGCTACTGATCTGGACCCTACTCTTATATATCCCTACATGTATAGGGCTGCCTCTTTAATGAAGACACATAATATTCAAGCTGCACTTGCAGAAATCAATCGGATTCTTGGTTTCAAACTTTCATTGGAATGCTTGGAACTGCGGTTTTTTCTCTATCTGGCTCTTGAGGACTACAAAGCAGCCCTCTGTGATGTTCAAGCAATTCTTACTCTGCGTCCAGATTACAGAATGTTTGAAGGGCGGGTGGCTGCATCCCAATTCCGTACTCTTGTGCGTGAGCATGTTGAACATTGGACAACAGCAGATTGTTGGGCACGATTGTATGATTGTTGGTCTGCAGTTGATGATATTGGGTCTCTCTCTGTTATATACCAAATGCTCGAATCTGATGCGGCAAAAGGTGTTCTATACTTCAGACAGTCATTGCTGCTTCTTAGGTATGTTATGAATGTCTGATAATTCATAGGTGCCGTCACCGCAGCCTTAAACTTCACCTAACTTTACTATTGAATTATAAACTGTATTAGGAAATCTAATGTTGTAATTTGTGTTTTCATTACATATATTAGATTATATATTAAACATCATAACTAAAAGGACATTTCTGTTAGTGCTTTGAATCTGTTGGTTATGTATATATGTAATTGTGTGTTTATTTAAGAGTCAAGACATCTGTGTCTGTTTCAAGTGTCAATCAACTCAGCCGCAAAAGGGAAAAAGAAACCCTCAATATACAATGTTTTCCTTTTGAGGTCCAAATTTTCTCCTGTGGAAGTGTATTAGGAAAGGCGAAGTCTCTTTCTTCCTCTTCCTTGTGTTTAAAATACTGACTGGAACTTTTATTTGTTAGGGACACTAAAAATCTGACATATTTATTTGGTTTAGGCTGAACTGTCCTGAGGCAGCTATGCGGAGTTTACAGTTAGCTCGCCAACATGCATCAAGTGAGCATGAACGACTTGTATATGAGGGTTGGATCTTGTATGATACAGGTCATTATGAGGAAGGGCTCCAAAAAGCCGAAGAATCTATTAGTATCAAAAGGTCCTTTGAGGCCTTCTTCCTGAAGGCCTATGCATTGGCTGACTCTAGTCTAGATTCATCATGTTCTTCAACGGTTATTTCACTTCTGGAAGATGCTTTGAAGTGCCCTTCAGATAATCTGCGCAAAGGTCAGGTATGGGTTGTCTATTGTGCTAATTTTGGAACTATTTCACTGCTCAATAGCTACTGGCTATACAAGTGTTGAATTGATAATAGACTTATAATTTATAAAAGAAATTGTTTCTTTCTTCTCTTATTTTGGACAATTATTTAGCACTTGTATCCAGGGACTTCATGAGCTCATAAATACAGGGAAATGATAACAAGACAGAGTTAAAATTCTTTCAAGTGTATATTCTCATCTGTGGAACTTGGGAATTGTGATTGATAAGATTATTTGGAAATACTTTGAAAGCCCCTACCTTTTTATTGTTAATCACAGGCACATGCTTCACAACTTGGTAGTAAGACTGCATACTTAAATGAAGGTTGTCTTGTGGGCTTAACCTCCACCTTCAACTTATTAGCCCTTTCTTATTTAATGGGGTTTGTCTTGTGATTTTCCACTTCAAAATCATAGCAGTGTACAGTTTTATTATGTTGAGTGTGCACTACTGTCAGTGAGCTTCAACTGAAAGAGCATAAATGGGATCTTGGAAGTCCAACATCTTTAGTCTTATTGAGTTCTCCTGTTAACCAGATCACACTCTGAAAGTACTGATGACACAGTAATACAAGACTGAATTCAAGCTTACACTGCTTTTAGAGCATAAAGAGTGTGCTAGGTTTGTGGAGTTTAACCATAATTCTATATTAGGTTTACTACAATGCTGATGAAAAAGAGACGTTGGATGATGAGACAAGATCTAAGTACCTGTTGGCTTCCAGGAGGAGCTTGTGACCCCAATTATAAATATTTTTCTAATCAGAATGTTTTGTGGTCTTTTTATTCCTCCCTGAAATAGTCAATAACTATATAACATTTGAATGCTGATCCTTTTAGTTGTCTGGGATTTAGCACGTTCAAGGTCCAAGTCAAATTCTTGTTTTCTTTTCACCCTATATTTTGGGTGTCCTTGGGTTTTCTTAGACCCAAACCAAGAAAAGGGGAAAGGAGGGGGGGATTTAATTGCTATCTCTGTGAACACAATTTACACCATTCACCCGGAAATCTGCTTGTGTAGATGCTGCATTCAACCTCGATAGAATTGTACCATCAAACAATTTACCGTGACCTTCAAATTTGAATTCTTCTCCACCCTACCACCTGTGCAATCTGAACGCTGGACTTGTACATCCATGTATTGTGGTGGTTGTAAGCTTTGGTGCCTGTAAAAGTGATCATGTGACCTTAAGGTTCTAATGTTTGAGCTGTAGAATTTGAAGCGATACCAATCAGGAATAAGAAGTTTAACTTGTCACAAATGACATTGGGTAAATACTGATAGACTTTTTAGCCATTGTGTTCACTGAAAAATATTTGTGGCATGACATCAGATGCATGTAATTATGCAACTTTGCACACAATTAATTCTGGTTTTACTATTTATTCATGTGTTTAATTTACCAGGCCCTAAACAATCTTGGAAGTGTTTTTGTTGACTCTGGGAAATTAGACGCGGCAGCTGATTGCTATATCAATGCCCTTGAAATCCGGCATACCCGAGCTCACCAGGGTCTTGCCCGTGTTCATTTTCTCAAAGATGATAAACCTGCTGCTTACAATGAAATGACCAAACTTATTGAAAAGGCAAAAAACAATGCATCAGCCTATGAGAAGAGATCTGAGTACTGTGATCGAGAACTCACAAAGGCAGATCTGGAGATGGTGACTCAACTAGATCCACTTCGGGTGTATCCTTATAGATACCGAGCTGCAGGTTATTTACTTAACCTTCCTTACCCCTTCGGCCTGCATAGTCATGATGTCTAAAGGATATTCATTATGCAAGAGACATGGAACTAGTCTGCTATATTCTTTTTGAATTAGACTCAATGACTCATCCCAAGACATAGCTTGTGATTGTGTATGCATGCGCATGTACCTGAGCATGTGTGTGTAGCATGTGTTATAAAGCCCAATATGGAATATTTGCACCCGTACTGACTATCTTTGATGGCTTACTTCCTACACTCTTACCTGGCCTGTTTTATTAACAATCAATAACATAAATATTTTTACCTGATTTTAACTTTATTCTACTAATACTGTTGTTTCATTCAATATTTTTTAATACACCAATTTATTATTTTTATCAAGAATTTAGATTAACAAGTACAAATTTGTGGAGAAAGGAAATTTAATTTTCTGCAACTGGCTTTCATTTTGGTCAAGAAACTGCCACCATTTCCAATATAACACTTGGAGTCTAATAATTGCCTCCCAACCCTTCAGGTTTTATGGAAAAGAGATTATGGGTTCAAAATCCACTAGGCACCTTTCTGATGGTGTAGCTCACAAGAATAAAAAATTGATTTGTGTTGGGCACTCCTTTCTTTGTAATAATTACTACCGTGTGGAGTTGCCTGCTGAGTCAGTTTTAAGAATTCTGGCTGCTTTATTCTAGTGTTATAGGATCAATACCTTCGGTGGTTTGTGTCAAAATTTAAATATATTGGAAAGTGTCATCTAATATTGTTATTGTTACTGGTGCTACTGTAGTAGCAAATTTTATTTTTTCCTTTCAATTCAAATCTTTTCATTGCAGCTATATATAACTGAACTATATTTATATGGGGGTTTTTGTTTGCAGTATTGATGGACAACCATAAGGAAGAGGAAGCCATTGCGGAACTCTCCAGAGCAATTGCATTTAAAGCTGATTTGCACCTCTTACATCTGCGTGCAGCATTCCATGAACACAAAGGGGATGTCTTGGGTGCCCAGAGAGACTGTCGGGCTGCGCTCTCAGTGGACCCAAACCATCAAGAAATGCTGGAACTTCACAGTCGCGTTAACACCCACGAGCCATGAGTCAAGAACATGAAGTTTCTGAGATGAATACTCACATTGGAGACTTTTCACACCATCAAGAATGGTGGAGACCGGAGTGATTGACGCAAGTTAGCAGCCATCAGCTATAAGAAAATCATATTTGTAAAATGGAAAGTAGATCACTGTCTATAGCAATGAACGTGTGAATTCTTACCATTTTTTCTTTTTTAACTTTCCTTCTTTACTGGGAGGTGGGGTGCTCCAAATTTTGTAATTTATTTTCTACTCTAGATTTTTTGGGGGGTATATTATGAATGTCAGGTATGTTATTGTTTATCTTCCATGTGTTTCTTGGATCAAAATGGTATATGAGCAAGGCAATATGTGGAATCATTTATTTACCATTTGGCATGATAATTATTATTTATTTTGGGTTCCACTTTTTGGTCTGCCATATTATTATTACAGATGCGTTCTTGTATCTCTGAATTATCAGCGTCTCAGACACTCGGTTTATTGCAAAAACGATGGAAATGAAACGAAAGGCAAGAATTTGGTTCCTCGGGAAATAATTCCTTTCCGTTCAGTAAATGAGCTTCGTTTCCCGGACATAGTGTTTCTCTCTCTCTCTTCCTGTGCCTTCAGCTGGAACCCAAAGGTATTGATAACTTCAATTTTTTTCTCTTCCAATATGAGACTCAATAGCGCCAGTGAGGTTTACCTATACCCTTATATCTCAAGCCAGCAAGGATCCCTTGAACAAAATGGAATCTCCACGCTGCATCAGACTTTCTCACTTGAACCCTAGCATCCTCGCCAGGTGGGCAGCCACCCTTGCCAAGTGGAAAGCTAGGCCAGCCCTCTAATATCGCTAGGCTTTGATACCACCTTATACAGCAGGACAGAAGGGGAAGCGGTTTAACTCAGCTTCAAAAGTGCGCTCGTAAGATGAGATTTACCTTGTGCTCTTATATCTTGAGCCCACAAAGGCCCCTTGAATGATGTGGGATCTCCACTATATCAGGTTGTTTTACAGTTTTATTCCAATTTCCAAGGAAAAATCTTCTCCTTTGTTAAGACTTAAGAATTATGGAGTTTTGATCTACTACGCAATAGATGAATAAATCTAATCCATGTAGTTTGTTTTGAACAAATACTGTGGGTACATAGACTTGATGCCTCCATCTTAGAGTCAACTACTGATTTCTCCTATGCATCTGAATCTTTCATGAAAAAAAAGAAAACCAATGATTTCATAGATGCAGGATTTGAACATTGAATTAGATTATATGGAATGATTTCGATGTATTTTCATTGAAATATTAGAGACACGCTGAAGAAAAAAAATTTGTCTACAAAAAACAATCCCTTTATAGGACCGTCTTCCATAACAATGTTTCACATGTTGTTTGGCATCGCATGTGCAAAATCATTGCCTGTTGATTTATTTCATTAGTCAGCTTTATTTTCCCTTGAAATTTGCACTTATGCATTGTTGAATGAACAAATACTCCAG
>JASKGM010000001.1:10202166-10228546 GCA_034509205.1 Ceratonia siliqua | reverse complement strand
TTGATTTATTTCATTAGTCAGCTTTATTTTCCCTTGAAATTTGCACTTATGCATTGTTGAATGAACAAATACTCCAGTTTTTTATTTTTTAAATTTTAAGTTTTTATTATTTTATTATTTTTATATTTTTAATTTTAAAAATAAGTTTAAAGAAATTAAAAAATTTTTGAAAAAAAATAAAAAAGAAAGTAAATATATTTTTTTAAATTTCTTAACATAATTATTAAAAATAATTTAAAATAGAAAAACCAAAAAATTAAAAAAAAATCTTTTTTTATTTTTTCATATTTTTTTTAATTCTTTAACTTATTTCTTAAAATAAAAAATATAATAAAATTAAAAAATTAAAAAACAAAAATCTAAAAATAAAAAACCCTACTCTGGAGCATCAATGCTCCAGAATAGGGGAGCAAACGCCTTGTTGAACTTCAATTCGTTAAATGAATTACACGTTTGATAGTAGGAGTGCAAAGCAGGTGATTTTTATATCCTGGTAGTTGTTTCTTCCCAAGACTTCCCTAACTATCAAATTAGATCCAGTACTTTTGAATGAACAATATCTGTTCATCACTATCTGCTTCTGTTCTTTCACTATTTATATGGAATACTGTAATTTCAGCCTGTGCTTATGTATTTACGTCTTCAATACATGAAGAAGGAAGGAAAGTTTAGTCCTCAACTTAAGGAAAAATGGGTTATAATTGTTGTGGTAGGATCCACAACCACTATGGTAAATGGAAAAATTTTAGCCAGCAACGTTGCTGACTCAAGACCTTCTTTGCTCAGAAAAGATTCAAACTGGTCCTGAGGATGCAGATCCATAATCGTTGATTATTATCCATGGATAAAAAAAAAATCATGCAGCAGATATTTCACCTTCATTATTGACGAAAGATGACTTGAAGCAACTGGTGGATCCATCGTGATCTGGGGGCGAACCTCAAATCAATTATGTGCTAGCTCTTTCCGGATCCACTGATAACGTGTACCTAAAAAGGTTGTTTTTTTACCTGCTGATAACTAGCAATCGATGCCTCTTTCGGTAGCCAAACTAGCCAACTTAAATTGGAGTTTTGGCTGCTCAGTTTATTGTCATCTTTATTTGGTTGTCAGATATGCGCTACGAATAGTTTTTGGTCCCTTCATCCGATGAACATTCAAAAGCACAGCTCAAGAGGTTTGTTATCTGATAGAGCATCGTCATCTTCACTGGCCAGATGTGTTCCTTTATAATCAATTCATATTAGCAGTAACATCCATGCTTGGGTCCAGTTTTCATGTAAATCAAGTGAATTAATACTAGTGAGGAACAAATACAATAAAGGATAATTAATGCTATTTACACAAAATTCATTTTTAAACTATACACAAACTATTGAAGTGATTGCTTTTGAATTTAAGTGACCTTAAAACCTTTTTTGTCAAACTTAAATATACAGCCACCTCAGAGCAATTTACAAATGAAGTTTGTGTAAATAACATTGCTAATTTGAAAATTCAGGGGGAAAAGTTGAATTTTTCATAGTCATTTATCATAATACAGATTTGCTACTCTTTCTTTTCATTGTAAGTAGAATCAGTTAAGTTTCCTAAAACTCCATTGAAAATTTTTTTGTTGCCTCCTCTTTCTGTTTCTTTCCAGGGAGAACAACAAATTTAAACGATTTAAAGAACCTATCTGGCTATCACTGCTATTGTTTTCGTTTTCTCCATTGCAATTTGCAATTCATCCTATATTATTTCATGCAAAAGTTTTTACAGAAAGTTCAACTTATCTATATTTTATTATACAATACATATTTGCACGATCCTGATCTGGTCTCTAGAGTCATTCATATTATCATATACAAAGTAATTTTCGCACCTGTTAGCAGTCAGTAATTTTGGCAAGTATTAAATCTTTGTCAGGTATGATTCACGAACAACATATATCACCACAATGTAGCTTATTGTGGATTTTTCTAGCTCCATCATCTGCTTCTGTTTGGGCCTGGATGCAATGATGCCTGCCATAAAATATCCAGGAAATTAAGACACGGGGGATGTTTAATCATAGTTCATGTATTATATACTTTGAATTCAAAAACTTCCCATAGAGCCTCACCGTTTAGAATTTTCAAATTAGTGCTAAGACGGTAGCAGAAAAATAAGCAACCACAATGAATAACTCGATTGGTCGTTCATGGCTTCCCACAGCCTCACCCACTTGGGGGAGGTTGGAAATAGGGATGCTTCAATGCCTCATCAACACTTGTTCGATCTTCCTACAATATTTAACACAAGGCTTTGTTAGATTCAGTAATACCTGCGAAAACACTGTTTATTATTATTAGCCTTAAAAACCTGCATAAAAGTTTGAATATATGAGTTAATGACTACTGTGAATGAACAGCCTCCCTACAGCTAGACATTCGTACTTAGGACGTAACAAAGATCACAAAAAATGACGAGACATCAATTTTAATCAGGAAACCTACAGGGTCCCAGAGTAATAGATGTCGCACTAACCGCAAAGCCCAGATATTTGAAAACCTGCAAGACTACAAGAAATATATTATGACAGGAACAGTTATACCATGAGAGAAGACTGAATAACATATGATAACTTAATAAAATCATGAAAGCATCAGAATTTAGCAAGCCAACCCTAATTTAAGAGGATCCCGACTCTTAATTTGATGAGAAAAGAATTCTTCAGAGCATTTCCAGGATGCAGGTGGAACTCCAGCCTAGGTTCACAAAGAATAAAGCTTCATTAGGTGACATCAATACTCAAAAGCAGAAAGTTTGAGGTAGTACCTTTCTAACAAATATACGATTCCTCCAAGAGCAAATACCAACCACGCATTGGATTTATCTAAACCCCAGTTTGTCACATTATAAATAAAAAACATCTTTTCCTGTTTGACTTCCTTCATCATGTCCCAACTATCTTACACTATGTGTAAATATTTCTAAAGTTGCATAGAGATATAGGGATAGTATCTGAAATCAAGTTATGGAAAGGTCCTTAAATGTCATCAACCAGATTCAGACACAATCATAAACCACCAAATAAATATAACTTATGTAAGTGAATTTTCTTTTGCATGATAATAGGACTGAAGAGCTTCAAGTAACTAGGCTTTAAAGATGCACATAATCTTTGCCTCTATTCCAATAGAGCAAAAGATTTTCCATCATTTAAAATCAAGAATGTCAATCAACTGCTACTCTTGATCATTGAGTGCATCTTTATAAGCCGATATGACATCATGTGCAGCAAAGCAAAAAAAAATTCAAGCAAAACAATCAGTTTTTGACAAGCTGATAACCAACATTTTTCCTGTTAATATGGTTAACTTACTTGATTCACTGTGTGATACTGTTTAAAGGAACTGCCAGAAATCCCAGGGATTAAGATACACAATTCCATGAATGATCTAAGTCTGTCAGCACACAAAAAAAAATATTAGTTAGAATTACCTGTCCAGGGTGTCAAGAGAATTAATGAACATTTAATTCCCTCAGATAAAATCAATTACACGTCTTTAGAACAGAGCCAACAGTCCTAGGGCTAAACCATCAAGCAAGTAGTTTCCTGTCTATACCACTCTTCAAGGAGACAACAAGAGCTTTTTATTTGTCAAAGTTCAGCAAGAAAGCTGTAAAAACTATGGTATTGTGGGGAATAAGTGCCTTGGGGGCTCTCAAGAATATATACCTAATATATATACATAACTGATGCAATGTTAAACAGTGAGATTGGCAATCACAATCCCAGATACCAATGCCTCTCAGCACTCTCTTTCCTCCCTTCCCTCATTTTGATAAATGGAAATATTATAGAAAGATACCGAAAAGCAAGCAACCTAAATGCTAAAATAATTATAAAGAGAGTGAAAATTTCTTGATTGTGAAAGTATTAACAAAAAGATAATCTTACAGCCTTCCGAAGGGCACACTTACTTGTAAGCCAGCTCCTTTATGCACTCATTCCAGCCCTCAAGATGCCGGTCCAAAAGAGTACGTGTTAGAGCATTTATCTGGAAGACATCTGGAGTCCCTAAGACCAATTCTAACATCACAACACCAACACTCCACATGTCATATCTGTGATAGCAGAAAGATTGGCTTAACCGTTGCAGGTAATAGTGTTGCAATTTAACCAATGAAGCAGCATATCCATCCATTTTGAACAAGATAAAATCACAGAATGAAGATGCATATTGACTTCTCTTTGAAAGAAAAAAATTGAAATACAACAAGATGCTGACTTCTATCATACAAAATACAACATACTTCATAGTTGAGCTTGTTGGCCCTTGATACCAAGTAGCATTTAGTAAAGCTTCAGGAGGCACATACTCGTAAGTTTGTTCAGCTCTGAAGAAAGATTGAACATATGTTTATCATGATAATCAGTAAAAAATTCAATATTGTAGAAAGATAAGTGAGATACCGAGAAGGCCCAATAGAACCATATAAATGCTTCAATGTAAATTCATCAATTCCACTGCCGAAGTCAATAATACGCCTAAAAGAATCAGCAAAAGGGCATCACATTCACTAAGCAACACAGATAAATTACATACACATACATGCAGAGACACAAACAGTTGGATAGCCAAACAAATTTTAAAAATGCATGATAACCCTTTTTCTTGCAACCAATGTCAGACTCCAACCAATCATTATCAGACCAAGAACAATTTTTTTTTTTTAAAGGTGAGACACAGAGAGCAGAACACTGGTTTCAAGTAGGCAACAAGACATGGATACCTTTTGTATATGTCCCTATTTATTAAATCATAGAGTGCAGCTAATTTGGATTGTTTTATGCATCATATCACAAAGCTGTATTTGAAGTCCATATGCTAAGAATATATCAACACTTTAAGAAACAAGTGAATTTTTCATTTCCACATAAATCCTGTGCAGAGGGGTTTTATGAATAAAAGGCATGGATCCCTAACAAAAAGTAGACCCATTCTGAACAAAACAACTAGTAGGCAGCATCGCACATAATATTATTATCTGAAGAGATGATGATAAAATACTTGTCTCAGTAATTGAAATTTCCTGCACATCAAACCATTTCAAATGGCTTCAACTGCTCTTTGCTGATATGTCAGTCACCAAATAACATAATTTTGGAACAGAGGAACAGAAACTCTATATTCAAATTGCAGAGAATTTAAAGAGAACAACATTATTCAGAAAGATGTGGAAAAGAGATCTAATGCTTCCCTAGCCAGGGAGTACAAAGTCCTACTAACTAAACCTTGCAGACGAAAGAAGAAAATAACAATTGTAGGTCATAAGTAGTTTTTCAAATTTGTCAGCAGAGATCATTTGGGGGTAAATGACCTTCCTAAGGCATTCAATACAACATGAAAATAAGTTCATCAAATATATGTCGAGTATGATATACAACCACACTTCAACCAATTGCAAACTATTACGGTTGGGGAGTAAAAGAGATGAAAAAAACTTAAGTATTCCTCAGTCAATTTGAATGTCTAACATTAAGAAGAAAAGTTCCATAGACAATAAACCTTCTGTACACACCAAAATATGATAGAAGAAAAGATCAAGAAGAAGAAGAAGACTTTTGATCATTCTTTTGGAGGATATTAAAAATAAATATACACTTCATATGCACAACATTGAGTAAACCAAAACTAGGCCAGTCCTGAAACGAGAAGTAATTAGAATTATCTGTAGTTCCAATATATAAGATAGACGGTTAAAATGTTTACTATCAAATGAGAAATAAAAAAGTAAAATAGCAGGGTAGTATAATAGAAGATACTGCACTGTACATTTTGGTGGAAACATTCTTATTTTTAGTTGGAATCTCTTTTAAGCATCTTCCAGTCTCCTGATCTTCAAAGCATATCACCATATTCTCTTCCAAAATAAAATACCCTGAGTCAGTTAATATTTTCAAAAACAATGGATAGAGGGCTAACATAAGTATAGTGCTTTAAAAGCTAGGCAATATCCATACAAAAGAGAGAGAGACTCTACAAATTTATGAACAGATAATGGATATATTACACAGTAACAGGTCAATCTACCTAAAAAAAATCAAAACTCAACAAAGGGAAATTACTTGCTTAGTATTTACACTGCTCACTTGGAAAATGAATGACTTGAATCTAACAGAGCCAACTAATTAATTTCCTATTGATTTTGTATATAAATACCTGCAGAACAAGCTTCTACTCGTCTAGAAATCAACAAATATATACATCAATTTAACAAAACAAATAGCCTCTAATGTCCTCACCAGGTTTGATATCCCTGTGTGTGATATTGCGATCATGACAGGACTTAAGTGCCATTAACTGAGCAAACAAATAAGGCAATTTGTCAAAGATATATTAAGATATTAGAAAAAAAAACATAGAGCAAAACTTGAGAAACATCATACGTCCATACCCAGTGAATGAGAACTTTTCCACTTTTTTTTTTTTTTTTGCTATAAATAATATTTAATCAAGTGGTACAGACTACAGACATAAGCAAAATTTTGCTATTGGTAGAAATTTAAATTCAGAAACGCCAAAATTCCCTTGAATAATTTAAGGTTGCAATGTAATCAGGGTTTGGGACAGAGAAATTTGTTAAAAGAAAATAGAAAGAGACTGAGAAGTATTATATCTCTTGATAAAAACCTGTAATGCCAACTCATTCTTAATATTACTCCTAGCCTATTCACTGACAGAATAAGATGCAGAGATTCATGATACACTATAAAAGAAGAGAATGAAGAGAAGGTTCACAGAGGAGATATTGTTCAGTGGGGTCCTGTTCATACTTATTTATAAGTGTAAAACACCTTGTTTTAATGTGCTGAATTTCAGGACTTGATCTTGCTCTTGTATGAAAAATGGTGCAGCATATACAAAGAATTCAAAAACAATTGTATGTATATTAACTAGCTGAGTTAATTTATCCAAAGAATCATAGAAGATCAGGTTAATATTTCAAAGACCAGGTAATTATAAAGGTTAACAGGACAATACCCCCATGGGACTTGTATTGAATACATACCAACTGCCAAATAAGGTTGCGCATTTCCTCTTGCCCTTCTTCTGTTGTCTTCAACCAATGCCACCACTTTGATGGATGCAGTATCTGAACATGCTTTACTTGCTCAATTCTTTCTTCCTCAACAGTATCATATGCTTCTTCCACAGTATACATAAGTTTTGACAAAGACAACCCCTCATAGCAGAATACCAGCCATATTTCATTAGATCGAGACTCAAAAGATTCCACATATCTTGCAATATGGTTCAAACCTTCTTCATATATGGATCTCTGGGTTTTGTTTGGAAATAAATTCTCAGAACCCCAAGAGTTTTTTATTCGATCGAACATTAATTCATTTGTTTTTGCTTGGTCATAAGAACCGACTTTTGATGTTTTCCTGACACAGTTTGATTTTCCAGCTGATAGAAGATCTTCAAAGCATGTAGAGGCATTTAAGAAAATTTCTCCAAAATACTTCTCCCTCAGACCACTTAAGTAAACAGCAGCCCCTCTTTCTACCTGTTTAGTACATTCAATAATTATTTGTACTACATGTTCTCAATATGCATAACTGAACATACAGTGCCTCTTAAAAACAAAACTTCCTCGTAAGTCTAAGCAGAAAAGATAAAAGTACAAACTGTAAAACCCAACTATATAGAAACAGTAAACTCTTTAAGCTTTGAATTTCTGCATAGTTAAAAATTGATGTGATGACAGTTTTAAAATTGTGAAACAGATAATTCAGGAGCATCACCATATTATCTAGAAGTAAACTCTTTAAGCTTCGAATTTTTGCCATGCCTATTTATCATTTAAGGTGTGGTTACCAAATTACTGCTAAAGCACAAAAGGCTAAGACGAGGCCACAAGAGACAAGGATTTGAACACTTGGCATCTGATGGGAAGAAGAAGGGGGCATGATGAGAAGGATATAGGTGTGAGAGACAGATGGGAAAGGAAAAATTTTAAATGGACAGGGTATGACAAAGGTTCTAACGGGAAGAGACAAGCTGTGAAAGAGAAAAGTAAAATGAGATGAAAGGAGGTACTTCAGTCAAACAGGAAATAACAAGCAGAAAATATAAAGTTTGTGTTTTCATAACTTCAATCGATCTTGGTTTTATTCAGATTACAATCACTGAAACCAAACCAACCAATATACCAAAAAAATTGTAGACTTATAAACCAGAGCCCTGTAAAGTAGTGGTTAGAAGAAGTGATGACACATAAAGAGACAAAAGGGTAATGCATTGAAAAAATGAAAAGCAGTTTTACTTCACTGAAATGAATTACCATTATACGTTTCAAAATGTACAAGTTGTGGTTAGAAGAAGCATCCTGACTATCATGAGTAGTTGAGCTGCTATTTCTATTGTATAAGTCAAAATCAATGAAGCTAAGAGAGATATTATTGTTGCCCTCTCTCAATTTTGAAGCATTGCCACCTTGACAGCAGTTCCAATGAAAAGCCAACCATACTTCACCATATGATCCACGACCAAACCTCTTCTTTAAAACATACCTAAACACCAAATTGCATATTGGCTTAGATGTCAGGTCAAAAGAAAAACACATAAGCATCAACATTAAAATGACACAGCAAACAAGTAAATATTCTCTCAATTTGCATCATACAATGAAACATACTGGCCATCACAATAGTATTGACCTTCCATATAAGGATCAAAACTAAGGGGAACAAAGGTCAAAGAAAAGGAATATCAAAGCAGAGAAATTTACCTCATATCAGGCATTGAATAGTCAAAAGACCCATTATTTGAACCAGTATCGTGTAAAGGAACTGATTCAAGCAGACCAAGAAATCTAGCAAAGCCTTCAGGATTTATGCATTGCTCTTTGGCTCCACTGACAGTCATCCCAAGGTGAAAGCAAAAATTTTGGTTATTATACAAATTTACAGGACCACCTACATCATAAAAAAGCAATCAACCAATATTTGATTATCAACAAATTAACCAAAAAATTGCACAACAATACAAGCAGCAGCAACAACAACAACAAAACTGCACCAAGGTCATGTGATTAAATATTCATATAACACTTTTGCTTACCAGAATATTGATGAAGGGTGTCTGGTAAAGGCTGAGGTAGTTTATATAAATAGTCTAACCAGTCAGTCTTTTCAGCGGGCCTCTTATAGTCCATAGCTTCATCAAGATTTTCAGATAAATAGAAACATCCAAAATCACCATGTTTCACTTCAACCTATCATAAAAAAAATGCACCAAAGGTAGTCATTCAGATTGATGGTGAAGAGAGAGGGACCTCTGTTCCAAAGGGAAGAAATGACTTTTAATGGTACTAAAAGAGTACATAAATAATGCAAAAGGGTTATAATTTATTGTTAAGGGCACAGATATAAAGACAATATCAAAATCCTAGACTGAAAATCCACACATGTATCTCAATGCTGAGGATGTAACTTTTAAAGAAAAACAAATTATATCTTTAAAATAACATTTGTCACAAGTTTCAGCCAATAATGCTTATAGTTAGCCTTGTACGCATAAGCTATGCAAAAGTACATGTCAACACCAAGAGAGGGAGAGATAAATCAGATTCCATATATAAAATAACTCAATTATCTAGTCTCAGAAAAATATTATGGCTTAAAATTCCAAGATTTCCTGTATAGTTTGCCTTTAGACTCCCTAATGCCTCAAGATATGTTGGTCCTCTTCATCCAATTCAAGACGGATAAATTACTCCAAAGACAGTACTTAAGCCTTGACAATATGCTATCAGTCTGCTTAGACAAATCAATTCATTCCTTGTGAATGCCATCAAGACATTCAATTATGAGAGCAACAAAAGCAAAACATTTAAAGAATTGTTAACAGTAAACTTCCATGACCTTCAGTCATACCAATATACGCTCAAACTTGGTATCTACTGGATGCAGATGCTCCAATTGCATTAGATCAGATGTAATGTCATTAGCTGAGCAAGTAGCAAAACAATTAATTAGCCAATAAGCATCAGCAAAAGAAGTTCCTGCTACATAAAGGAATAACCTAATCAAAAAAATTCAGTAATAATTGATCACATAAGTTCCTGAAATAGCACATACAAGCTATTAGCCTTCCCATGGTACATATGATATTCACCATTAAAGTTGAATATGGCAAAAGCAATTAGGACTTACAAATGCACACCACAAAGTTCCACAATTTAAACCAACACAATATACCTGAGGTGTTGAGTCTAAATAAGGAAGTACTTCTTTACAAAGTTCCACCATTTAAACCCACACAATATACCTGAGCTTCTGGATGCATATTCCTGCAGTTCAAGTAGTGGGCGATCTACATCTCTCCTTTCAATATGGCTTCTCCTAAGCAAGTTTTCAGAAAAAGTAGCAGATTCAAGAGGAACCACAACTGCGGCCACATTGTCCATACTGCCCTTTTTAAAGGCAGTGTTAACAATACAATCTGCCAATGAATAGGAGCATGAAGGGGAAAACCCTGATCTCATGTTACTGTAACCGTGTACTTCCCACAACAAATCACATACATCCTGCATGCTCATCTTCTCAAAAACACCATCAGATGCAGCCACCAAATAGCTATCATTGGCAGTCAGAGGCTGCCAATCTGTCACCTCTGGTGCAGATATAACACCATAACTGTTAATAATTCATATAAGAAGTGCATTAGAATTTCAATATAAAAAGATGAATTGTCAAGAAACCAGTCAACCAGTCATATTAAATGTTAGGAGGTAGCCTATGAATGGTTTATTTATAATTTTGGATCTCCAACATGACTAGTCACACGAAAGCCCTTTGAGCTTGAAGCATGCACAAGTACAGGCCCACCACTACCTTTTGCTAAAATTTAATTTTAATACAAGAATGCAGGTGGCTTTAATTTGTATATATGAAATGAACCACATACATAAAATTGTTCTCACATAATAAAAGGCTGCTGCTTGAGATATACACATGATTTAATTATAAGCTTAGGGTTCACGGAAAGGATATTCCATTGAACCTACCTTTTAAAGGATACATCCCCAATAGCCCGTGTAATAGCCAGCTGACCATTTATGCGAGGCACACCACTCCAATTAAGAACTTGACCACCAGCTGTTTCCACACGAATTCTTTCATCTTCTCTGTCTGGATGATGATCACTGGTCAGTTCCTTTGCTGCAAAGTGAGTGAGTCCATGGGAAGAAGCCAATTTATACTTGTCACGATCCCACACGTGGGAAACAGAACCATCGTGCTCTTTCTTCCTATATAGCTCTAATAATGACGCTACAAATCACAAGAGCTAAAATTTACCAACCTTCTATTCATGTTTCCTTAAAATAAAAAAACTAGCTTGTCATAATAAGCCACTCATCATATTTAGACCCAAAAAAAAAAAAAAAAAGCAACAGAACAACATACAACATTTTAACTACACCGTGATAAATTTGCATCTTAAACATCAAATAGTTTAGTTACATGTCATGGTCTTTCTCACCTTTAGCCTCTCTAGGAGACTGAAACTTTTCAGAGCACAAGAGTGCCTTAGAGTCTCCGATGTTGGCAACCAAGATTTTATCATCAGCAACCAATATAACAGTTGCTGTAGAACCTGAATCAAGACTATTTCTAGATGCCTCCTTCATGGTTCAAATGAAAGATGTCAATACAAGAGCCCAAAAAGGGAGGTTGTTATATAAAGTTTTGTAAAACTGAATAGCAAGTAAAATTTACCTCAGAAAATTTTGCATCAATATCATGGATTGCTCTCAACAATGCTTCCTTCAAAATTTCCAAGTGAAAAGAATTGCCAAATTTTGCTGAAAATTTATTCTCAAACCTGGAAAATATGGAACAGATATATTACCACTACTAAAATAATAAGCTTTTAACAAAATTACATACTAAAATATGAAAAGTGATTTCACCACAGGAAATTTCAATCTTGAAAACATAAAATACTAACAAAATTTACTAGAGATATAAAAGCACCTTCCAATATGCAACTTATGCCAACCAAGAATCTCTTCCCACTGGTGTAGATGTTTTGCATTATCATGATCTCTCTTATGAAGTAATCTTCCTGTCGATGTCTTTGATACAACTGAATATGTTGCATCCAAAAGAAAATAAGTATGCAAAATAAAATACTCCACCAGAAGTTTTGATGCCATATCACTAGCTTCTGCACCATTATGACCATCAAAAACAGCTACAATTCCAACCATAACCTCCTTGATCCCCATTGCACCTGTTTCAGCATCAAATGTTGAACATCAAAGGAATGCTAAAAGCAACCTGTTCCTATGCATAAGTATCTCCATTTGTGAAAATTAAATAATTTGCATTTAAAAAATTAGCCTTATCTCTTCTCATTTTCCAGTAAAACCATCATTTTATGACTAAAGAACTTATCAGATATATCCGTGCTTCAATTTCATTAAAAAATTATAATGTACTTGAGAGACGACATAGCCCTTTAGACAACAGGATAAAACTCTGCGACAATCGTAACCTCTAACAGAGAGCAATTTTCCTTTCTTTTCCTTCTGGGTGGGGTCAAAAATCCGGAGTGCAAATCAATCGCATAACGCACCCATTATATAATATAGATTGAAAAGATAATAGGTTCCATGCTTATGGAGCTTCCGATTCTGAGTCACACGCAAGACGAAAATTTGCAAATCCTAATAGAAAGCGGAGGACAGAAAAAGGCGAACATCGGATACCAGGGAAGGGAATGCGAACATCAAGGACACAGAGAGTGCGATCCTCCTGAGAGCTTCTTCGGCCCTGAAGCATTCCGTACTGACAACGCGCCGTGGCTTGTGAACGAGGATCATAATCAAAGAGATTCCACCGGGGGCATTTCGGGGATTGGAAAACTGCCGGAGCACCGCCTTTCTTGTAGACAGTCAAACAGGTAGACGATTCACCATAAGCGAAGGGAATTGTGGAAGAAATCAGAAACCCTAATGCGAATAGGTGATAAAATCCGGATACGTGAATCATATCTGCTAGCTGAGGTGAGAATTACGGTGAATGCTGATATCTACATTGACGTTGCCGATAATTTAGGGCGCGAGCAAATGGCACAAGGCAAAGTGGGCGTTTTCAAACTAAATATGTAACCAATATCCTTTCCCTCTCACAATCAAAACAAACCAAAAAAAAAAAAGGAAAAATAGGAAGGAGATATTTGCACAAGTTTTTATTTTTTTTTTAAATTAATCTTAATTGTTTGATTGCATCCAAATGATCAAATTCTGACGATCAATATCATGTTGCCAGGCCCAATCTTTTTCTGGGCAAGTGGGGTCCTCTCCTCTTACATTTTTAAAAATATTATATTCTACAACAATATTTTGTTAAAAATTATTTCAAGAAAAATTGGGAGTAATGAATACAAGAATATAATGACGACAGGTAAACTAAGTTTTCGATAGGGCAAAATATCTAATTGGAGTAATAAATTGTTAAACACTAATAACATTCAAATATAAAAAATAAACATGGTGCCACTCTAGAAAGTAGAAATCATAAGCACATGCCCATACAATACAACAATATAAAATTGTATCCTTCCATGTGTGAGTTAGGGCATGAAAATTCAATCATTGTAACATTCCAAAAGGAAAAACTAAGGAGAGAAGCACCAATAATTGGCGTCCCAAATGAAAGATGGGAGATGATACAAAATCTAGTATACTCTTGAAGGTTGTAGAACTTTCACTGGATTCATTTTCCAAAATATGTTTTTGTTACGTGTCATAAGAACAGCACACAAGAAAACATATAATAATACTGCCATAATGTAAAAAACAAAATAACATTAAATTAATAATATTAAATCCAAGGTAAACAAGCTAACGATATATAAACAAAAGAGATGCAACTTGCTCAAAATGGGAACCCCAGATGCTTCTGGTATCCACTATTACGAGAAACTCACGTACCAAGAGTATGGACTAAGCTGCCATGTCACACTTGATGCTCCCCCACACATGACTCTACAAACTTCTTTTTCTTAAATTTTACGCTTTTTTAAAAAGATTATAAATTCTTCTGTGTCACGTGACAGTATCTCCTTATAATTTCTCATTGTCATCCTTCAAAATATGATATCATGTTAAGAGATTTTATGAACAACGTACTGGAATTTGAAAAAAACAATTTAAGAGTTTGATTGAAAACCATAATTTATAAGTTACTCAACTATCTTTAAAATTTTAATGAAAAAATATTTACTAAGATTTTGTATAGAAAAAAATGTTTTAAAGAGCCTAATATAATGATCCTAAATGTTTCCCTATTTTTGTTTAAAGGCCTCAAATGAGTTGGAGAAAGAAAGACCTATAAAAGGAAAGCCCTGCAAGCGAATTGGTTTTCATACTCAAAAGTGCATTTCAACCTATGCTTGGACAGTTGAACTGCATATATGGAATAATAAAAATAAAACACGTGGCAAATTGAGCTTGCATTAGACTTGTGTACGTACGGAAACGTCAGCAATGTATTCCTCCTAATTTTGGATCCATGTCGAGTTTATCCCCTACCAACCGAGCAAAAAGGACTGGTTTTTCTTTCAGCTCTGAAAACCTGTTCATAATGCTGCGTGGTTTTGAATCAGTTTAGTGATTTTCTTCTGATGGTGTCACTCAATTATAGAAAAGGGTTCAACTTGCCGTCAATCAAATATAATAAATCAGTGTGCCAAGCAAAACCACTATTTTTCTTGTCAAATATCTTGTGAACCCCACACCCCAAAAAAATAATCCTCCACCTTCACCGCCTCTGCAACTTCCAGAATCTTCTGAACGGAAGCATCTATCTGTATTCAACTTGCTATATGAGGAAAGGGTTATTGGGTTAAATAAAATAACATAATATTGCTCCCCAGATTTTCTAGAACTTTCTAATTGATTATTATTTTCAAGTATTCTTCTCTATTTTCCTCTATTTATTCCCTCTAACGCTACACTTGGCTTCTTTGCATTTGGGCGTCACAAACAACTAAATGACATTCCGAAGAAGGAAACAGAGTTTCTGCATCCTTTTCTAGAGAAACAAAATCCAAAGCTTCACTGATCATCACATCTCGACTTTCTTCTTAATCCCATTTCAATTATCCTCTAAAGTTTTCCATTTTTATTATCTTTAAGAGTTTTTCCTTCCCCTGTTTCTAGGTTCGAGCTTACAGCATCAGTCCAAGCCACAAATTTCATTCAATTGGTAGCCTAATGCCCTTTTACCTTCTCGCTATATTAATCTCTTTATGTCGAATTCTTTCTTAGTTGTGTATCTGCAAGTTTCCCATTTAAGGAATCGCACTGATATTAATTTTGCGCATCTGCATTAGAATACTCTGTATCTGGGTGGAAAACAGAATAAACCAAACATATCAGAATCACAAGACCCGTCAAGTTTCTTCATCTTCCAGAGAAATTTGAGAATGAATTATGAGTATCCAGTGAAAGAAGAGTACTTGGAACCGTCTTCATCTCAATCAGGAGGTGAACCACCAATGATTCCCCCTCCGCAGCCAATGGAGGGACTTCATGACATAGGACCGCCACCATTTCTCACCAAGACGTTTGATGTGGTGGACGACCCAACTACCAATTACATAGTTTCGTGGAGCAGAGGTGGCACCAGCTTTGTCGTTTGGGATCCACATGCCTTCTCTACCAGTCTCCTTCCTAGATACTTCAAGCACAACAATTTCTCAAGCTTTGTAAGGCAACTCAACACTTATGTAAGTATGCTCTTCTACTGGTTTGAAATTTGAATGTCTACGAGGATTTTACTTGCACAGACAAATATAAACTAAGAAACCGATTGTTGTATTGTTTTTTCGCATGTTTTCTGTGAATAGAAAAAAAAAAATTCCATTTTCATTTTTCTGCGTGCTTTTGTACGGTGCGTCGCCGTCATGGTGTTTTTTCTTTTCCTAGCCACAGTCGTAACTTTCTTTATCCATTTGTGTAAAATTGTTAGTTGGATGTCATTACCAGTTTCCCATCTATATAAGACAGTGAACAGTATGGCATCAAAATACTAATTAGTGGTTTAGATTATTATTATATTTTTAATAAAAAAAAACTAGTATAAATATTGTTTTCTCGAAAGAAAATTCAAAGTATTTTTCTCGTGGGTTCTGGACTTCCTACCGATTCGTATGCTGTAATAGAACTAAATTATGTATTCCCTTGTTGTAGAACATACATTGAAGTCATTCAGTTTGGCCTCAATCTTTAACATTTCCCATTTCAACTGCTATCACATTTCTATTTTATTTCTATCATTACATTCTAATATATCTTCTACAAGTGGGATCTTTCTCAATCTGTGTTACCTTAAGTAAAGTAGGACTCAGAGTGTAAGACACTTAATTTAATTTTACTCCATAATCATGGATTCTCGAGTTTTTATTTTATTTTTTTAACTGGTCTATTTAAAGTTCTTATTATTTTGATTTTTTCTCTCTCTCTTCTTGGGTTGAAAATGTCCATTTTTTGGCCTTTGATATTGAATGTGGGATTCAATTTTACAGGGCTTTAGGAAAATCGATCCAGATAAATGGGAGTTTGCAAATGAAGGATTCTTCAGAGGCCACGGGCATCTTTTAAGGAACATAAAGAGAAAGAAGGCACCTTCTCAGCCTACTCATTCCCATCAAGCACAAGGTCATTGTGTTGAAGTTGGCAGGTTTGGACTAGATGAAGAAATTGATCGTTTGAGGCGCGACAAGCAGGTGTTAATGACGGAACTCGTGAAGCTTACGCTGCAGCAACAGAACACTAGAGCTTACCTTCAGGTAATGGAACTAAGGTTACAAGGGACAGAACTTAAGCAGCAACAAATGATGGCTTTCTTAGCCAGAGCTATGAAAAATCCAGCCTTTCTCCAGCAACTACTCCAACAAAAAGAGAAGAGAAAGGAGCTTGAAGAAGCCATAACTAAAAAGAGGAGAAGGCACATTGAGCAAGGACCTATTGGTGTTGGTGAATCAAGCAGTGGCGGTGAAGGAATGAACCCTGGTAAAGCTGAACCTCCAGAATTTAGGGAGGATGGCTTTGAAGTGTCGGAGTTGGAAGTGCTAGCTATGGAAATGCAGGGTTTTGGTAGGGGAAGAAGAGAACATGAGAAAGGAAAGGAGGCGCTAGAACCACAGGAGAGGCTGGACAAAGAACTTGATGAAGGTTTCTGGGAAGAACTGTTTAGTGAAAATTATGAGGGTGAATTAGAAATTCCAAGCGCTGAAGGTGCTAGCTATGGAAATGCAGGGTTTTGGTAGGGGAAGAAGAGAACATGAGAAAGGAAAGGAGGCGCTAGAACCACAGGAGAGGCTGGACAAAGAACTTGATGAAGGTTTCTGGGAAGAACTGTTTAGTGAAAATTATGAGGGTGAATTAGAAATTCCAAGCGCTGAAGGTGAAGATGAAGATGTCAATGTCTTGGCCGATCGCTTATGGTACTTGGGTTCAAGTCCTAAGTAAACCACTGAACCAAGACTAAGCTTCTTCAGTTCACAGGGCTCAAGTTCTCCCAATGTCTTCGATAATGTTGTGTAGTAATCCCAATTGGCACAGTAAAGTTACTGAGCAGTGTATATGTGGAAATTATTTACTTTTTGGTGTCTCTAACCCTATATATGTCCTCTTGTAGCATTTTGTAAAACCCCAGTTTCTCACATTTCTCAATCTTGATTAGGTAGGTTGCAGCTGATGCTTGGACAAGAATCTGTGGTAGTGATAACGGTCATTATTTGTCTCAAGGTTCACTTTATTTTTACCCTCCTCAAACCCCAATGTAATATTGTAATGGCATCAACCCATATATTGTCTTTGCCTGTTGTAAGTTTAATTTAATGACCTATTTAATGAATGTAGATTATCAGAAGCTGTAAAGTGGACAAGTAGCTGAACTCCAAGAATCATAACTGAATGTTGCTTTTGAATCCAGAGCCAGTTGATGGTTAACTTGTCGGTTTGATTTTTTTTCCCTCCTACTTTATGTTTGTACTTTGTCATTGTGGTCAGAAATAAAACGAGGCCACAGTCGACGAATTTCATGCTGTTACATCTGTACCATGTAAATATCTTCATGATCTTCATTATTCGTTTCTCATCATATATTATTTTCATAATTTCATCATTTGTGGGCTCTCAAGATGAGACGTGTCGCACTCCAGAGCATGATCAAATAATGAAAGTGGTCATTTTTGTTGTCCCCCTGGGTTTACGCAACCACAGGATTGCCAAAGCGCGCAGAATGGCAACCTTTAAATGCAGATTTTTTTCCCCTTTCTTTTTGCTGAGTATATAGTGGTGCTAGAAGTACAAAGCCAAGGAATAAGGGGAAAAAAAAAAGGAAGGAGGGGAGAGTAGCAGGTTTGGTTGTGGAGAATTCGTGTGAAGTAGTTGCATGAATCTGAGATGGCCAAATTCCAAATGAAAGCTGTGATTGATTGAGTTGCAGAATGGGACTTGTCCCATAATACTGTTTCCTTGGGAAATTTCGGAGACAGTATTATAGGCTGGTAAACCAATATTATTCTAAAATCTCAAGTTGTTTGCTGAACAATAAGAATGATGTTTATTAATATATGGAGTAGCGATTTCAAGGTTCCATTATGGAAAAAGACTAATTCTGGGTAATTCTAATTTCATTAGTGGTACCGAGATTGCATATGTTTGTGGTAGGTTTTGTATCAAATAGTTGAATAGTACTATAATAGATATGTCATTAACAAGCCTTTTGTTTTTCCTGTAGTGGTGATGGCATTGCCAGATGACAATGGCTTGAACTTATATGCAGGAGATTCAGGTGAAGATATTTAGTAATTGGTGGGCTTATGTTTGTTTTACGTTTCTGCGTCAGTGGTCATTTTCTGCTACAGTTATTATATTTTCCTGTTTGGTAGAATAATCTGAGAATTTTGTGAAGCTAGTGTGGATACTAGATATTGATATTGACCATGTTCTCTATATCAATTATATATTTAGATTGGATCTACTGTTGAGAAGAACATTAGATATTTGAATGATCTGATGGTGAGATCTGATGGTGAGTTCTCATTGTAGAACGGAGCCATATGTCAGATGCACAAACAGAAGTTTTGCTGGCCTCCTACCCAATTATGAGTCCTCATGGTAACGTATATTATTTGTGTAAATAAAACAAAACTCACCTAGCATACTATATTTTTAAACTCCTATCGGTAATAATTTAACAGTTCAAGCTCTAGCAACTTGAAGGGAAGTGTTGATGATTGATTTTCCCTTGTGTTTATGGTTCCTGTTTTGTGTGGGCGCTAGGTACATGGCAGAGAGTCAGAGACAAAGGGGAAGCTGTATTACATCATCTAAGTAACCTGTTGATTAACAGTGACCCAGCAAGCGACTCTCTTGGAGAAAAGCCCAAATTTTAATTGGGCTCATTTTCCAAGGAGATTGAGACAAGGCCCATCCAGATGACCCTAAGCAAAAAGAACAAAACAATATTCATGTTTGGTATATTTCTTGGAAGAACCTTTGTATCAAAATTATGTGGAAATTCAGTACATGGTATTCAGTCAAGAATGTGATGCTATCCCAGTAATGACTAAATGGGTAAGGTAGGTAACAACAGGCGCCATTCAGGTCATGAATATAAGGAATTCATCAAAGTTTAAACTTGAGCCGACTTAACAGTAGGCTAGTCACTCAAGTTGTATTTAACTGTAATAAAATATGTTTTGGCCATGAGCAGAAATCTGATAGCATATAGCAAGACTAAACAGATAGAGTGACGTGAGCCAAGCTTTGCTTGTTTGGTGTGAAGCAATGAATGGGCTCAAAATTGGGGCCCATCATACCCAATAATCACGCAATTACGGATATGAGGTCTTTTGTGGGATTCAGAAACCACCCACCTTAATTTGGGGCCTTATAAATGTTCTGTTCTAAATTTCTAATCCACTAGATTCTGTGAATGAACGAACCAAGATACAATAGGTAGTTTAGTTGGTATAAAAAAAATTTAGAGAACTTGAAGAAAAAAAATTCTCTTATTAATTTAGATAACGATGCCAAGTTGGAACCATGTCTACCTTCAAATATAAGAATAGAAATATTCTTGTATGTCTTTTCCGTTTTGGTCAATTATAGGTCTACTAGACCTATCTCTCTAGTTTACTTAAATTTCACCAACTACATATGCACGTTGGTTTATATAGTATAATATAATTTATAACAGTTTCCACTGTAAATTGAACGAGAGAATTTACTTTTTGGAATATTCTTAAAAATTATTTTTTGGGATATGAATTTCAAAGTATAGTTTGGTCAAATCTTTTATAATTCAAACATGTTTATATAATAATTAATAAGCATTCAATCATTTTTCATATATGGAAAATATATAACGAATCTTAATTAGAATTTTACAAATTAATTTTTTTTAAAGGGTACATATTCATCAATTGCAATATATACATAAAACAAGCAATCTGTCAATTTTTTTATTTATCCAATGATGGCCTTTATGGACGTAAATATGCGATGATGGGAGAATCAGGTAATAGAATAACCCGTGAATAATGTATGGCCCGCATGGAGATGCCAGCTGATGGAGTATTCTTTTTCATTCATCTGTCTTTCTCTGTGCGCATGCAGTTGCAGAACACAGTAAGAAATTAAATTAGAAAACCAAGAAGCAGTACTGAAACACTATTATGAGATTGTTATCATAACCTTAATTTGATCTGTGCTTCCATGGCATTCGATCTGTATACAGTCGCAAAGGTCTATTTGTGAAGGGGCCTGTTTCATACACAGCCTAAGGTTTATTGAAATGTTTGCATGGCTGTTGCTACTGTATCCGTATACCCCATATGTTTAGATTTGGGTTTCTAACAAACCGAAAGGTACGTACGTAGAAAGAAAAGGGAACAGAAGGGACTTTGCAAACTCGTCCTACCTAGTGGGGTTTGAGCACTTTAATTCACTGCACACTAGCTCGGATGTAAGAGAATAAAAAACCAAACGATTGAGGGACAGAATGGGATAGAAAATCCTCAAGAACATAATGGAAAACAATTATTTGGTATTAAATTCTACGAACCAAATGATAATAGTAATGAATACATACAATGATCGAGAGATCGAAGAGACTGTTTTTTGTTACCTATGGATTATTTTATATCAGTGTTTTCGCGTATCATCATCACAGAAAAGATTCAAGGAATGACAGCTTAAACACTACATTTAAGCATTATGAAGCATATTTATAATAAAATATATATATGATCTGTTCATTAATTATTTCACATGTGACAAATTAAAAGAAACCAAGGGCTGTACTACGAACTATATATGATACTGTATAAGCTGAAAGTCAATCAATGAATCAATCATGTTATTGTGGGGTTATCTCTAGCGATCGCCTTTATTGGTCACCAGCTTTTAATTTCTAGCTTCTTCTAATTTTATTTTAAAATAATATTAGAAAGCTTGTTTCTCTTAAGCCATTCCATGCATGAACTATGATTCTTTCTTAATATCATTCCATTCATATCCAAGGCACTTTGGGATTTTTATTAAAGGAACAAAAGAAAAGACAGATAGCGCCAACATCATCAGACCCTCGCTCATAGAAAAACCTAAACAAAGAAAAAAAAAATCATAAAAATGAAAAGGGCATTTTGCTGAATCAAGTGGGTTAGGATACTTCCTAGACTTTGCCCTGCTACTCTAATCCATCATCCACCTCGATCTTTCTCTCTCTGCAGACTTCTTAGCCTTTTTTTTTTTTCACCCAAATATCTTTCTTTCTTTTTCAATGCGTTTTACAATTTGCCACCTCTTCCTCCATAGTCTGCTATCATCATCATCCCCTTCTATTCTCTACGCTATTATTTACTATACCCGGATACTAATTGAATTTATATATATTTCTCTCCTCATCTTCTGCTCCTTTCTCTTTCTACATCCAACTAGATGAAAAAGTTAGAGGGAAGGAAAGGTAATTAAATATGGGGTACCAAGATTTTCTTCCGGAAAAATCTTTTTAATGTCTGTTTTTTCCATGTTTGATTGCATGGTCAATTCTCTTGAGTTTTAATGAATTCTACAAGGATAGATATGCCTGCAATAGTTGTTCAGAGTTGCTGAGACAAGCAATCCATGGTCTAGATAGCGACTTGGAGAATAATCCATCATCATCATCATCTCTTCGCGAGATTAATTTAGCTTTTTGCCTCCTCCTAGTGAATAATGCCTTTCTCTGCGTAATTTTGAATCATATAAAAGATATTAGAATATCGTATCTCTTGCTTTTTCTTCTTTTTCTCTGTTGGAGTTTTCCGCAAAGGCAAATGTTTCCGGTAGCCATATCCAATTCGACTTCTTTGTCCGAAGAAGCCAGTGCCTCTTCTGGTACAAGAGTTCAGAACTTCAGTGGATTAAGTCATGTAGTTTCAACCTTTTCTACTCAGCAGCCTCAAAAGATAAAGAAAAAGAGAAACCGCCCTGGAAACCCAGGTAAGTTCTTAATTTCCTTAAATATCCCTCCAATTCAGTACTTGATGTGTGGGATGAGGTTTTCTAATTGTGTCAAGAACTTGATGGTGTTTCAGACCCAGATGCTGAAGTAATTGCGTTATCCCCGAAGACACTTCTAGCCACTAATAGATATGTGTGTGAGATCTGCAACAAGGGTTTTCAGAGAGATCAGAACCTTCAGCTTCATAGGAGAGGCCATAACCTTCCTTGGACGCTGAAGCAAAAGAACAACAAAGAGGTCAAAAAGAGAGCCTACGTTTGCCCTGAGCCTTCATGCGTTCACCACAATCCGTCAAGGGCTCTGGGCGATCTTACAGGAATTAAGAAACACTACTGCAGAAAACATGGAGAGAAGAAGTGGAAATGTGACAAATGTTCCAAAATATATGCGGTTCAGTCAGATTGGAGAGCTCACTCTAAAATCTGTGGAACTAGAGAATATAGATGTGATTGTGGAACCCTTTTCTCCAGGTAATTAATGAATTCTTATCTACATTTTCCTGACATTAAAATGTTTTATTTTTGTCTTAAATCTTTCCTACTTGATTTGAACTTAATCCAGTTTTCTGTTGTTAATTAGTTAACTATAGATGGTTTCTGGTATATGAGGCTGAGCTACGCAGGCTCATGGGCCTGTATTTTATAAGAAGGGAAGTCTAAAGTCGTATATATCAAAAGGGTCTCGTGGTCTCTTATATTTGCTTTTCAGTGTGTGTCTTTGTTTTTACACAAAGAATGGCAGGTTTCATGAAAGTGGACACTGCTAATACAAGTGTTTGTTGCTGATTAGTGGTTATATTGAAAGAGAAACTGAAAACTTAACCTCCTGAAACTGCCAAATGAATATGCGGCAAAAAAAAAAAACATGGACACAATCAACATATCTTTTGTTTTCTATACTGTATTGCCTGTGACTCAATAGCAATTTTGTATTTTCTTTTAACCTTTTAAAGTTCTGGAAATGGATGTATGCACATGTCCTTGTAGAATATGGTATTTGTATCTTTGCATCATCTCCAATTACAATCTTTAATGCATAGGGGTTGTAGTGTAGGCCACACTAAAAACTTTCAATGTGTCAGAGACAATGCTCATTTATGTTCTAGACTTTAATAGTCTCTCTTTCTCTGTATATGGCCATATGTGTATCGTTCGGATGGTGGGGCTGCAGTCTCAAAGAAGATGATGATGAATACTATGATATATAGCTATATTTGTGATGATTTCTGTCTTTAACTTTTGGCTTAATTGTAGTTTTATTCTCTTAATTTAAAAAAGTTATAATTTTAGTTTTTTTAATTTAAGTTTGAATAATTTGATTCTCATAATTTCATAAAAGTTATACTTTAAATCCTTCATTAATTTATTTTTCATTTTTTAGCATGAATACTAACGTGGATGTTCAAAATTATAAATAAACTCTAAAAAATAGACAATTACCTAATTAAAATATCACATCAACCCTTCATATCACTTGATTTAGGAGGAGAAAATTTGAAAATTGAAATTGACGTAACAATGAGGTAATGTGGAGGATTGATGTGTCATTTTTTTTAATCAAATTATTATTTTGAACGTCCATATCAGCATTCACATTAAAAAATAGATGAAAAGTTAACAAAATGACTAAAAGTATAACTTTTATAAAATTATAGATATTAAATTATTAAAATTAAAATAATTATAATTATAATTTTTGTTTAATTATGAGAGTTAAAATTATAATTAAACCTTAATTTTTTGAGTGGAGAATGCCATTAATTACTTTCCCTCTGAACTTTTCATCATTGTGGAATCTGATAAATATGCAAAAAAACTCTGATATGCTAAGTTGCTTTCTTCTAGCTTCATCAGTATAGATACATCATACGAGTGATTCATTTCATGTACCTCTGTGCCAATATGCATGATGAAGTGAACTCCTAGTTTCGAAAGACTTTCGTCATCAACATTGCCCAATAATCTTTCAATGTTTGCGCCAATAATATATAAACCCATTTTTGCATGCAAATAAAGCATCCATCAATTGTCATTCATCTTTCTCTCTCATACTTTGAATTTGACCCTGCAAGATAAATTATGGTCTGTTTGGTCTAAGCCTTTCTGACACTCCAGTATATGTATAGCTGTGGACTGGACTCCCCCGTGCACGATTTCCCTTCCCTAGTTCCAAACGGGACACAGTCTGCAACTACGTAATAAATCTCCCTTTCTTTAAGTAACCTCACAAATGTATGCATGTACCGTGTATGCACATTTTGAAATGTAATCCTTCTTGTTCTAATATATACAGGAATGAATATAATATTCCCATTCTGTAAATATAATCTAATTAAATTCTGACTGTGTAAAATGTCCAGGAAGGACAGCTTTTTAACTCATAGGGCATACTGTGATGCATTGGCCGAAGAAAGTGCAAGACTCGCGGCAAACCAATTAGCCACCACAAACCCACTATTCCAATCTCTCTTCCTTTTCCCACCTCAACAGAACTTCCAAAACCAGACCTCCATCAACCCCTGGGACCCATCTCAAGAAAACCCTATCCCTAGCAACAGTACCCAGAACCAAATCCAGCCTGAAGCTCCAAGTTTCCAGATCCCCACCCTCTCTTCTCCGTCATTTCATCATGAACCTCATCAGCACCAGAGGACAATGATAAACTCACCCTTCCAGACCCTCCACATGGCCACACAACCTTCCTCAAATGCGGCCACGTCAGCCCACCTGTCCGCCACTGCACTCCTCCAAAAGGCTGCAACCGTCGGTGCCACTGCAATCAAAGGCCCAGGTGCTGCTGTTGGTGTTGGGCAACAGGCCCATCATCAGTCAACAATGGGTCACGTGACTCAGCTCGGCATGGGCGAGTTTGGAACAGTCAGTCAGATGGACTCGGTGGGTCACGACTACATGAGAGGGCTCATGAGCCGGAATCTTCAGAGTGAACGTCTGACGAGGGACTTCCTGGGTCTGACCGGGGCAGCCAACGGCGGCGACGGAGGAAATGGTGGCGCTGTTGATGTTAGCGTGAACTTGAAGGATACGGTAACCTTCACGAGGGGTTTCAAGTACCAACCATACGACCACCATCAACACTTGCTTTTCAAGTCCCAACAAGGTTTTGGATTCGTTGAGACTACCACTGCCCCGGAGACGTGGGGGAATTGTTGAGACAAACGAGAGAATAATCTCAAAAGTCGAGGATAAAATTGGCAAGTCAAATTTTCCTATCCTATAGACAGGCAATATCAGTAGTTAGTAGTCAGTACCAACTAATGTGTGATGTTGGATGAATCATGAATGTGGTTTAGTTTCGGGAATTTTATGAAGTGCCTCATCTTAATAGGTTAAGTTTTTTATTTTAATAATTTATTATTAAATCAAATTAAAAAATTAAGGTACATTTAATAATAAAAATTACATTGTTTTCCTTTAACCTTAGCTTTGCTTGCTTATATTATTGTTTTTTTCTCCTGTATAGTACAATGCTTCGGTTTTTATTAACCATATATTATATACATAGATGTTTAATGATATTTAGTGTTAAACTAGTTGTTTTCAGCATTAAATATAGTTCTAATAATTAATGGATATATCCTGCATGGTTATAGAATCTGTCTCTTCAATGAAATATACGTAGTTGAGTGGATTGGGGAGTTGTTATCACTATCCAACTGATAAAATGTCACATGCAAATTAATATTGTGAACCCAATCTAACTCGGATCTAGACATCTAGTGTAGTGATTACACTACTATAGATGGGGCATGATGGGTTGTGCCGTGCCATTTTGCTCAAGGCCACGCTATTG
>JASKGM010000001.1:10173892-10202066 GCA_034509205.1 Ceratonia siliqua | reverse complement strand
GCATGAATCCGCCGTCCATCAAATAAAAATATGAACAGCATAATCAAGTTAATTAATCTAAAAAGTGCAAGTAGCCACAATCCAACGACTGGTCACAACCAAGTGTCAAAAAGAATCCTAAACTGCTTCAATCAGAGGGTGAGACGGGTGAGATGGATCCAGATCCGGTCATGTCCATGGTGACATGATCGGTCTAGTTCAATTGTGGCCGTCCATTTTTTAAACGGACGATCATGATCAAGCACATTTTTTTAAAAAAATTTAGATAAAATATTATTATTTTATTTACTTTAATTTAGACCGCCTGTATCAAAATAGACGATCCAGATTCACAAAAAAGACGATCATGTCCGACCGGATCCAAATTCGGGTGAGATACCAGGGGAGGATTTCAAGTATTGGAGGATGCTCCACGTGGACCCCACGCTGATAGGTATGAGCAAACACAGTAAGAGACTACCTATATATAGAGAGAGAGAGAGGGGGGGCGGAAGAGGCAGGAATCAGGATATTGAGCGAAGAGACAAGGCGCGGAGTGGCCGTCCCAAAGAGAGAGAGATATCCTCCTTTTGATTTTTCTCAATCCAAGTTGCCATTCTTTCAGGACATTCATAACAGCAGTCAGCTGTTCGTTTCGTTAGCTCTCTCCCCTGATTTTGAGGATTGCTAGCGAAACATTTTCCCAAAAATTAGATAATATGATTTTTGAAAAAAAATCAGTTTTAGGAAAATAGGGAAACACGAGAAACAGGAAGCGAAACACAGATATCCGACACGCATAAACAAGTAAATTAGAATTTTAAAAAACGAATTAGAATTTGGTAGATCTTGCTGCTCTCAAAGTTTCTGGCCATTTTTGATCGCTCCCCCTGCTTGCATTTGCTGCTGGAATTACGGTTTTTTTATTTATTAATATTTCTTGTATTTAAAATTTTTCCCCTTGCGGTGGGGGAAATCGGAGCTGAGAGATTCGGCGGGGCACGGAGGTTGTTTCAGATTATTGTGGAAGGGGGTTGGATCTGGTGAATGGTAATCGGATGAGAGAGGTTTGCATATGCTTCAAGGATCGAGAAGGAAAACGATGAAATGGGTAACATTGCTTAAGGACTTCAAAGAGAAGGTTGGGCTCACTCAAACATCTCCATCTGCTCCTACTGCTTCTGCTTCTTCATCACCCGCTTCCTCCTCATCTTCTCGCGATAACAATGTTTTTTCAGCTTGGCAAACATTGGGTTCATATTCTGCCAGGTTCAATTATTTATTTATTTATTTTTTAAAGGATGAATGGGATTTTGTTTCTTTGCTACTGCCTGTTTCCATCTATTTTTGCCAGCGCTAGTTAGAAACGTAGATGAACGCACATAGACACTAGCGCACGCTCACAACGGTAGTAGACCTATGTAAATCACAAGATTCGTTAATTCGTTTATAAGTTTCTGAACTATTTCAGTTGACAATGCTACATTAAGGGTTATTTATTATTTGTTCTTCATGAAATCTTAAGTGAAATCTTAAGTGTACTGTGTTTTATTTATTTATTTAACTATTATTTGATAGCAACCAATCATGTAACATTGGCTATGGTTTCGTGTTATTTTGGAACTGCCTGGGATAGTTGTTCAGATGCGCGTGCTATTGCTAGCATGTCTATCTGACTTATAACTTGCCACATGGTTTCTTACCTTAATATCTTGTAAGGGAATGTAGAACTAACTTCATTTCCTTGACAAAATACTAGTGAGATTCCAGTTTTATAGATGGTAAGAGTTACACATAAAATGCTTTGTTTCATTTGTGCCGATTGGCTTATCTGCTTATTTACAGCTACCAAATGGTCATTTTTATGGATTCGCTGATGTAAAATTATCGAATGGTCTAAATTAATGAAAATATATCAATTCATAATTTCACAAATCCATTTCATTACAGACATGCAAGCTGTAGAATTTTATGATCACATAGCAGGTTTAACAGATTCTAGAACTGGCCTTTCCCTGGTTTATTATTTTATCGAATTTTAATGAAAGTGTCTATTAACATTCTTTGACTTTATGTATTTAATTTCAAATTCTTGTAACCATTTTTTCATAGTTGGTCTCAAGGATTATTTTTTATTATTACATGCTTTGCTTATGAAGTTACATGTGAGTATGACCTTTTCAAACTGTGTAAATCAGGGACAAGCATGAACTGGAATTGGACTTCAAGAGATTCTGGGAAGAGTTTCGAACATCCAACTCTGAGAAGGTTCTTGCTTGCCAATTTGATTAGTTACTCTAGTGGTCTTGTGTATATTTGCACCTGGAGTGGTTAATTACTGTAAACTATGAGTTAATAATGCTTTCTCACTTCTTTGCAGGAAAAAGAAGCGGCCTTGAATCTGACTGTAGATGCATTTTGTAGATTAGTAAAGCAGGATGCTAACATAGCTCAATTAGTTACCATGTAAAGGAACAATTTCTCCTTATCTTTGTATTGCTATGTGCCTTAATTTATTTGCAACAGCATAGTTGTGATCAGATGGTAGTTACTAAGGGTTGCGTTATATTTGCAATGGTAATATGTCCTGAATTTGAAGCAGTAGTTATTGCACTTTTGGGTGATTTAATTAACTTTGAAGTAGTGGTTATTGCACTTTGTGGCCCACAAGAGTAAAAGCATTTTATGAAATTATTATAATGTTTTTTTTCCAGGTGGAAATAAGGAATAAAAAATTAAAGAATATTGGACATTCTTTTTGTTGGAGAAGTTGTGGCATTCTGTCTTGAATAGGTTTTGAGATGCAGTGCTATAAAATGAACTTGAGATCTGTTTATGGTGTCACATTTTTTTTTCCTGAGGTTCTTGAAAAAGGTTATAGGACTAGATCTTTCCTGCTTAAAGATGTTTGCAGTTATAAATGAATTGAAATTAATGATAATCTTGTCACCCGTTACTTCTGCTTTGCCACTACCATCTTGACCTTTATTTTTTGAGGTTAACTACAGTGTCAACTATTGAGTTGTTTGCTTAGAGAACTACTAAGGATTCATAGGGATGCTATTTGCTTCTTTATATTTTTGATTAGTCAAATACGTCCTGCAGGCTGTCTACACCTCCATATAGGCACTAAAAGTTTGTCTTTTTTCGTGTTACACTCTTTCACTTCTGTCTGATCATTCACATGATATTTATTGCGATTTCCACTTGAACTGGAACATATGCTCTGTTTCTACTTTCTACCCTTGCTTTTGTTGAGAAATATCATTAATTTAAAATCATTTCTGAATCCCCAATCATTTTGCTTTGGTATTTTGTATTTTCTTAATCCAGTTCCTCACTTTAAATTCTGCATGCGAAATGTGAAATTGACTTCCTTCTCTATTTTTACTCAGCCACCTGGCACTGGCTTTTTTTATGTTATTCTCTTGCTGATTGGAGTTTGTTAATTGACTTTAACTAATGTTGATGATGTACAGGTTAGTTGAAACACACATATTCTCTTTTGTTGTTGGAAGAGCATTTGTAACAGATATAGAGAAATTAAAAATCAGCAGAAAAACAAGATCTCTGCATGTAGCTCAAGTTTTAGAGTTTTTTTCTGAAGTCTCAAAGGTTTGTCTCAGATGTTTATCCCATGGTGTGGTTATTATTTTGCTGATTATCTGTTTTTTTTTTTAATTCACAGTGATACACTTCTGTGCAGGATGGCATCACTCCTGGATCAAATTTGTTAACTGCGGTGGAGGTCCTTGTTTCTGGGGTATACTTTAAAACTTTTTGAGCAAAATTGCTATATTATAAATCTTACTCTAATTGATAGAATATATGTAGTCGCATTTCCGTATGACGTCTGTTATGTGTTGATGGGTATCTCAGTTCATTTAATATTGGCAATCTTGTTCTGTCATACTTTACTCAGTAACAATTTTCTTGACAAACTACAAACAATGACTGCTTATAAGTGATGAATTAGTCACATAAAAAAAGGTGATGGATTATGTTTATTAAGTAGTATGGTGAGTGCTTGGGTTAAGTATTCAACTATAATTTGAAACTTATTACGTTTGTATCATTCCATTTTTCTGTGTCATGGAATATAATAATTTTTCCTCATGAGCATTAAGCAGTAGTTCTTCTGTTGTGTGCATATTTTTTGCAGCCTATCGACAAACAATCTCTGCTAGACTCTGGGATATTTTGCTGTCTCATTCATATTCTCAATGCCCTTCTAGATCCCGATGTAACCATTCAATGTCCAAGTTCTGCTATTGATCATGAAGAACCATTGGTGTTGCAAACAGGTTATAATGGTGATGTTGGACAAGTCCCGCGGCTTGAGGTTTCATTCTTTCCATGATTTATTTACATTTGTGTGTTTGTTTCTGTTTGCGCAAAACCTGCATTTCTAGCTGCACAAGGTCTGTTGCTTATATATATATATGTATATATATATATATATATATTTTGTTGATCAAAATCATTTTTAGTAACTGAACTATTAGCTGCGCAGGCCTTTGATGAATTGAATGTATTAAAATCTGATTGATACTTTAATTCTAATTGCTGTCATCGCATATTTATATAGCCCTAGCCCAAACCTTTCCATAGAGCATAGAACTTCAAATACGAGACTTGTCTTATTTGTAATTTGGATATAATTGGAACCTCAAGGCCATATTTATGCAATTGGTTAATCTGCATTTAAATTATTTTACATATGCAGGTAGAGGGACGTGTTGTGCATATCATGAAAGCACTAGCAAGCCATCCATCAGCAGGACAGAGTCTGATAGAGGATGATTCACTTCAGTTGCTCTTTCAAATGGTTGCCAAAGGGTCTTTGATAGTTTTCTCTCGTTACAAGGAAGGACTTGTTCCATTGCACAGCATACAACTTCATAGACATGCTATGCAGGTAAAGTGATACATGCGTCTGCAGTGAAAACAGTGACATAAATATGTTATTAATCTCACTTGTGATAAGTTGTTTGATCTGTTGCTCCTTATATATTTTCAGATACTTGGTCTTCTTTTGGTCAATGACAATGGAAGCACTGCCAGATACATCCGCAGGCATCATCTGGTATGTCATTTGCTTTTAAATCTTATTTTAATCTCAGGCTTTTGTTTATGTATCATTATCAATCAGTTTATGTTCAACTTAATCACTGTACTAGAATAAGCCAGTGGTAAACAGCACCAGATAGGTTAATTTGAAAATGTTACATTTTTTGTTCAAGTCCCCCAGGATTGTCGTCTATGTCAAATGAAAATAAAACCAGCCTGCAAGGTTATCAGATTATGTACATATATTTAAAAAGCATTTATGTGATATTATGCGTAGGGGCGGACCTAGAACATTTTGATTGCGGGGGCTAAAAAAAACTCATCCACTACTTTATCTTATCGTCTTGGTCTTCGTAGTGCCATAGTAACATGGCCTATGTGCTATATATGCTTCTTAATTTAATAATAATAATAACTAATTATTATTATTATCATAACATATGTATAAGTGCTTGTTCTGGTTTTTGATATTGGATTCCTGGGAACCCATCCCCAGCCCACTCACTCATCTCCTCTTGCACGCCGCCGCACTCACCAAATTTAGCACCATTCACCTGCATTCACCAAATTCATTTGTTTTCTTTCACTACTCTACCATTTGGAACAAGCAAGCTGATCAAATTAATAAATAGGAGTACATTGAGGAGAAATAAAGATTTTACCTGATGGATCATTGGGTGCAGGTGAAACCAGTAAGAAATTACTGTATATGAATATTGTAGTTATGAGCAAGAAAGGGAGGCCTGGTGAGTGGCTCTCTATTTTCATATCAAACCAATCAGAATTAGGCAGTGCGGTGTGAGAAGATGAGAAAAAACAACCTAAGTTTATCTGTGAGATATACTTTATATTATATTTAAAAAAAAATTAAAACCTTGGGGGCTACAGCCCCCCAAGGCATAAGGACGGTCCGCCCTTGATTATGCCCCTCGTTCTGTGTGCATCAAAACATGTAAGATATGTTTCATGTTTCGTGATAGAGATGTAGATTTTTTTTTTGGGGAAGATGAAAGTATCTATAAGAGCACCTCAAAACTCTTTCTTATAAGGTTAGAGCAAGTCTAAGGGAAAAAACTCAATCCATGACCTGGCTGCTACTTTAACTGACAAGTCTGCCTTCTACATGAGGCGGGGTACTAAGTATTTGGCTTAGGGACAAACTATAAACAAATGCAAAGTTGTTGGTTCAAAAATTCGATTAACTTGATCTGGTTTTCTTGATCAATTTGGACTTTCCTCAAGGTAAAGACAAGGCCATTGGCATAATTACTAAGAACTAATATTGTATTATGCATTAAATCTTGATTTGATCATTTTAAAACTATAAAATTTCTTTTTAGTGACCAAAATCTAATCATTTCAATATAATTCTGGCAATCACAGTCATAAAGTTCAAATTTTCTTTTACTCAACCAAAGACAGTTCAGAAAGTTGGCTTTGATGTTTTCTTTCTGAACTTGTAAACCAGTCTACAACTCCACCTCCACTGGAATCATTCCACAAGAAAATAAAATAAATAATTGTTTTTAACAATCATGCTCATTGATTAAAAGTATTCCTTCTCCACTAGCGATGTCAATGATGCTGCAATGTCCTTCATATCAGTTGTCTAAACAGTGTATGTAGATTTTAACCTGTACCATGGAAATATATTGGTACAATAGTGATTATCATTTGCAAGGTTTGTGGTATCTGTTTTATCCATTTAAAATTAATCTCTTCTTGTGATGTATCATTCCATGCAGATAAAAGTTCTTTTATTGGCTGTGAAAGATTTTGATCCTGATTGTGGTGATTCTGCCTATACCATGGGCATTGTTGACTTGTTACTCGAGTGTGTGGAATTGTCAAATAGACATGGTAATTTGTTAATTGGTTTTTTCTTTTGTAGCTATTATAAGAGCAATGAATATTTCACTGTTTTATAATAAAAATAGGAGAGCAATGAAAAACTTTTCTATAGACGGAAAAGTTATCATGGTCTAAAAGTTGGTTGGATATATTTCTTTTTAAACGTGGGCACTGCTAGTTAAAATTTAAAAGCTTTTTATTTGTATTTTCCCCCTTCTGGGTAGTGCTGATTTCTAATAAAATTTGAATTGTAGAGGCTGGCAGTGTCAGACTGAGAGAGGATATACATAACGCCCATGGATATCAATTCCTTGTTCAATTTGCTCTAACTCTTTCCAACATGACAAAAAGTCAAGGCTTTCAGTCTTTTCTTTCCAATTCGTTAACTGACGAAGATGATGCTTCAGATGGGTCCCAAGCATTTGATGATAGAGGACAAAATTCCAGTGGACAAGAGAATTCCACCCTTCAATACTTTTCACCCACATTATCTAGATTGCTTGATGTTCTTGTTATTCTAGCTCAAACTGGTCCAAATGAGTCTCCACGGTCTTATGGAGGCAAGAATTCTAAATCTTTTCAGAACAAGGCTGGTGGTCATAACAGAAGTCGTACTTCATCTTTTGACCGGCTTGGAGATGAAGTATGGGAGAAGGACAATGATAAAATTAAGGACCTTGAAGCAGTCCAGATGTTACAAGATATTTTCCTCAAAGCTAACAGCCGGGAATTGCAGGCTGAAGTATTAAATAGAATGTTTAAAATTTTTTCAAGTCATCTAGATAACTACAAGTTGTGTCAGAAATTACGGACTGTTCCACTTTTCATCCTAAATATGGCTGGTTTTCCTTCATCTTTGCAAGAGATAATCTTGAAAATTCTTGAGTATGCTGTGACTGTTGTAAATTGTGTTCCTGAGCAAGAGTTACTTTCACTTTGCTGTCTATTACAACAACCAATAACATCAGAACTGAAGCAGATAATACTTTCTTTCTTTGTAAAACTCTTGTCTTTTGACCAACAGTACAAGAAAGTTCTGCGTGAAGTTGGTCTATTGGAAGTTCTGTTAGATGATCTGAAGCAACACAAGATTTTGGGTCCAGATCAACAGAATGCCAACTCCAATCAATTGGAAAGGAAAGCCAGCTCGGGCAACTTCAATAAACATCTGGACAATGAGGATGTTATTATTACTTCACCCAAGCTTATGGAATCTAGCTCTGGGTTGTTTCCAATTTTTGAAGTTGAAGCTACCATTGCTATTGCATGGGATTGCATGGTCTCTTTATTAAAGAAAGCTGAGGTTAATCAAGCTTCATTCCGCTCAGCTAATGGTGTGAATGCCATACTGCCTTTTCTGGTGTCTGATGTACATCGTCCAGGGGTTCTCCGGATATTGTCATGTCTTATAATTGAAGATATTTCACAGGTTCGTTGGTATTTGTTCCAATATTTCTCACCAGAATTTATAATTTCATAATTCTGATTAGGTTTGACCATTTGTTTGCCTGTGATGAAGTCTGTTATTAAAGAGAAAAAAGATAACTTCTGTATGTCTTATATGTGTTAGTGTGCGTCCTGCATATAAAATTACTCTATGTTGTTTTATTGTTCATTTAGAGTCATCAAGATGATTATCTAATTATTACTTTTACCAGGCTCATCCTCAAGAATTGGGTGTGTTGGTTGAAATTTTAAAAAGTGGAATGGTAACCAGTGCTTCAGGGTCCCATTACCGTCTTTCCATTGATGCAAAATGTGACACTATGGGAGCTCTGTGGCGGATCCTGGGAGTTAATCATTCTGCCCAGAATGTTTTCGGTGAAGCCACTGGTTTTTCTCTTTTGCTAACCACACTACATGGGTTCCAAAGTGATGATGGGGACTTGGACCAGTCTTCATTGAATATTTACATTAAGCTGCTTACATATTTGTTGCGTGTTGTAACTGCCGGAGTGTCTGACAATGCTGTTAATAGGGTGAAGTTTCATGCAACTATATCTTCACAAACTTTCTTTGATCTTCTATGCGATTCTGGCTTACTTTGCGTGGAGCATGAAAAACAAGTCATCCAGTTGATGTTGGAACTTGCTCTTGAAATTGTAATTCCGCCTTTCTCAAAATCAGACGGTTCGACAATATCAAATTCAATTGAGAATGAATCATCTCATAATCTTTTATTAACTCCGTCGGGACCAATTAATCTTAATAAAGAGCGAGTTTACAATGGTGGCGTTTGTAGAGTTCTGATCTCTTCATTATTGCTGTTTACTCCCAAGGTGCAATTAGAAGTTTTAGATTTAATTGAAAAGCTTGCTTGTGCTGGCCCCTTTAATCAGGAAAGCCTCACCTCTGTAGGTATGCACTACATTGTTTGCTTTTATGAATTTTCATTGAATGCTTCATGTTGTTGTAATCATGTAATTTTGCTGATGTCTATAGGTTGTGTGGAACTTTTGCTGGAGACAATCCACCCTTTTCTTTTGGGTTCATCTCCATTACTTTCTTATGCATTGAAGATTGTGGAAGTTCTCGGTTCCTACAGGTAGAATTCATATTGTATTACTGTTGTCTTAAATTTATTGAATCCATTAATCTTGTCCTGAATTTATATTTAAATAGCAATATGTTTTCTTTATTAGGCTATCTGCATCTGAACTCCGTACACTCATCAGATATGTTCTACAAATGAGGCTAAAAAATTCAGGTCATATAATTGTTGAAATGATGGAGAAAATAATTCTTACAGAAGATATGGCCTCTGAAAATTTTTCTCTGGCACCCTTTGTGGAGATGGACATGAGCAAGATTGGGCATGCTGCCATTCAGGTTTCCCTGGGTGAAAGATCATGGCCTCCAGCAGCTGGTTATTCATTTGTTTGTTGGTTCCAGTTTCGAAATTTCCTAAAATCACAATCAAAAGAGACAGATCTTTCCAAAGCTGCCCCTTCTAAGAAGCGGTCTGGCTCAAATGGACAGCATCATGAGCGACATGCTTTAAGGCTTTTTTCTGTTGGGGCAACTAATAATGATAATACAACCTATGCCGAACTTTATCTGCAGGACAATGGTGTTTTGACTCTTGCAACCAGCCATAATTCCTTCTTATCATTTTCTGGTTTAGAACTTGAAGAAGGAAGTTGGCATCACCTTGCAGTCGTACACAGCAAACCAAATGCTCTTGCTGGGCTTTTTCAAGCTAGTGTTGCCTATGTGTATCTTAATGGAAAGCTAAGACACACTGGGAAATTAGGGTATTCACCATCCCCACCAGGGAAACCATTGCAGGTCACTATTGGGACTTCGGTTGCCAATGCTAGAGTTAGTGACTTGATGTGTAAACTAAGCTCCTGCTATCTTTTTGAGGAAGTGCTTACTTCGGGTTGTATTTGTTTTATGTACATACTCGGCAGAGGATATAGAGGGCTCTTCCAGGACACGGATCTTCTGCAACTTGTACCTAACCAGGCCTGTGGTGGTGGTAGTATGGCCATCTTAGATTCTTTAGATGCTGATTCAACTTTGGCCTCTAATGGTCAAAGGCTTGATGCTACTGGCAAGCAGGGAGATCTGAAAGCAGATGGGAGTGGAATTGTCTGGGATTTGGAGAGACTAGGAAACCTTTCTTTACAGCTTTCAGGAAAGAAACTTATATTTGCATTTGATGGAACCTCTACTGAATTTGTTCGATCCTCAGGGAGTTTTTCAATACTGAATATGGTTGATCCTGTGTCAGCAGCTGCTTCTCCTATTGGAGGTTTGTAACAATCTACAAAGTTACAGCTTTCCTTTATATTTTCCCCCTTCGTTCTCGGTTTCATTGCGATATTGGCGGTTGCAGGTATTCCGCGTTTTGGACGTCTCTATGGAGATGCTTATATCTGCAAGCAATGTGTGATTGGAGAGACTATCCGTTCTGTTGGTGGGATGGCAGTTGTCCTGGCCCTTGTTGAAGCTGCAGAGACTAAGAATATACTGCATATGGCCCTTACACTACTTGCTTGTGCTCTTCACCAGAATCCTCAGAATGTCAAGGACATGCAAACGTATAGAGGCTACCATCTTCTTGCTCTTTTTCTGCGTCGTAGAATGTCATTATTTGACATGCAATCGCTTGAGATCTTCTTTCAGATTGCTGCTTGCGAAGCTTCATTTTCTGAACCAAAAAGGTTGGAAACTACCCAGACTACTTTGTCTCCTGTTGTATCTCTGCAGGAAACCAGTCTTGAGGATCATTATTTGTCAAAATTTTGCGATGAAAATTCTTCAGTTGGATCTCATGGAGATATGGATGATTTTTCGTTACAGAAAGATTCATTTAGTCACATTTCAGAGCTGGAAAATGCTGAAATTAGGGCTGAAACTTCAAATTGCATTGTCTTGTCAAATGCAGACATGGTTGAACATGTCTTGTTGGATTGGACATTGTGGGTAACAGCTCCAGTTTCAATCCAGATTTCATTACTGGGATTTCTTGAACATTTAGTGTCCATGCATTGGTATAGAAATCACAATCTTACAGTTCTGCGGCGAATTAACCTTGTTCAACATTTACTAGTGACTTTGCAAAGAGGTGATGTTGAAGTTCCAGTCTTAGAAAATTTGGTTGTATTGCTCGGAGTCATCTTGGAAGATGGGTTTCTATCTTCTGAGCTTGAAAACGTGGTTAGATTTGTGATTATGACATTTGATCCACCTGGGTTGGCTCCTCAACATTCAATTAGGAGAGAGTCAATGGGGAAACACGTAATTGTCAGAAATATGTTACTGGAGATGCTTATTGATCTACAAGTGACTATAAAATCAGAAGAGTTGCTTGAGCAGTGGCATAGAATTGTTTCTTCCAAATTAATAACATATTTTCTTGATGAAGCAGTTCATCCCTCAAGTATGAGATGGGTCATGACTCTACTTGGCGTGTGTGTTACTTCTTCTCCTACATTTGCACTTAAATTCCGCACAAGTGGAGGTTATCAAGGTTTGGTTCGGGTGCTCCCAAGTTTCTATGATTCCCCAGACATTTATTATATTTTATTCTGTTTGATATTTGGCAAGCCAGTTTATCCTAGGTTACCAGAGGTCCGCATGCTGGACTTTCATGCCCTTATGCCCAGTGATGGAAGTTATGTAGAACTAAAGTTTCTAGAATTGTTGGACTCTGTGATTGCTATGGCAAAATCTACTTTTGATAGACTAAGCATGCAGTCAATGCTTGCCCACCAAACTGGTAATCTTTCCCAGGTTGGTGCAAGCCTTGTGGCTGAGCTTGTGGAGGGAAATTCAGATATGGCTGGTGAGCTTCAGGGGGAAGCTCTGATGCATAAGACATATGCTGCTCGCCTTATGGGCGGAGAGGCATCAGCCCCTGCTGCTGCAACTTCAGTTCTTAGATTTATGGTTGATCTAGCTAAGATGTGTCCCCCTTTTACTGCTGTTTGTAGACGGGCAGAGTTTCTTGAAAGCTGCATTGACCTATATTTTTCTTGTGTGAGGTTTGTTTTAAGACGAATTCTCTCCATATTCTTGCTTTACTTCTGTATGATTTCCTACCTATAATCTTAGGCTGACTGTTTGCACAACTTTTCTGTTACATTTGATCTTTGTCCAACTGAAATACGTTCATTTTGAACTAAGTGTTTTGTGCCTTACAGGGCTGCACATACTGTTAAAATGGCAAAAGAACTCTCTGCAGGGATGGACGAGAAAACCTTTAATGATTTTGATGACGCTTGCAGTTCAAATACATTCTCTAGCTTGCCTAATGAACAGGAACAGTCTGTCAAAACCTCCATTAGTGTTGGAAGCTTTCCTCAAGCACAGGTAAGTACAAGTTCTGATGATATGGCTGCTCCTGCAAACTCTGTGGCTGGTGAGAGATCAGAGAATCATGTTACCACATCTCAGCTGGAGTCAAATAAATTTGTTTGTGAAGAAGTGCAAGTTGTTCAGAGCTTATATGGTGATAATACTGATCAGGTGTCTGCCTCCCCCGCTGCAAATGAGTTCAGCTTTTGCAGTATTAAAGGCACTTTGGATAATTTCCAGCCAACAGATTCCCAGAGTTCTGCATCTTTTACCGTACCTGATTCTCCCATTTTGTCAGAAAAGTCCAATTCTAGAAATCCCCTTACACCTTCATCACCAGTTAATGCATTGGCATCCTGGCTGGGAAGTCCAAGCCATAACGAAGCGAAATCTCTTTTAGCAGCCACTCCTTCTTTTGATTCTTCCATTTCTGCTGGAGAGTTTGATCCATCTTCAGAACTGAAGCTTAGTTCTCAAGGTCCATCTGCCACAAATGCTTACTTTGCTGTAACCTCAAAACAGCTTCTGGATATAAATGATTCTGGATATGGTGGTGGTCCATGTTCTGCAGGTGCAACTGCTGTTTTAGATTTTATTGCAGAAGTTCTTTCTGATTTTGTGACAGAACAGCTGAAAGCATCTCCTGTTATAGAGAACATCTTGGAAAGCGTTCCTCTATATGTTGAAGCTGAATCTATGTTAGTTTTCCAGGGCCTGTGCCTTAGTAGATTTATAAACTTCCTTGAAAGGCGACTGCTGCGTGATGATGAAGAAGATGAGAAAAAATTGGATAAGAGTCGCTGGTCCTCAAACTTAGATGCTCTGTGCTGGATGATAGTGGATCGTGTATACATGGGTGCTTTTCCTCAACCTTCGGGCGTACTGAAAACTCTTGAGTTCCTGTTATCAATGTTGCAATTAGCAAACAAAGATGGTCGAATTGAAGAAGCAGCTCCTGGTGGAAAGGGGCTCTTATCAATCACAAGAGGAAGTAGGCAACTTGAAGCTTATATACATTCAATTCTTAAAAACACAAATCGAATGATATTATATTGCTTCCTTCCATCATTTTTAATTAGTATAGGGGAAGATGATCTCCTTTCACGCTTGGGTTTGCTCACTGAACCTAAAAAAAGATCACCCTCAACTTCTCAAGAGGATTCAGGAATTGACATTTCCACAGTCCTGCAATTATTGGTTGCTCATAGAAGAATTATATTCTGTCCCAGCAATACTGATACCGATCTTAATTGCTGTCTATGTGTGAATCTTATATCTCTTCTCTGTGATCAAAGATGGAATGTAAAGAATATGGCAATTGATGTCATGAAATATCTTCTAGTACATAGAAGGGTTGCATTAGAAGACTTGCTTGTTTCTAAATCTAACCAAGGACAGAAGCATACTGTACTTCATGGTGGTTTTGATAAATTATTAACTAAAAGTTTATCTGAGTTTTTTGAATGGTATCAGAATACTGAACAGATTGTAAGTAAACTATTGGAGCAGCATGCTGACATTATGTGGGTGCAGTTTATTGCTGGATCAGCAAAGTTTCCAGGAGTGAGAGTCAAAGGCATGGAAGGTCGTCGTAAGAGGGAAGTGGGAAGAAAATCTCGAGAAGCTGCAAAATTGGATGTAAGACACTGGGAGCAGGTAAATGAGCGAAGATATGCACTAGAATTAGTCCGTGACACAATGTCTACTGAGTTAAGAGTTGTTAGGCAAGATAAGTATGGATGGATTCTACATGCTGAGAGTGAGTGGCAAAGCCATCTGCAGCAACTTGTGCATGAACGGGGGATATTCCCGCTCTGTAAATCCTCTGTCACAGAAGAGCCGGAATGGAAGCTTTGTCCCATTGAAGGTCCATACCGAATGCGCAAAAAACTTGAGTGCTGCCAACTGAAAATTGATACCATCCAAACTATTCTTGACTGGCATTTTGAACTAGAGGAAGCTGAGTTGTGTAAAGGGAAATATGAAAATGGTCCTGATGCATCTGATTCAGATTCTGAACCTTATTTTCAACATTTGACTGATAGTGGTAAACAGAATGGCCTTGATGATGAGCTGTATGATGCACCCTTCAGTAAGTTGGACAATGTAAGAGATGCAGTTTCTGATAGGAATGAGTGGAATGATGACAAAGCTAGTAGTATAAATGAAGCAAGCCTATATTCTGCGCTTGAGATTGGTGCCAAGTCTAGTGTGGTGTCCATCGCTATAGCAGAAAGCACACAAGAAAGATCTGATCTAGGATCTGCGAAGCTGTCTTCTTCTGTGAAAGTTGATGATGTTAAGATTGCAGATGATAAATATGATAAAGAACTGCATGATAATGGTGAATTTTTAATCAGGCCTTTTCTGGAACCATTTGAGAAAATACGATTTAAATATAACTGTGAACGGGTTGTAGGTCTTGACAAACATGATGGTATATTCCTGATAGGTGAATTCTGTTTATATGTGATTGAAAATTTCTATATTGATGACTCTGGGTGCTTCTGTGAGAAGGAATGTGAAGATGAACTTTCAGTCATTGATCAGGCTTTGGGTGTCAAGAAAGATGTTACTGGCAGTGTAGATATCCAATCCAAATCAACTTTGTCATGGAGCACAACAGCTAAGTGGGTTGGGGGAAGGGCATGGGCCTATAGTGGTGGTGCATGGGGAAAGGAGAAAGTGCATAACAGTGGGAATTTACCTCACCTTTGGCGCATGTGGAAGCTTAATAGTGTTCATGAGATTTTGAAGCGTGATTACCAGCTCCGTCCTGTTGCTATTGAAATATTTAGCATGGATGGATATAATGATCTCTTGGTTTTCCACAAAAAGGAGAGAGAAGAGGTTTTTAAAAACCTAGTTGCCTTGAATCTTCCTCGGAATAGCATGTAAGACTTATTATCCCCATTGGCCTTTACGGTTTGCTTTATGCTTGTACATTTTTTTGGTCAATTTGCATTGTGATTTTCATATTTTTAATACATCTAGCTATTGCTTTTCATGATGCTGCTGATGTAATTGGATGTTTGTGAACTTAACATTCATTCAATATCAGTGTTTATACACATACATTTGAGCTTTGTTTTCAAGTCTTCTAATTTGGTGCTTGTGCAGCTTTCTTATCTTTTCTGTTTCTGAATGATAATTTGTCTGCATCATATCAGGTTGGACACAACTATTTCAGGATCATCGAAACAAGAAAGTAACGAGGGTAGCCGTCTTTTTAAGATAATGGCCAAATCCTTTTCAAAAAGGTGGCAGAATGGAGAAATAAGCAATTTCCAGTACCTCATGCATCTCAACACCTTGGCAGGGCGTGGATATAGCGATCTCACCCAATATCCAGTCTTTCCATGGATCATTTCGGATTATGAGAGTGAAAATCTTGATCTGTCCAATCCAAAAACATTTCGCAGGCTTGATAGACCAATGGGCTGCCAAACACCTGAAGGGGAAGATGAATTTAGGAAAAGGTTGGCTCTCTATGAGGATTCTCAGAATTTTATCTTGTGTGTTAAATTTTTTTTTTTATCGAAAATGATATGTTGCTTGGAACTGCTGCCATATAGTTATTTTGCTACATGTTTTTGAGTTCTAAGAGGCATCCAGACGGAGACTTATAATCACTAATTAGAATTGACGTGATGGGGCTTAAGTGCCAGGAAGGAGACACGGGAACAATTATACCAGCATTTGAAATCATCTTATTTAACACATTCTTAACCTAAGATGTTATAACAATAACATAAAGAAAAAGCATAAGAGTATTCGTGGCATCTGGACTTATATGTATCATACTAACTTTATCTTTCTTTATTAGGTACGAGAGCTGGGATGATCCGGAGGTTCCAAAGTTTCATTATGGATCTCATTATTCTAGTGCTGGAATTGTCCTGTTCTATCTTCTCCGCCTGCCCCCTTTCAGTGCAGAGAATCAAAAGCTTCAAGGTGGCCAGTTTGACCATGCTGATCGTCTTTTCAATAGTGTAAGGGACACTTGGTTAAGTGCAGCTGGGAAGGGAAACACATCTGATGTGAAGGAACTGATTCCTGAATTTTTCTACATGCCTGAGTTCTTGGACAATCGATTCAATCTTGACTTGGGAGAGAAACAGTCTGGGGAGAAGGTTATCCTAGTGACAACCTTTTACTTACTATATAATATAAGCTTTCAAGAGAAATGTGCAAGTGGAATGACTAGTAAATTTAACGATTCTGGTGTTTCTTTCAGGTTGGGGATGTTATCTTACCTTCGTGGGCCAAAGGTAGTGCTAGAGAGTTCATCAGGAAGCATAGGGAAGCTCTCGAATCTGATTACGTCTCAGAAAACTTGCATCATTGGATAGACCTCATTTTTGGATATAAGCAGAGAGGGAAGGTGGGGTGTCTTGGTGAATTGCTATATAGATACTTGTCCCCATCTTACTATTACCTTAACTTTTCATTGTTTTATTTTTTCTGTTAAGATTTAACTCTACAATCTAATGTCACTTCCACTAAGCCTATGCTATACGTGGAAGGCTCATTTCTGGTTATTCTTGGGACATGACCATGATGAAAGTTGTCTTTATGCTTCATTTTATTTCCAAGAATAGCGGAAAATAATCTTAAATTTATAGCACTGTCCAACCTTTTGTACAATTCTAAATCATTTATTTGCTTGTGTTCTGGTGGTTGTGTAGATGTGAACTATTAGCATCTTAAGTTACATCTGTGTGCTGTAGTGATCACTAACCTGTTACTATCCACTGATTCAATCTTTGGCTAAAATTGTGAAGTTTCATTATATGCATTTAATATAGATAGATGGATAGAAGTAAAACTGACATTTATTGGATTATGCAATGTGATGTGAATGTGACTGGTTTAATGTTTTCTCAACCTATGTGTTAGTTTCACCTCCATATTCTTAATATCTCTCTTTTTTCCCCTGTACAACTGGCAGGCTGCTGAGGAATCTGTCAATGTGTTCTATCACTATACATATGAAGGGAGCGTGGACATAGACTCAGTTACAGATCCTGCAATGAAAGCATCCATTTTAGCACAAATTAATCATTTTGGACAGACACCCAAGCAACTGTTCCTCACACCCCATGTGAAAAGGCGAACTTATAGAAAACTTCCTCCTCATCCCCTAAAATATTCCACTCATCTTCTTCCACGTGAGATTCGCAAGAGTTCCTCAACTATCACGCAGATTGTTACTTTCAATGATAAAATTCTTGTGGCGGGAACTCACAATTTGCTTAAACCAAGAACATATACCAAATATGTTGCTTGGGGTTTCCCTGATCGTAGCTTAAGATTTATGAGCTATGATCAAGACAAACTTGTCTCAACACATGAAAATTTACATGGGGGTAACCAGATTCAGTGTGCTGGTGTTAGCCATGATGGTCAGGTTCTAGTTACTGGGGCTGATGATGGGATGGTTAATGTTTGGAGAATTATTAAGTTTGGAAACCGTTCCTTGTGGCGTTTGCAGTTGGAGAAGCCACTTTGCGCGCACACAGCCAGAATCACATGCCTTCAAGTCAGCCAGCCTTACATGCTCATTGTGAGTGGATCAGATGATTGCACAGTTATTATATGGGATCTCAGCTCCATGGTATTTGTTCAGCAGCTCCCAGAGTTTCCTGCGCCAGTTTCAGCAATTTTTGTCAATGACTTAACTGGAGAGATTGTTACTGCTGCTGGTATTCTTCTGGCTGTTTGGAGCGTTAATGGGGATTGCCTGGCAATGATTAAAACGTCACAACTGCCATCTGATTCTATTCTCTCAGTGACGAGTAGTACATTTTCCGATTGGCAGGACACAAACTGGTATGTGACAGGTCATCAGAGTGGAGCTGTCAAGGTGTGGCAAATGGTTCACAGCTCTGACCCAGATAGCTCCCAAAGAAAATCAGCTTCCTCTGGGATGGGAGGTTTAAATGTTGGTGCAAAAGAACCAGAATACAGGTTAATCCTAAACAAAGTACTGAAGTTCCATAAGCATCCTGTTACTGCCCTTCACCTCACAAGTGACCTGAAGCAGTTATTGAGTGGGGATTCGGGTGGGCATTTGCTTTCCTGGACGCTAACAGATGAGAGTCTGCAAGGTTTACTGAATCGGGGGTGAGGGTGAAACTGGTACATGATAGTTAGTTGTGATCACTTCAGCTTTTGGCCAGCCTTCAAATCTTGAATCCTAATATTGGGTTCTGAGTGGATCTCAATTGTCAAGAGATGGATCCGTGTTTATGATTCATGAAAAGGGAAAAACAAGAAAGGCTGGCCTCAGATTGAAACAATGAGAACAAGGTTGACGAGGGACGAGACCTCACAGGGCAGAGCATTAAGAACCTAATTTCTGAGGAGTGCCATGAATTAACCTGGTGGGTGAAGCATCTGACCAAGACAGAAGGATGCTAGAAGGAAAGGAGAAAGAAAATATTGCCCGAGGTCTTGTATTTTGGGTGAATGGTGGAAGATATTTTTATTTTGCCAGAGGAGAAAGTCCACTGATTTTTCATTGATGTAAATATTGAAGCAGCTTACTGTGTGTAATTATGTTGTATAGCCGTGAAATGGAACGTGATTTAAACGATAGGTCTGATCGGAATTATGATTGTGGGACCATTTATGGGCGAGTGTAATCCTTTCTGGGAAATTCATTTTACATAGTGTTTCTTGTACTCGGTCAAGGAAAAAAAAAAGGGCCATTTCCCGTGAATTGTATATATGCCTGACCCATCTACTCTCTCTACTTTTCTTAGAAAGACATAGCTTTTTTTTTTCTTGATCGCTAAGGGGCTGCAGCCTGCAGGATCTACAAGTTTAAGTTCAAATTTGGTTATGATATAAAATAACGCATGTCATTCGACGTGGTGCTGCTGGTGCGCACTTGCTCCACTCATCCTTTTTTGCTAATATAGTAATGAGCTTTTTATAAGGATGGATAGCATTACGTAATTTGTTTACTAAATATAGTGACAATCAGTCTTGTAATTATTTCAGCAAATTAAGACAGTGCAGATCTCATGATTTATTCTGAGAGGGATAATATTCTTAAGAATTGAGGAGCCATTTGATACATTTGTAAAATACAATATTTTAAATATCTTATGTTATTCAAAATATTAAAATGAAAATAGCAGTGTATCAAATGAAACATCTACTGTGAATAATTAATTTAATCTATTAATAATTACTCAGTGTTATCCAGAACTAATTAGAATAAACTTGAATGTATTCAACAGCGGCATAGGATAACTTTTTGGGCGGTGCCATCTACATTACTCAGAGGGGCCACTCTCCCAAGAGCACCGCCACTTATAGAATTCATATAAATTTTTTATTTTGACTCGAAAATATTGAGGAATCCCCATAACGTGGTCCCCGCCAGGCCGCCACCCTGAGTACTCGGTGGAGAAACACGGATGATTTTATCGAGACGACCATTACGTTGTTCAATTGCATGAAATGTCTGTTTAGGTGGAGCGCATTGCATCTTCTCCCATGCATGCACTCTACAATGCCCACTTCAATCCCATACTGTCATCTAAACACCGTTTATGCCTTGCATAACCATCCCATGCTGCAAAAAGTTCGTGCTAACCCGCTAGTCCAATTCCCCAAGTTTTCTCACAAACCCAACGAGGCCCCTTCTCTGAGGGAATCTTGCAAGCAAGGAAGCCTGAAAGATGCTTTTCAATCATTAAGCCTCTTGCTCACTGACCATAGTTCAATTCAGTTATGTCTAGTAGAGGCTTATTCTGTGATTCTCGAGCTCTGTGCCAGTAAGAAATCTCTATCACAAGGGCAACAGATACATGCCCGCATGACTAAATCTCATGACATCTGTGATTCTGTGTTTCTGAATACGAAGCTTTTGCATATGTATGGAAAGTGTGGCTCGTTTCTTGACGCGGAGAAGGTGTTTGATGGAATGTCCGATAGAACGATTTATACCTGGAATGCTATGATAGGTGCTTACGTATCAGATGGGGAACATATTAAAGCACTTGAAGTGTATAAAGAAATGCGAGTTCTGGGAGTGTCACTAGATGCTTGTACCTTTCCTTGTGTACTTAAAGCCTGTGGTGCCCTTAATGAGCACCGCTTGGGGGCTGAAATCCATGGCATGGCCGTCAAATGTGGATATGGTGCATTTGTGTTCGTATCTAATGCACTTATTTCTATGTATGCAAAATGCAATGATCTTGATGGAGCAAGGCTGTTATTTGACAGTATGAATGAGAAAGAGGACATTGTTTCATGGAATTCTATTATTTTAGCACATGCTGCAGGGGGTCGTTTCTTAGATGCATTGTCATTCTTTAGAAGAATGCAGGAGGTTGGTCTTGCCAGTAATACATATACCTTGGTTGCAGCTCTTCAAGCTTGTGAAAATCCAACCATTATCAAGCTGGGTATGGAGATACATGCTGTTATCTTGAAATATAATCACTATGCTGATGTATATGTTGCCAATGCTTTGCTTGGTATGTATGCCAAATGTGGTAGAATGGAGGAAGCTGAAAGAGTTTTTAAAAATATGACTAGTAAGGATTATATATCGTGGAACACATTACTTACAGGTTTGGTCCAAAATGAGCTATATAGTGATGCTCTTAATTATATCCAGGATATGTGGAATTCTGGTCAAAAGCCTGACCAGGTGTCAGTGCTAAATATGATTGCAGCATCAGGTCGATCAGGGAATTTATTGAATGGCATGGAAGTTCATGCCTATGCAATAAGAAATGGAATGGATTCTGACATGCAGATTGGGAACACCCTGATAGATATGTATGCTAAGTGTTCTTGTGTGAAATATATGGGTCGTGTTTTTGCAAACATGTACGGGAAAGATTTTGTTTCCTGGACAACAATTATCTCTGGCTTTGCACAAAATGGATGTCATCTGGATGCTTTAAATTTTTTCCGGATGGTTCAGATAGAAAGGATAAATATTGATGTGATGATGATTGGAAGCATTTTGCTGGCTTGTAGTGGGTTGAAATCTAAAACCTTAATTAAAGAAATTCATGGTTATATTATAAAAAGAGATCTAGCTGATACTTTGCTGCAAAATGCCATTGTCAATGTATATGGAGAGGTTGGGTACATAGATTACGCGAAGCGCATGTTTGAATCAATTGAATCCGAAGATATTGTGTCTTGGACAAGTATGATATCTTGTTACGTTCATAATGGACTTGCAACTGAGGCTCTTGAACTTTTCTACTTGCTGAAAAAAACTAAATTACAGCCTGATTCTGTAGCTCTGGTCAGCATACTCTCTGCTGCTGCTAGTTTATCTGCACTGAAGAAAGGTAAAGAGATCCATGGATTTCTAATTAGGAAGGGTTTCTTCCTCGAGGGACCCATTGCTAGCTCACTGGTGGACATGTATGCTCGCTGTGGAACTCTGGGGAATTCAAAAAAGATATTTAATTCTGTCGAAAAGAGAGATCTAATTTTATGGACTTCTATGATTAATGCAAATGGAATGCATGGTTGTGGAAATGTGGCTATTGATTTATTCAAGAAAATGACTGATGAAAATATTATTCCTGATCATGTAACCTTCTTGGCCTTATTATATGCATGCAGCCATTCAGGGTTGATAGCTGAAGGTAAGAGATTTTTTGAAACTATGAAATATGAATATCAGTTGGAGCCCTGGCCAGAGCATTATGCCTGTCTGGTTGATCTGCTTGCCCGTTCCAATTGCTTGGAAGAGGCCTACCATACTGTAAGAAACATGCCGATCAAACCTACCGCTGAAATCTGGTGTGCTCTTCTTGGGGCTTGCCGGATCCATTCTAATAAAGAATTAGAAGAGATTGCAGCAAAGAAACTCTTGCAATTGGATACAGAGAATTCAGGAAACTACGTACTGATATCTAATATCTTTGCAGCTGATGGAAGGTGGAAAAATGTTGAAGAAGTGAGGATGAGAATGAAGGGAAATGGGTTGAAGAAGAAACCTGGATGCAGTTGGATTGAGGTTGGGAATAAGATTCACACCTTCATGGCAAGGGACAAGTCTCATCCACAGTCTAATGACATCTATCTGAAATTAGCTCAAGTCACACAAATTTTGGAGAATAAAGGAGGCTACAGGGCTCAAACTAAGTTAGTTTTGCACAATGTTGGGGAAGAAGAGAAAATCCAGATGTTATATGGACATAGTGAAAGGTTGGCCCTTGGCTATGGTCTTCTTGTTACCCCAGAGGGTACTTCTATTCGGATCTCAAAGAATCTTAGAATATGTGATGATTGTCATGCGTTCTTTAAGCTAGCATCTGAAGTCTATAAACGAGTCCTCATTGTAAGGGATGCCAACAGGTTCCATCATTTTGAAAGAGGAGTCTGTTCATGTGGAGATTTTTGGTGACCACTTTGATAATGATATGAAAATATATTGCAGGCTTCTCTGGTTCCTTCCTGCTGCTGGCTATTTTTAAATCTGCTATTCAAATCTTCAGTAGTCCTTCGCTCCCTCTACGACATCTCAAAAAACAGAACATGGGAACTGGCACTTGGTGGTAGACAGAGCTTGCGTATAGTTAGTAAACTTAGCCAAAAGCATTGTTTGTCTTCTTCTCAGCCACATTCTATGCTAGCTACGTAAAGCGTATTTCCGATTCAATTTAAGGATTATAATTTTTTGGTTTGAGATGCTTAGAAAGGCATATGAAAGATAATCAGTCTTCTGCCAGCTTACAGGACAATGATTAACTGAGATTTTGAAATAAGAACAGTATTTCTACAAGAGATTCGCAGTCTATGCTTCAAGATGGAGTGAAGAGAAAAATCCAGGGAGGCAAGTATTTAAAACTTCTATGGTTCTTTATGTTAAAATGTATCCTTGTTTTATTTTTATTTTCGTATCAGAATTCAGAAATGCATTCTGTTGTACTAAAATATAGAAGTGATGGTCAGTCTACCTTCTACCACAACTCGAGTATCAGCTTGATTATGGCAATATGGGGATAAAACGTAGTAAATGGTGAGCAAGACAATAAATTTAGTAGCTGGTAGAACATTTACTGTGCTTATCATTCAAAGTAGAGCAAGAAATTTTGTTGGAAAAGTCATGTTTTCTTGAAAGTGTTAGAAACACACTGATTTCTGTTTTCGCATTCCTGAAAGGTAGGGTATGCTTTTGCAGGAGACAGGGAGGTGGAATTGAACTGGAAGAGCACCACATGGTGGTGGGTGATGGATGTTGGGCTTGCAGTCATTTCTGGAAGGATTTCATATAGGCTTGCGTATCCTTAGACTTGACAATCTGTGCAAAGTTATTGGGCTACTTTCGCTGTGACTCCAGGACGAGTTTTGGGTTAGTCAAAGTTACAGAACTTAGTTAAACGGCGGCCCTAAGTACAGAGGTAATTGAATAGGTTTAGTTGTTTTAGTTACGGCAGCAATATGGACTGGCCCGTTAAGTCAATTTGCAAACCATAAAGCTTACACCTCATTGATATAATATAATAGAGTATAGATTGAAGTTGCCGCAATTTGAACCTTATATAAGTTACCCTAAACTTTTCTTACTGCCAATCACACAGGTTGGATTGGAGTCACTATTTGCAAGGCAGCTCCGTGTTATTGGACCCTTTCCTCAAGTATACAAACGGTGGACATGATATGCTCACAGGAAGACCAAGTCAAAATTGAATGCCCTGGTATGCAGATTGCAATGCCTGCAACCAATTGTTTTGTAGGTGTAAATATATGAATCAGATACTGAAGAAAATATGATAAGAAAGAAAGAAAGAAAGAAAATAGATTATTTAATTAATAAATCTTATTTATATTTATATATATTTTTAAACACGATAATATTATATCCTTTGTAAAACGTGAAATGATCCAATTATGTAAATAATTAAATATACGGTTCAACAAACCAAGGGTTGAACAAGTGTTTTCTTTCGTCCGCATTTCATGTACTATCCAACAGGATGGCAAGCTACAGGTCCACTGTACGCTCAGTTCAGACCACTATTTACGGTAAAGAGAATAGGATAGGATGAGAAGGAAAGGAAATAAAAATAACTAATCTGCACCTTTATCTATAAATGTTTTTTAAGAAAATTAAGTTTATAAAATATGTATAAATTAAATTAATTATAATTAAATATGTAAATATATTAAATATATATATAGTTTTATAATTATAACTAAATAATGCATAAATAAATATAAATTAAATTAATTATAATTAAATATATAAAAAAAATTGTGTTTGTTTTCGGGTGAAGTACGTAATAGTTGTGGGATGGCCATAAAGATGGGGTGAAGCTGTGTATGTGTAACAGGCACTTATTGAGGAAACCAATATAAAAATGTATTTAAATTCGGCCAACCGTATAATTAATTGGATTGTCCATAGTTTTACAGGTCTATGAGCCTATAACAAGGGCAATGAATCAGAGCCCTCAGAACTTAGCTGTCACAAATTTACGAACCTTACGACGCATGCAAAGGCTCAGTGCCCAAAAGAAAACATAATGCTATTAGCGATAATGACTCCTACGTTACATCTTCTATCTATTCATAGAAATGCTTTAAAAATAATCATTTTTAAAATTATAATAAACTATTTAGTCAGTAAAGATATTATTTATAATCAAATAAATTATAAGAGTTTTCCTATTTTTTAAATATAAGAATTTTATTTCAAAAAAAAAATTTCTCTTAAATATACATTTTAAAATTAATTTTTTTAATAAATCATGCATTAAAATTTGTCTGTAATCATGATGGTTAATAATTGTAGTAGACCATAAAAAAAATTGATTGAAATCCAAAGGGGAGGAGCTGAGGGAGCGAGGCAGGAGTCATCACAGTGATTGGTACAATTTACAAAAGAAAAGGATGTGATGTGTTACTCTTTTCTCGATGGCTGGGAAGTTACATTGAAGTCATCCGAAACATGAATTGACAACTGAGGATGATCACGCCCACACTTTGCACTGAGAGATGTAGAAAGAGACACTGCTAGGCTTACAGCCAAAGCGATCCAAAAACGCATGGAAATTCTAAACAAGCTCCCCTTTTTTTTCTTGTTAATTGGGAGCCCAATAATTGTAGAGGCTGTGGCTTGTTGTCCCTCGTCAGGAGGAGCAACAGTGAATTTGAATTGTTTGAGTACGACCCTGTGTTCTCTCTATACCGCAGTCTAATTCATATGGGAGACTCAAATAGAGAGAGAGCGCGCGCGTCAAGGATCCCCCACTGCCATGCCGCCCTATGACTCAATTATCTCTGACCCTAAGACAACTCCTCATCAGTCATCATGCGTCTATCTGTGTCTTTTTAGCTTTCTTAGCTGTGCCTTCTTCCTTTCTTTATTTCACTATTACACAAGGTGGGTTGTGTCTTTATGAAACCCTTTATCTACCTCTGTTACATCTGTGATCTTTCCCCACTATTCTTCTATATATATTTTTGGTTCTTTCACACCCATCCACTCTGCTTTTTCCGTCTGGCCTGTAGTCCCTGGGGTATCATTTACCTCCTTCCTTTCAACCCCCTCAAGGTTTCCCAACCCCTTCCTCCCTCCTTTCATTAGCCAGATTGTTCCAGCAGCTTTCTCTTCTTTTATAATCATGCCTGCAGAGAATGGAGTTGACCTGTAGCAATGTTATGGCGAGAAGTTCTCAAAGGAAAAAGTGAAGCTGCCAGCATGATCTAGCTTTGGTTAGTGAGGGATAGAGAGTGCTAACCCTGACTAGGTCATGCTGTGCCAGCCTCACTCCTTCCTATTTGGGGACCCGGTAGATTCCTCACCACCCTCTGCATTTGAAACACACAAACTTAAAAGTAAAAGGTAAGTATAAGAAAATACTGCTACCATAGTATATTCCTTTTCGGAGTTTCTATTATGGCAGGCGTGCGTTAATACCTTTTACTTTTAACTTTCTTTTGATTTCTTTGTCCTTCTTTTTATTTGTCCCTTGAATTTCATGCCAAACTGCTTTACTGCCTTATGTTAACCAAAATGGGAGTTGAAAGGGCGTAGATAATCTCTTTCCTGATCTGAGCTTAGGGCTCCGGGAACCAAAGCAAGCCCGTGTAACCGAACAGCTTTTGTGTTATCTTGGTACTCAAGTTGTCCCTTTTCTGGATTTTTAAAGTCCTTCAGAACAGTAGAGTTGATGGTGTTGAGGTCGAAGCGGCCCTGAATGGAGATGATCTCCTAACCATAGGTGATCTCAGGGATTTATTGTTTATGCAGCATTCGTGGAAGATATTGATGAAGACTTGTGTAGATTATGAACCGGATATGTAAAGCTAGAACATTAACGAACTAAAAAAAATTAAAAGTAGACTACAAAAACTAAATGAATCGCACTATTGCTTGCCTGTTACTTGTTTTGGAGTAACCTCGAGAAAAGAAATAAGATAATCTGACTTACAATATTTATGGAGATGGAAAAGTGGGTTGCATTTTCTGTTTCTAGTCCTTTATATCTCAGAATTGGAATAGTTTCATTTTTTTCGGAAGCTAAGGGAGTGAAGATGAACCAATTCATAGCACTACTATACTAGTCTTGGAAATCAGAGTTTTCCTCTGTATGGCGTGAAGATGAATTGGATTTCTTCCCCGATGTAAATGTATTTATACAGCGGTCTTCTTGACAGAAAAATGTATAATTTTTTATTTTAATTTCAAAGACTGCTTTATATTTTATTTTATTTCGAAGGCATATTTTATTATTGAGAATTGTTTCTGAAGCAAATTCATAATTTAGAAAGCGTAAGTGTGATCAAACCAAAATAAACAATTAAGCAGATTTCATATTCTACTTATTTGTTAGAGAATGTATCTATAGCCTTTGTTTTCTTCGCTTTTGTCCAAGCTGATAAAAATAACATGCATACAGTATAGTTTGTTATATTTGGCTTGAAAATCATGTGGAATGATTTTAAGATTAGTTTGTGTTTTGGCTTAAAACCAAAATACATTTAGGGTAGCATTATGCCACTGACTGATAGCCTAGTTTCAGAATTCTAATATTGTGTAGTTTTTTTGTTTCCATTTTTTTAAATATTAATTAATTATTGTGTCATAATTTTTTGAAAATGTTTTTATATTTTATTATTTATTTATAACTTTTTTTATTATTATTCATTCATTAAAAAATTTTAAAAAAATTTTAACAACATTTTAAAAATTTTAAAAATAAGAGGTAGAAGATTTAATCATTGTACAAGGGCAATAGAATGGCACAAATCATGCAATTTACCTTTCGATTTATAATGTAAACGTAATTGTAGTATATAAACTTCAAACCTGTATAAAATGTACGTAAAATTATAGCCTAATTATAATTTGAGTAAAGTTATCTCATGTTTTGTCTTAATGATTGACATATGAACTTTGAGTAGAACCAGTTGATTTGAAGTTCATTAAAAGTTTATGGGGGTGGATGGGTTGTAAAGTATAAAAGTTTGT
>JASKGM010000001.1:10145797-10164025 GCA_034509205.1 Ceratonia siliqua | reverse complement strand
GTTCGATTCCTGGGGAGCCGCCCCCACCGCGGGAATAAATCCACAATAGCGTGGATGCGGGGGCTCGTGCCTCAACAAAATCTTATTTAAATGTAATAATTAATATATATTTGTTATTATATATATATATATTATATATATGTATTATAAATTAAATTTTATAACTATATTTTATATATTTTAAATTATAAATTATAAAATTTATATTATATATATAATTAAATATATATATAGAATTAATTAAATATAAACGGTTTGGTTCGGTTAACCGCGATTTTAAAAATTCAAAACCGTTAATCGAACCGTATATGGTTCGATTATGATACTATTTAACCAAATCGAACCATTCAATAATTGGTTTGGTTAATTTTCTTTTTGGTTTGGATGGATTGGGCGGTTAACCAATTTAATTACACACCCCTAATGCAGATTACTTGCTAGATAGGATGCTATCATGTTGACCCAATTACCCTCGTGTTTCCAGATTCTTCTTACACTAGAGTGAGGGCAGTCTCGTCAAGTCAAAGTCACGCGCACCACCCTCAGCTTAAGCCCATGCCACCATCGTGAACTGAGGCCTGTTTCCAAGCGTCCGTATCGCGAGGGCGCTACCACAACGCAGATCATTACCCAAAGCTCAGGGCATTTTCGGTATTCAACATTCTTTTTCCTATCCATGTGGCGAAACCTATCATCGACACGAACTCAAGTATGCCATTTCTTGGTATTTGCCACATCGGATTTACACGTGGCCATTTCGTCTGGTCATCTCATTTCCCCTCTTCCGCTGTTCGTTGCTGTTATAAACTCCACGCCCTCTCATCTTCTCCATATCCTCGCCCTGTCGAAAAGCCATCCCCGCAACCAAACAAAACAAGGCTCTCCTTTCAGTCTCCGCTCGCCGCCGGTGGTACCGCCAGCGGAAAATTCCATCGCGTGCTGGCGGAAATGGACACTCCGGCTATCGTTGTTTCTCTTAATTTCCTGAGGATCGACCTGACGTTAATGTGCCGTCGCTTATTTAGGTACTCTAACCGTAACTGGTAGAAGCCCTAAGCAAAAGCGACTTTACTTAGCAGAGTTTTGAAGTTATTCCATGCTTTGTCTAGCAAACCCGAGGCCAATTATAACTATATAATAATCGGAGAGCATCAAAGGGACTTGATGTAGTTTCAGCGTCTCGAGTTTTTGACAATAGAGCATTGATTTCTTTTCTGTTATTGCCTAGATTTTAGTTTCTCAGCCAACTACAAAATTCTTTGTTCTCAAATTTTTGAAATCGGAGGCAGGGATTTGAGAAAGGTAGTTTTGCATTATTTTAGAGATTCCATTAGCTTTAAATAGTTCTGTCTTCTGACTCCCAATTAAAAAGTAAGCTGGGGCTTTAGAAATGGAAGTGTCGCATTGAGAGACTCTGAGATTCTCGAGTAATGCCTTTTCCAATGAAAATTCAGCCGATCGATTCTCACATACATGCAGAGGGGACTAGGCCTGAGCTGGCTAAGCCGGTTGTCAAGTCGCGATTGAAGCGACTGTTTGAGCGCCAGTTCCCCGGCGTCCTGAGAAATTCAACAGCGGAAAGGGTCGGCGGCGAGGACCTGCATTATACCAAGGACGTTTTGAACGAGTCCAATGATTTCGAGCCGAGTTCGGTGTGTTTGTCGAAAATGGTGCAGAATTTCATCGAGGAGAATCACGAGAAGCAATCCGCTCTCGTCAAGTGTGGACGAAACCGCTGCAACTGCTTCAATGGAAACGGTGACGATAGCTCTGACGACGAATCCGACGTATTCGGTGGTTTTGGTGACTCCAACTATTCTTCGACTGGTGAAGCGTCTGAAATCCTCAGGGTACATGTTGTTTATAGCAGATTAAATTCAGTACGCTGCTTTAGAAAAGAAAACAAAAAAACTGGTTGGTGGTTTTTGGCGTTGAGTAATCTTTTTGATATATCTTTCCTTATTTAATTTGGACAGGGTTTGGTGGCTTGTGCAAGTGTTTGTGAAAGGAATTTGTTAGCGGACACTGCTAAGATCGTTGAGAAGAATAAGATTAGCAAGCGTAAAGACGACTTCTGCCGAAAGATTGTAACTGATGGGTTGTTGGCTATCGGATACGACGCGTCAATCTGCAAATCTCGCTGGGAAAAATCTCCCTTCTATCCCGCGGGTACTCGCTCCCTTTAATTCTATTTATCGTTTCTAATCAGAAAAAACATCTCAGCTCTGTGTGATTGCAGAGAATTATCGAACATTTTTTTTTAAATTAAGTACTACTTAACTCGATAAAAGGTATCAGTTTATTGTGAGATTTTGGTATGATTATTGATTTCTTTATATACATAATTTTGTACAGGCGAATATGAATACATAGACGTGATCATCGAGGGCGAGCGAGCGCTGATAGACATCGACTTCAGATCAGAATTCGAAATTGCCCGATCCACGAAGACGTACAAGACGATCCTTCAAACCCTGCCGTACATATTTGTAGGCAAGTCCGATCGGTTGCAGAGCATTATAGCTATCGTATCGGAGGCAGCGAAACAGAGTCTGAAGAAGAAGGGCATGCACGTCCCTCCATGGAGGAAAGCCGATTACGTCAAAGCAAAATGGCTCTCTCCTTACACGCGAACCACACCCGCAACGCTTAGCTCGCACGAAATGAAAGAAAAAACGGAAAAGCAGCAGCCTTTTATGGGAAGCAGTGACTTTAAACTGAGTCGTGGGGAGGGGAAATCTGCTGATGAGGTGACTATGTTTACTTTCTCTGACGGTTCTGGGGAAGACGAGAAGGCAAAGGTGGAGATTGGATGGAAACCACCGGTGCCGAAGCCCAAGAGCTATCAGTCTGGGGTTAAGATCGTGACTGGTTTGGCAGCGGTCTTTGATGATAACCCATAAAATTTTGATTTCTTTTTCGGCTTTTTTTTTTTCCTTAACGAAAGTGAGAATTCAAAATGTTATAGCAGTAACAGCTCTGTCCCTTCTGATTTTTATGTAGAGGGATGGATTTACTCATATGAATTAAATAAAGTTGAAATATGGTTTTGGCAAAATTGAGAATTTGATTCTTTGCCTGTTGATATTGGGTTGCTTTTTGTTCTGAACTTTGTCTAATACTTTTGAGTTCTGAAAAATGAGACAATTCGGGAAGAGATCAAATTAATAAAATCTATATATGTTTGACAAATTATTTTTATTTTGTATTTGAGTTTTGATTGAAGCAGTGTTATTCTTTTCTTCAAGAAGGAAAATAAGTTGAGGAAGAAAACTGGTGGATTGTGGCGCGTACGTTGGGTTAAATGAAAATAAATAAAAAATTGAATACATCTTCTGAGAAGACATGGCTAATTTGTACTGATAGTTTACCTTATTCCCAAATCCTGTGTGCAGTGCAATCTTAGATCATTCAACTTATCTTTTGCGTCAAAAGATATAGAAGAATATACATAAATTAATAAATAACAATTATTTAAGATGCTGCATCTGTATATATTAATTTCGCACCAGGTTGCCTGTATTGACCATCAATATGTGTTTCTCACTTTTCAATTTCATCATCCTCCTACAATATGACATGATCTCTTTTTCACATGAACATTCACAGTTTCCTTCCTTTATACGTTCAAGCGATCACCCTCTTAAAAAGTAAGCAATCCCTGAATAAGTTTTAATTTTCTTCTATACCATATTTTATTTATAGATCCCTAACCCTCACTTGAGATCCCCCCATAGAAACAATGATGGCGTCAACCCCTTTCATTTTCCCGGGAATCGCACTGCTTGCTTGGTTGCGCAGAAAATGCTGTAGCTCTACGGGAACTACTGTTTATTTAATCTTTGTACAGCTTCTTTTCCCCTGTTCCTTTCTTCAGTTTCAAACGGGGGGATCGGAGGGGGTTGCCCTTCGCTGATGTAAACCATGTTTTGTCGTTTCTGCGCCTCGTACCAATTCCACTTCGTACGTTGGAAATTGCACATATTTTTTCATTACTGACCTCTCCATTTAATAATTAATAATTATCCCACTCTTATTTAATTAGTTTCATTCACTACTAGCTAGTGCCTAGTAGCTACTGACCTCTCCATTTAATAATTAATAAAATATACAAAAACAAACATATCTCTTTTTTAAAAAAGGGAAATCCTATCCTACAGTGACGGTAAAAAAGATAATTGGCAGTTCGTACCATCCATCTTTGTCTGTCTGGTTATGATTTGATATGAGGTAGTATTAAATTTTTCGTAAAGAAGCATTGTAAATGGGTAGAGCAGCAATAATGGAGTTTGTTGGGGTGACATTCACTAATAATATTTTCAGAACCATAATTTACTTATAGAGAGTAACATCTCACCTACTTAATTTAAACCCTTCTGCCTCTCCCTTTCAATTCCCTTCCCCGTGACTTTTAAGCGGTAAAAACTATACTTAAATGAACTATAAACTGTAATATAATTTGACTTCATTGATAAATATTGCTCATTAAATCAAATAAAAAAAAATTACCATGAGTATTTTATTGTCACGTACACATTTGAACTCCAAGTGCGATCTCTACAAGATGGTTGAATTCTTCAACTCATTCCTATTTGTGGTGTGTAAATCTTTTAATCACTTGATGGCTTATCTCACTCTTGTCACTTGGAAAACTTGTAGTTAGCTGAAATTTGTGTATACTCTGAGGACTTAGTGAAAACGTAAAGCATTGAAAGAATGAGTTTACTTGGTGAAACCTTACGAACTATTTTAGGGGGCATAACATGGACAGACTAACAAGAGATGATGATCTTTTGAGCTTCAACATCACACATTTTATTTTCTTGCGAGCAAAGTGGTGTAAATGGAATTCATTGAAATCCCTAGCCTTTTCTGAAATCTAGAAATTATTACTTAAAAAATTAGTATATTGTACCTTGTACGCATTAGGCAGAGTCAGATTCAGGCGATAGCTTTGAAAAGCTGAGGTATAATGTGATGCATCTATTCTATTCTTATAATCAGTATAAGATTAAAGTTGGTTTGCATAGAGATTTGAGAGCCTGTGGAATGAAAAGACGAGCCAAAGGGAACAAGGTGGCAACTGGCAAGCCAAGAGTAGAGTTTTCACTTCTCCATCAACTTTTCCGTAAGATCTAACATGAAAAAAGAAGAGAGCAGCCCCAATGAAGAAAGCTAAATTGGGAATAATTCTTAAGAATCATGTGTTAGAATGCAGAATGACTTTGCTTAAAGCTGCCAGATAGCTAAAAGAAACCCATTTGAAGTTGGTGTTTGTTTGTGATGTGAGGCCTGGGGGAAGTTACCGTTTCCTTGACCTTTTATAAAAGGCCCAAGAGGAAGGTGCTTGCTGCACAAGTCAGTGATTTTGTCTTTAAACTTTGATAGGATTCTCTTTCTCACTTTTAGTAATTACTGTACTGATCGATTTACGCCTCGTTTTTCAGTGATGGGATTTTTTGTCCCCATTCAACAAAGCCTAAAAAAATAGTAGAGAGGAGAAGAATGGATTATGTTGTGAGAGATTTATGAAAGAAATATTAGCATCAGCACAATAATACAATATAATTATATGTATCTCAGAAGGTGAGGTGTGGATGCAGTTGCAGTAATTATATGCAATAGCCATTGAATGGGGGGACCAGAGACAGGGAGAGTATGGGAGAGGGACCAGTGGTGATTGGTACAATCTATGAATGGGTAAAAGGAGAAGAAGAAGAAGATTAATTCTCGTGAGTAGAGAGTTTGAAAGTAAGAAATATTGAAAATTGAAGTTAGAGTCGGTGGAAAGGACACGAGACTAGAGTTGCGTTTCATTCATCTTTCATCTTTTCATGTTTGATGATGCCATGCCAACACTTGGACACCACATACGTAGTCCAAGTCCACGCGTATAATATTAATGTATCTTTCAGTGCCTTATCCAAATGTCGTTTTAGTCCATTTCCTTGACCTTTCATTAATAGATAACTGCCATTCTTGTGTTCCATTTGGATATGGTTGCAAGTGTTAAATATTGTACTGTACTCTTTTTAATTGTTACACTTTATTTCCTTGCAGATTCAAAAAAATGGCACCTAATCATTCATATTTATCTAAAAAGCCCAAATCTTAATGGGGCGGATTTTGGATCAAACTTTTTGTCCGACCAGAAACCAAAAACATCCAACAAAAGAAGAACAAAACCCAAATCAACTACAACCCAACCCAACCCAACCCTAAATACCAGCAAGCCCATGTACATTATATACGTTCATTGACCTTATGAACTAAAATTCTTCTGTACATAATACATATAGTTTTTCGAGTGTTAGTATAATACGGGAATCTAAGCTAATGGGATGTAGGTTAACTTCTTTCTTATTTTTTTTAAATGTTATATAAAAAAATTTTAAAAAAATTATGAATAAATAATATAAGAAGTATAAATATTTTTAAAAATATATGACATAATAAATAATTAAATAATATTAAAATAAAAAATAAAAATGAGTTATTTTTTTTTAAATTATAACCCCGAACCGCAGTGTGTATCTAGTATATTAATATAGAGAGAAATCATGAAATACATTATAAAATAATATTTCTATATGAAAATAATTTATAAATTAATAAAAAATAGTTAAATTGACGCATCAAAGTGAATTTCTGTGAAGTTACACGACATTAGGAAGATGCCTGGGTAGTCAATGAAGAACAAGAAGCGTCTGGCGGATTTTTCGGACCGCTTGGTGAGACAAATGAGTAACGACAAAGGTTGACCACATTTTTCACTTCCCAAAAGCCACGTCTTTTATTTTCCCTCTCCCTTCCATTATTTAAAAAGTTTTTATAAAGAACGATAGAGCGAACGGAAGGGAATAGAAAAATAAAAAAATAAAATAGACTTAACAAAATTTAATATGAAAATGGGTAAAAAAATTATCTCTTTTATTTGAAAATTCAAATAAAATGAATAAAATAATAAGCATTATAAATATAAAATCAATTAAAAATAGAACAAATTAATAAATACCATAATATGTATATTTAAATATTGATTTAAATGAAAAAAATTATTCATAATAATCACGATAACACAAATAAATAAAAGTATATTTAAAAATGATAATTTAATACATATATACATGATTCAAATGGAGGAATGATAATTTCATATAAAAAAATATTTGAGAGAAAGAACAAAGTAAAAATATATAAATATATAAATTCAAGTGAATGAATAGGTAATATATTAAGTTATAAAAATAAGAAATAAAAATAAATAAATAGTATGTTCCTCTCTTTATCTTAATTTGAAAAGAACAAAAATTAATATTTTTAAAGAAAATGAAAGTGAATAATTTCCCTCCTGCTCTACTCCTTCGGTTCTAGAGGAAAATATTATCTTTCCGTTAATTTTGATTTCATTCCCATCCAAACACACTTTCAGGTGCATGATTCTTAACGTACACCCCCCTTGATGATTTCCTTCAGATCCCATTTTTCTTACCACTGCTGTCAACACCCTCTGTTTCTGGTTGCATTAATCTCCCTATGATTGCTTCGTCTCCGTAACCAGGTTCTTGGAGCTCTTTGTTACTACCGCATTTGGCAGATAGGTGTCTTTCCAATTTAGTTATGGTGACTCCTTGTCGGCTTCTGGTTGTTTTGGTCTTTCTCTGCCTATTCGCAACTGGGTCCTTCTCGATTGAGAATATTCACCAAGCGTAAGCTATTTCTTTCAGTTGTTCTTGTATATAAAGTTAACATATTTCCAAGATCTGCTTACTGTTAAAAGTTACAAACTCCGATTTTAGGTTTCATATAAAAGTGAAAACTTTTAAAATGTTAGATCTTGGTAGTGCATTTTCGATTTCCTCTTTGGGTGATGTGAAATTCACTGCCATTCGAAGTGCCATCAATGGTTTAAAATGTTCAGGCCTTGCTTTCCAAGAGGTGAAAGGATGAATTTATGTCAATCACATAGGCTCGGTAAAACTAGTTTAGATTTGGACCAAGGATAACCATGCTTGCTCAATAAGTAGAATTGGAGTTTCCTAAATTCGAAGGTAGCCAACCGAAGATTTCATCACTGGACCTTTTGTTGTTATCTTGATTGATTTGTGGATGTAACGAGCAGCTTTTTGTTTTGCCGTTGTTGTATACATTGTTCTATTCTTAAACACCGTTTCACTCACCTACTGGGTTTTCTATAGCTAAGTTTCTTCCACTTGTTATAAAGTTTGCTTTACCTTTCTGGTTATTGTAAGCTTCCATACTTATTGCCCAATTTCTGTCTCTACAGCTTTCCTATCGTGGAACCTGATCCTGGCCATATAAAGCTTCGTCTCTCAAGAGAAGGATTGGAGGCTATTGAGAGAATAACGAACCCCATTGCAGCTGTGGCAGTAAGATTGACTGAAACTTCAAAGTATCCATTGTTTATGCTTTTCACATTTAACTGATATTTAATGGCGACTCTCATGACTCTTGGAATGGTGATGGGATGGACTGGTTTTATGACGTAGTGACTAGCTAATATCAAACGTCAATTGCATTTTAAAATTCCTTTATATTGCTATATGAGCTTTTGTACTTTTATTTTTTTACTAACCATTTGAGAGTTGCTTCAGTCAATTGATTGAAAATTGAAACATGAATTTAAAGCAAGAGACATTTTACCTGATGCATGAAAATAAGGACATAACTAGAATGAAGATGGCCTTTTGATAATGTTACCATGAAAGAGTTGTCAAAACCTGGCAAGTTTTGTTATTTCACTATGCAGACTATCATTTTGTTTAAAAGGTAGGACATAATGCTTTGTAAGAGTCAGGACTTTCTCAAGTGGTTTAACATTTCCCTTTTCTACAATTTCTGGATAGTTTAGATGTTGGAGATCCATTTTGCACAAACAGTGTTGCATATTAATTTAAGCATCCTGTGCACTATTGAAGAAAACTTTGTAGGCTCTGCTTTCATCTGTTTATGGTTGTTTCTATCAGGTGATTGGGCCATATCGCTCCGGAAAATCTTTTTTGCTAAATCAACTTCTCTCTCTTTCTTGTTATGAAGGTGCATATTTTATAGCTGCTAGAATTTACCCTCAGCACCTTCTGTTTGTGGAAATGTTGCAGTCAGTATTTGATAGCTTACAATGATCTAATGTAAACTAGTATGCCTGTTTTGCTAGGGTTTGGTGTTGGACATATGCGTGACACCAAGACAAAAGGTGGATGGAGATTGGCCTTTTTCTCATGGTTTTGCTTAAATTGCATACATAACTTTTATAATCTTTTTCTTTTTTTTTTCCTTTTTCTCATTTGGCTCCCATCATACAGGAATATGGGTTTGGGGAAGCCCTATAGACATGGATATTGATGGAGTAAGAACTTCTGTCTTCTACATTGATACAGAAGGATTTGAAAGCATTGGGAAGTCAAGTGTATATGATGATCGGTAATTTCTGACTGATCATGTAATCTGTTGTTTGGGTTGATAGTCATATATCATTTCTCAGTTGGCCTTTTCTTATATTTTCTTTTTCAGGATATTTGCTCTAGCAACTGTCATGAGCTCTGTGCTTATTTATAATCTGCCTGAGACGGTCAGTTATTTTCCTTTCTTGGCGGCCCCCAAAGATATGTTTGTTGCTCTTTTGTCTCGTTATAAAGTTGTATTGACAGATGAACAAAGTCCTTTAGTTTGAGAATAACAATTTAGAAAAGCCTAAATGCATGTTTCAGTGTTGAGTATAAATTTGTTGGGTTCTGGATGCTTTTGGTATACATTTGGGTCTAGGTGATGATTTAGCCTTTCTATGGTTGGGTTTTCTCTCAAACTCAAAGACTTACTTCTGGCATTAAAGATTTTATGGATGTGATTGGGATGGTTATGTTCTGGATTGGGCGTTTAGTGGTATTATTATTTTGAATGCGATAGTATGTATCTTATATGGGGAAGTGCAGACGATGGAGAAAGGATTTGGGGATCCCTGGAGTTAAAGACACATCATGCAGACAAATTTATATTGGTCTGATATGGAGAGAGGAAAGCCCTATTTTATGTTGTATGTCATTGCTGAAAAATAGATCAAATATCATATTACCTTTTGGCTTTGAGCCACTGCTGGCAAGCATTTGTTCCCCCAGGAAATTTGACTGCTGCGCATTTGTGCTGGTTGTAACTTTCAATTACTAGGAAGAGGCCAAATAATCTTATATTCCCATGACCAGCAGATGTCCCATTTCAAATCATTTTTGAGGCCATGCTGAAATGTTTTTATCTTTGTGTATTCAGATACGTGAAGCTGACATATCTCGACTGTCTTTTGCTGTTGAGCTTGCTGAAGAATTTTATGGGAGGTAGGGTTGCACTTGATGAATTTTTTTTTTTTAATATTATGGGTATTGTCAATTTTTATCTCCCTCTCCTTTGAATATAAAATTTTGTTTCTTTAAACTATGGTCACTAACTTGCTTGTTTGATTTGCATATTTTGCACATTCTAATTTGCAACTTCCTTGCATTGAACAGAGTGAAGGTAGTCCAAAAATCGTTACACTTACAATTTAATCTCTTTTTCTACAGGTTCTAATGAACTTTCTTATTGATTTTGTGATTTGTGTTTGAATGGTTGGATATTCTATAGGGTCAAGATGTTGCATTTGAACCTGCTAAGCTCTTGTGGCTTATCCAACGTGATTTTCTACGTAAGTTCATAAATACTTTCCTTGATTGTATTCGTAGATTAGTAAGCCTTTTCTATCCCATGGTTCTATCTTTGTTCTGTCTCTTAGCTACAATCTTAAGTACAATCACTTTAGTACAATCATTTTGGTCATTGATGACAAGTTGGGATTGGGAGGTATCCTAATTCTAGGGACTGCATCTTTTGCAACTGTTGCTGTCCATCATGTGCAAATCACTCGATACTGATATTTTCCTTAATTGTCACAGAAGGGAAATCAGTGCAAGAAATGGTTAATGAAGCTCTTCGACGGGTCCCCAACAGTGATGGTTAGCACCATTGCTTGCAGGCTGAGTGAAATTAATTTTAATTATAGTATATTTTTTATTTTATAAATGGTCTAATGACATTTTTTTAAAAAAAATAATTGCAGGGGACAAAAATATTGACATGGTATTTTCTCTTCTGGAAATTAATTTCCACTTATTTGTAAAATGTTACTAGTCTGGAATTTAATGTTTACTCTAAAACATAACTTCAACAGGTTAATCAGATCCGGGACTCCTTGGCTATTATGGGTGACAACAGTACTGCCTTTAGCTTACCTCAAGTATGTGTCTGTGGCTTAATAACCTCTTTGATTGCTTACCCTTTCCACCCTAGTTACAAGTTTTTTACCCTTTCTACTGAATACTGCATATTTTTTCCCTTCATCGTGGTAGCAAAGCCCATTTTCAAACTCATAAATATGGCAAACTAAGAGAGCAACAGTTCTCTAACTCTTAAGTTCTTTGACCCTGGCATGTTGCCTTTATTTCTTCATTCTTTTTTATGCAAATTGACTGTCATAGCCATTATTAAGTTGTATGGACCAATCCCATCTCTATAGTATTCTTTTTTCTTCTCACATAAAGAAAAAAATCAATCAAAATATGACATTTGAATTCAGTTCCACTGTCAACCTTTTGAGGTCAGATGTGGTCCTACAAGTGCCTGCACCTGACTAGCATTAATTATAAGAAGTAATCCAATACAACTGACCAGTCTTCATATTTTCACATGGAGAAGCACCTAAACTCTTTTCATTGTGTCACTTAGAATCTAATTTATAAAATGTCATTGATAAATACCAATCACGGGAAGGCATATGAGTTGTGTATGCCTGGTTATTTGGAAGCCATTTTTATTGTCTATGTCTCCATTGAAAACACCTGTGACTGTTTTGATTTTGATGTAATTTTAGTTTCAGAAGTAATTTTCTGATGCATGAATGCAAGTGTTATTTCAAGTAATAGTTGTAATACTTTCAAAGAATTTCATTAAAACTGCTGCATTGGTTGACCTAACTAACTGTTGATTGAACTTTAAACAGCCACATCTCCAGCGAACAAAGCTTTGTGACATGAAGGATGTTGAACTTGATCCATTATATGTCAAGAAAAGGGAGCAGTTGAAAGAGCTTGTTGCTGGTATCATCCGTCCAAAGATTGTACAGGGGAAATCTCTGAATGGAAAGGACTTTGTATCCTTTCTGAAGCAGGTATACTAGGTTTTTGAGTGCTTCAGTCAGAGAAAGAAAGAATACAAGTAATCATGTTTTGAATGGACTGCAGCTACTAAACTGTTTGTCACATTAGTGAACTCCTTTTGTTTCCGTATTTAGTAATCCTCATGAACACCTTGATGGAGGTCTATGCATGTCCCTTTACCCAAAATTAAAATTATTATACAAATACAATATAATCAACATTCACCAAATCAATCAACTAGCTCAAAATATAGCTTATACTCGTCATTGCTTTATAGTTCTGTCCATGACATAGTAGCTTGTGATTGTGCTAATGTATTAAATATAATGATGCCCATGATTCTTCATTTCTACTTAATATACTAGCTATCAACTCATGTATTGCTCTGTTTTTCTGTTGCATAATATCTATCCTTATTAATTTACATGAGATTAGAAAATGTACAAAATTGTTGCCGGTTGGAATTGCTTATGGAGCAGTGCTGTTTTTGTAGTGACAAAATGCAATGATAATTAACTTAAACAACTAGAAGCAAAATTCTGAATTTATGCTTTTTATAATGATTATAGGTGGCAGAAGAAAATATTTCACTCCATTTCCAGTGATTCTTTAGCCTTGAAGTTTTGTTGGGCACACATTGTTTTACTTTTAAAGGACTAATAGCCACGTCATTGTAGACTTTAAGAATTATTTAACCATAAACAAACATGTTGTTTTACTCATTTAAGGGACATGTGGTGTTGGTGTAATATTTGGATTTGGACAAAGCCTAAAATTATTACCTACCATGAGGAGCATTAATTTCTTAGTTACTTTCTGGATATGTCCAATAGTAATTTACTTTTAGTTGTTTAACTTGCACTTGTATGTTATTGTGTTTATGAATCTCTCTTATGTATACACATATATAATAATTCATAAAAACTGAAAAAATATTTTTTTACTCCTTCATTATCTCAAATATTGTCAGGTTGAGAATAATAATTATGAAATATAAAAATAGCATTAGTCATGTATATATATTTTTTGTAAATTTCAAATTTAGATACTTGAAGCCTTGAACCAAGGAGAGATTCCATCAACAGGCTCTCTTGTGGAGGTTTTCAATAAGGGTATTCTCGAGAGGTGCCTTAAGCTATACAGTGAAAAGATGGCAAAATTTGGTTTACCTCTTCCAGTGGAATCTCTGCAAGAGGCCCATGAAAGGTGTAGAGGGGAAGCAATGCAAGTCTTTGATGAGCAACATTTTGGCCGTCACCATGCTAAGAAATCAGTCATTCAATTGGATGAAGAAATTCAGAAGGTATTTTTAAATATTTATAGTGGAGAAAGCTTGCAAAATATTATTGGCTTACTTGGAACTTGATTAGGGAGTGAAATTAAAGTAGCAAAAGCTAGCAACATGATTTTCTGTCATCATTTTATTTTTGAGTTATATTTTAAAACTCTTCTGGTTGTTCACAAAACTAAATAAATAACCTCTCCTGGCATGATATGTTTGGAAGATTTTGTTTATGATTTATCATGTGTATAGTTTCTATTAAAATAGAAAAGACCTCATAGTTGAGTTTGCTTTAGAATACAAACAGTGGGTGCGTCAGCTAGAGTGAAAGCTATAGTATAATTATGAGTGACATATTTATTTACCTATCACGGCATCTATGTGTTTCTAACTAGCTTTTCATACTTATTTGGGTAAATGTTATGTCAAGATTCAGCCAAGTATCACCTTTATTCAGTCTTGTTTGTCCAATATTCCACTTCACTACCTCTTGTTGTTTCATATCCCAGGTGTGGTGGAGGTTAGAAAAGATTATGCATAATTTTCTTTGGTCATGTACAGGTGAGATGAGGACGGATCACCTTGTTATTTGGGAGATTTGTTGTAGGCCTAAGTCAAAAGGGGGTCTGGGTCTTGGAAACTAGGTGTCTAAGAACATTGCTCTTGTTGGTAATAGGATATTGTACTTTCCGCTAGAGACTGTGACCTTATGGCTTAGGATAATCTATATTATGGTTTACATCAGACTGGGTGGGATGCCAACTAGGTGTTCATGGCTTCTCATGCTAGCCCTTGAAAATTTATTTCAACCGGGTGTCTTTGTTTATGGAGGGAATGGGCGGCTCTTTTACATGCTAGGTGTTCTGTTTTTATACTTAGTTCTTTTGTGTCCTTTTATATTCTCTGATTAGGAGGATTCCTTGTCCTCTTACATTGTATCTTCCTTTCTCAATAATATTTCTTTTTCTTGAGAAAAAAAGAATTCAGCTAAGCTGGTAAATATCTATAAACTACAATCCATATTAAAAAGCAGCCTTGCTATGATGGTCTTTGGTACTCTGCACTAATTTGATTTTGGAATTTGAATGTGATAATTTCAAGCTTATAATTACTCAGGAAAATAATGCAGGTGTATAATAATGTCGTGCTGCAAAATGAATATCAATCTTCCAAGCTCTGCGAGGCACTTTACACTGGATGTGAGGACATAATGGATCAGCTTCAAGTTCTTAGGCTTCCTTCCATGGCAAAATTCAATGCACACTTCTTGCAATGCAATCAAAGTTTTGAGCACGAGTGTGTTGGACCATCAAAAACAAACTATGAGCAACGCATGATGAAGGTCCGGCACAATAACAGTGTTCTGTCATTTTTTATGTCTACTTATTGTGTTCCTCTTACTGAAATATTCTCCTGATGCAACAAATGAATGTGCAGATGTTGGAGAAGTCTCGGGCTGTATTTATAAAGGAATACAACCACAAGCTTTTCAATTGGTTGGTGGCCTTCTCACTTGTCATGGTAGTGATTGGCCGCTTCATTATAAAGTTCATTTTGATTGAAATTGGAGCATGGTTACTCTTCATATTTCTGGAGACCTACACAAGAATGTTTTGGTCAGCAGAGTCACTTTACTACAACCCAGTTTGGCGTTATATAGTTTCCACTTGGGAAACTCTTGTTTACAGCCCAATACTTGATCTCGACAGGTAAATATTGAGTGGTATTTCTGTTTATTCATTTTCATTTATAATCTCTGAATATAACTATTTTGTTGATGGGAACAGATGGGCAATTCCCCTTGGTGTAATGTTGTCATTTTTTATTCTTTATTGGCGGTGTTATGGGAAAAGGAAACATGGATCCGGATGGCTATTACCCTTATACAGCAGTTATAAAAATGGTCAAAATCGGACAAGAACAGACTGAACCTATGGTAATTGCAGCATGCTTTAAGAATTTGGTATGCTGCTTTTGGCGAAAATTTTCTTCTTTTTGTTCATGGAGCCCGCCTGCCCCTTTTTTGGTTCCTAAAAAGGTTCTTTGCACAGAGTGTGAAAAGGTGATCAGAGGGTGAATGACCTCTCGCTGCTGCTTCTGTAAACTGTATTGCCATAATTAGTTGATTTTACTAATGCGTATTAGTTCATAGTTATTTATGTTAAATTCTAGAGTAAATTGGATATTAGATGCTCTTCATGTATTGACTTGTAAAAGAATAAATTAAAAGAAAAAGGGAAAATAGAGTTAATTCTTTATTCTTTTCTTTCCAGCTGCTAAGTGGGAATTTCATACTGTCTGAGGTTTGTTCATGTTGTGTGATAACAAAATTTAAGGTCGGGTGGCTAAAAGCCTGCAGATTTTTGTCAAAAATCTCATTAAAGATTTACTGTCCAATAATGAGCTAAACTAAGATTGAAAGATGACTTCTTGTTATGAAGAATCTTCACAAGGGTAATCAGGTGGGAATGCTATTTCTTATTATGAACAAGAGAGATTTGAGTTAGAGTTTGCCATTAATCCTGAACTTTTTTTTATTTGCATTCTAATATAATTTTTCTTTTTGGATTTTCATATATTAAGAAGCGCAACAACTTGAACTTACGAACTTGCCTAACTCACAATATTGATAATTTAGTAATGTTTTGTATACTATCATTAAATGAATAAGTAATGTCAAAAATGAAATATTTATTATGAATGTTTATTTATACCTTCGTGCTAAGGTGCATAGCTTATACGACCTCTAAGTGAAAGCTCATGACTTATTCAGCAATATCATGTATACAAATTCAAGAGATGAATAATTTAGTTCTTATTAATTGAAGTCTGTTACAAAATTATATATTTAGAGATTGATCAATTAGAAAAACATTCATTACTATAGATGCTGTTGTAAATCTAAAACATGCGAACGCAGGTCCCGCATGTTGTTACTTGTTAGGAATAAGGTTGTAAGTTGCAGTTGCAAACAATGGTGTTACCAATTTCTATCAAGCCCTCTTCATAGACTAATAATTGGACTTCTATAAATTTGAATTAAATAATATAGGGAAAATTTGTACCATTGTATTCTATATATATTAAATTCGTAAATGATATCATATCCTATTTATTTATTTATAATTTTTTTCTATCTAGTTGTAACAATAATTATTTTTTATAATTCAATAAGTATTTTTATAATTAAATAGTTATTTTTATAAAAGATAAAAAAAGAAAGATGAATAGTATATTACACCTAATAAAAAGTTCTTCAGACACCATGTGAAATTTTAATACCCCACTGAAAACTAATAAAGCAAGAATATATCCAACAAAATGAGTTTAAAATTCTAAATACAAAAAGGAAAAAATATTATTTCTGTAAAATTTTAATTACAATACTGAAATTAGATAAGTTGTTTCCAGTGGTGGAATTTAATTATCTATATTATCCACCCTAAACAGGAAGACAAATGATTTTTTTATTTATTAAGGAGAACAACAAATGAATTGAAAATAGTCAAAATTTAAATTGGTTTCATGGAAAGCCCAAAAATAGATGGGGGCCCTACTGGAGTACATTTTTAATGTTCTGGCTATGATACTTTTTTTTGTTAAGTATACATTATCTAATATTTTGTATTAAAAAAATATTACATTATACAAATATAATAAAAGAAATACTATACTTTTAAAAGTATTAAATATTTTCCTACCAAATATTCTCTTTAATTTCCTGTGCTGGTCCATCATTTTCTGTGGTACTGATTTTGATTTCTTCTTCGTAAATGATGGGTTGAATATTCTTTAGGGTTAACTCAAAAAAATGTTGTTTGCCATTATATAGTTTGTTAACTCATCTTCTAATTAATTATATATCCTAATGATATATATATATATAGTTGCTCCAATTAAGTCCTCGGCGGCATTGCAATGTATATATTGCTTAAGAACTGTAGCCTTTTTCTCTATCTGTGTGATTATCTATATATGAATGAAACTTGATATTAGGTGTGCTAGCTTTTACTTCCATTAATGATATTCTAATATCTGTTATTTTTCCTAAGTATCTATTGACTTCTCAAATCAAATTCTTGGTTTCGTCTTATACATTATTGATAGATGAGATTTAAGACATTACACCTAAATAAATAACTTGCTAAAATCAAAGAGATAAATAACGATATGCTGTTTTATGTAGAACCTCCAACTGAAACCTCGAGAACATATATCCAAATTCATAATATTCTATATGCATGAATTAATCAATTTGGTTTACGAAGTCCTGCGGCATTACAATATTGTGTCCTTAAGCAAGACCTCAATTAGTGCATGCATGGGAATGATATTTTGCAGAGAATTTGACAAAAACTTAAGAAGTTGGCCAACCGCGCGCATGGGAATGATATTGAAGGCAATGGAAAGCCAGAAACTGTAGTCCCTGAACCTCAATCTGTATGTGCTTGCTTTTAAACAAGTTAAATAATTGAGTGCTCTACTGTCTTTGTAATTAAGCTTTGATTTACTTCGATACGATTAAGGAATTATATATCTTTATTTACAGACAAAGGAGATAGTCATACCTACGGAGGCTCAACAGCTTATAGGAATCATTATCTGCAAGGAATGCTACGGAGTTTCGTACCTGGGAACTGTTGTTGGATGTGTTGAATTTGGCAGTTTGAAGAGGAGAGATGGTGGGAGGGACGCAGAAGCGTGGTTCAATGAGACGCAAGAGAAGCGATACTGCATCTACTTATA
>JASKGM010000001.1:10100475-10139855 GCA_034509205.1 Ceratonia siliqua | reverse complement strand
GTCTCAGATGATAAAGCGTTTGTGTCAAGTCATCTATCACATCTTTTTAATTTTCTTTTGCATGAAATTCACTTTCGGTCCCTTTTAAAATTCAAGGAAACTCAATCCTAGTTGCTACACAGAGTGATCCTCACCTCATTAGATGAAATGGTCCCATGGGTTGAGTTGTGTAAATTTGGATCTCACAATTCACAGAGCCCTTAAAGCTATGTCCACTTGGTTGATAGTTGTGGGACAAGAAGCAATCTAGGAAATTGCAGCATCCTTAGTTCATGTGCAGATACTCGTTTCGACCTACCCAAGAATCTGTTTCCTTAAAATGGATAGGAGTACAACAGTGAGAGAGAAAGGCGATGGCTCCTGGTTAGTCTGAACTCGAAACCTGTTGAACATAGGAATAGGAAAAAAGAAAAAGAGTGAGGAGTAGCGGATGGTACCGCCAAAAGGATAAAGCAGGGTGAATTCCTGGGAATCACCTATTCGTGTCTGCTAAGGTCGACCTTAAAAACAAAAAACAAACCAAAAAACCATCCACTCACCAGACCACCCAAGTCAGGAAACAGCACTAACGCAACCATTCTCCCATTCGTGTATACAGATCAAATGAATTGTTCATCGAATTGACTAAACTCACTTTAATTAATATCAGCCTTTAAATATATTTTAAAATAATAATCTAAAAGTATATAAGAATTTATTGTCTACTCTTTGACCTCATATTAATTTAGCGGTACCCTTGCCTCACCTCTGCATGTGTGAATTGTGAAAGTCATCCATTCACACTAATCCCAATATATTCAGTCAATAGCATTAATCAGTAGTCTCGCAATAGAAACTAGAAATTTAGAAATAGTTCTAAGCTCCTCAAAACACAACTGCTCTTCAATTTTGCTTTTTTTTTTATTTAATATATTTTTTCGTAAATGTAATGTAGAAATATGAGGAAGAAGTAAAAAGATTAGGTTTGGGCTTCAGATATGGAACAAAAGGTCCAAGGGCCATATGGCAAATCCCCAAACTTCAAATTCATGGGCCGAGGCAAAACAGATATCCTTTTAAACATGTTCATGCAAAACAGGCCTAAGCCCAAAGTCGTCTGCAACTGTGAGAGCCAGACTCTTCAGGCTCCATTATCACCCAATCCACTAAGGCTGCTATCTGCAAGAGCAAGATATTTTATCTGTCATTTGTGATTTGAGCAGCAACTTTGTTCCTATTTCGCGCGCGTTTGCTGGAATAATCAAAGACAAGAGTCAAGAGCAATGGTGTTGGAGCAAACAGTAGCGTCAACTAGCTTGAGAAACTTGATCATCATCCCTCGAAACCCTAGTTCAAAACCCACTATCCCATCTGGGATCCAATGCCCAAACCTTTTCCTACCTTCTGTGCCTTCAATCTATTCTCGCTACAAAAAGCATTCCAGGACCAAGTGGAATGGGTGCCTGAAATGCTCAATGAATGATTACAATGACCAATTTTACGGTATTAACAATTACAACCAGGTTCAGGAGACCTACCCTAAGCCCTCCGAGATTCCTTGGAATAAGGAGATTTGCAACTCCGTCAATCTTATTGGCATAGTCGCCACTCCCGTTGAAATTAAGCACTTTCCTTCGGGTAAAGTGGTCGCCTGGACCCGCCTCGCCATCAAGAAAAATGCCACCCAGACATCCTGGTACTTCGTTTGCATTCACCGGAAGTTAGGTTCCGGTTTGTTTCTTGCTATTGTCTGTGGAATTCAAACGTCATTTTTTCCGTCATAGTTGTTGATTCGATTCTTGGTCATTCAACGGCGGGTTTTTGTTGGCTTGCTCTGCTACATCTTTTCTAGACCACTATTCTATAAGTCTTTAGACCTTAGAAGAAACGTCTAGCTTGATGGGGAATATAGACATTTTCTGTTTGAGTTTCTAAAGGGTAGTTGCCAAATGGGAAATATAGGATGGGCAGAAAGAAGATTTGTAAATTATCGTGTGTCTCACAGCAGAACGAAAGATTGGAGGATCTAAGTGAGTTTTTTTTAATAATTTTAATTTCATAAGCAAAACATAGAAATGGCAACTGCAACTTAGAGAAATATTGAATGTGACTACCTTATTGCTCTAGATATATATATATATAATGAATCTTCAGCAGACAATTTCATTTTTGCCTCAAGATTATGGGGCAATTTTATCTCCCAACATCTCCATTCATTTAGAACCTTCCTATTTGCAGTTCTTTGATTTTCAGTGCTCAATATTTTTTCTGAACCAACCATGACTATATTAATGGTTACATGAATTGTGCCAAGTTCCAACATTTTCAGCATCATGCGGTCACTCTGTTCCAACATAGTATATGATTGTATCACTCCCTCGTAATGTCAGCTTGATGATATTTTTGGTTTCTGGTTTACAAAGAATAATGAGGCGATGGACTGTTGTTATTTGAGAAGAGGGATCTCTAATTTTATTGCATTAATCAGATAGGCTAATTTCTGTGTTATTTTACTTTTCTTCAGTACCATTGAGCTAATGCATTCAATTCCCTGTTGCTTGAGCCATTTTCATAGTTTCTTTTCATGAGTTTTTATTTCGGGGATATTGTGTGACGTACTCTCAACTGAAGTGAGAAGTGACTTTGCTACACATTTCTGGCCATTCCCTTGTGTCAAGATTGTGAAAAGTGTCTTAGTTCGATTCAAAAGAATTTCTCTTTCTCAAATATGTTATTGTTTGAAATATAGGATTAATTTGACATTCTGGGATGAGCTGGCACATGTTGCTTTTCAGCATGTACAGAAAGGCCATCAAATTTATGTTTCTGGTCGCCTGGTTACAGATACAGTTGAAAGTGATGATGGGAAACAGAACAACTACTACAAGGTTTTGTGATTGTCGATAAATAATTTTTTATATTATTTTTTGTCCTTCCCCAAGTGGATCAGCATGTTTTAGATCTCACGCAGGTGGTTGGTCAACAGCTGAACTTCATTGAAAGGAGTCTCTTACCAGTGTCCTCGTATGATCAGGAGTCTGATTCCATGATGGATGGCAAGTCATATATTCAATTAAATAAAGTGTCAACTTCAGCAGGGTTTTGACACTCCATATCTCGCATGTTTCCTGTTATCATTTCAGGTAGAACAGGGAACTATGCAAACAATACTGGTTGTACAGAAGAATTATGGCAAGCGTTCTTTGCTAATCCAATAGAGTGGTGGGACAACAGGAAAAATAAGGTAAGTTGTTAATTAAACCTGTAAATAAATAAAGGGTACATATTTAGCGGTAATGCTATTTCCTTGTGGAATCAGGTGATTGTTTCAAGTTTCAAGTTACAATGACTATTGAATATTTCAATTGTATTTGGATTCACTTCTCAATGACACCTATTCCATGATTTACCCATTTCTCATTAGTGGGAAAAGCTGTAAATACTTAACGATGTCCTAGGCTCTCGGCACTCTCTTGTGTTTGTATCTTTTTTTAACATTTTCTATGTTCACATGACTATGACATAATATAACCGTGCCCCTTGTTGGCTTCTATGTTATTGAGCATGAGCATAAACCCTCAGAAACAATGAAGGGAATAATCCAAAATTTTTGCAGCTTGTTTGTATTCAGTCCACTATTTATTTTATAGCTCGGTATTCAGGTAATAATTCAATGACTCTTAACGAAAATTATGATGCTTGCATCAAATTTATTCAATAGATTATTTCTAAACTGTAATTTCATGTGCTTGGACTAACACTAAATAACTTGGTATTTTGTATACCTATGTCTAATTCATAGTTTATGATCACTGATGGATGAGATTTTGTTGCCATTATCCTTCCATATTTGTTGGATAGCCTATGAATTTTTCATGTGCTAATTAATTTTTTAATGTTTTTGGATCATTTGCAGAGGAACCCAAAGTATCCTGATTTTAAGCACAAAGATACAGGAGAAGCTCTGTGGGTAGAAGGCAGGTCCAATCCAGCTTGGGTCAAGTCCCAGCTGGCAATACTGGATGCGAGGATGGGGTCTCTTACTGATCTAAATGCTAAAATGCCTGCAAATATAGTGACTGCCGATGAATTGTTGTCTTTTTAAAAGTAAAAGGATGCTTGTGCTTAATATTGCTCAATTTAGAATTTGATTTCAACGGGGACACTTTTGTACAGTTCCCGATTTGCCTGCAATTTTATTTCTAAATGGACATTTTCTTTTTGGTACATCTTCTGGTCAGTGGTGTTAAATGTTCCCGATTGATCATTATGGTCCGCTCTATTATATCTGCATCGTTAACATTGCTTAAAACTCGATCGAAAACTCTGCCATTATAGTAGAATGATTCAACCAGTTGATGAAGACTACTGTAATGGCTGTGACTATTTGTCATTTAACATTTTTTTGGATCTTTTAACATTTGAAATCTGAAAATGTAGTTTTTTTTTTGGGGGGCTCCAAGACCTGAAAATATGAATAGAGGTCTTGGTTATGTAGTGCTATTGCATAATGGGCCCGAATTTTGCTCCGTATCCCCTAAACTTGTTCCATCCACAAGTCACTCTTTTTAGACACATAAAATTAGCTCGCCATAAAGGTCATAAATTCCTAATTACTTTAATAATTGAAGTTGACGCTGAAAATTAATAATTAAAATTGTATAACAATGAAAAAATTTTAATACAACAATTTTTTTTTTTACTACATGGCAAGATGAGGAAAGATGTTTTTGGTCAGAGTTTGAACCCACAAAGTGAGGTTCAATAGAAATTATTAAAATGTAAGTTTTCCTAGTAGACTTATTATAATATAGTTGCTTATAAGGAAATTAAATGTGATCATGATCATATTCATATTCATAGATTCATTGGTACTGGGTTACTGGCGAACATTGGCGTCGGAAATGACAGAAATTGGGCCCAGATGAGATGAGAGGGCTTGATAACATGGGATGAATCTAGACCTGGTTGCGTATTCTGCTCTGCAGAAACTGAATCTGCCTTTACTCCTTTGTTTAATAAACCAGAAAGTCCATATTCCACCTTTACTGCGTTTAGGTCTGCATGTGGACCAAACGGTGACCTCTATTTTCAGGAAGAGGTTTGACTAATTCTGCCGCTATTTTTTTTTTGGGCAATGAAGCTAATAAATAGCATTCATATTGGTGTTTATGACCTGTCTTGACAATTACGCAAACCAAACTTTGAGACACACCCAGTTTCTGCATTAGCATTAGCATAGCACAACTTGGAATGAATTTTTAATATCCTTTCCTTTTGTATCCCTATATATGCCATGGAAACTGACTAACTTCATATATATATATATATATATATACACACACAATTGGTGAGTGGTGGAAGATGCATGATCTAGATAACGTGTGTGCACATATAGGACAAGTGAATATGGCAGAATTCTGTAGCAGAAGCTGGCTGTTCAGATAAGGATTCAGTGAGCTTCGTCTATTTTAATTAGATTGATCCTATAGCTGTGCAACAGCAAGACCCCATGCATGAACTGCTATGGAGTATGGACACTGTCCCACCACTAAACAGTGCCGTTTAGTTGCCCCTACTTTTCAATGTTCATGTTACACACTCAATCTCCATAATGTCATTAAAGAAAACGCTTCTGTATATCATGCACCTTCATCATCCTAACTTTTTAATTCACTATTTCCTTCTCTCACTATCATCAATTTAGCCGGTGTATGGTATATGCCAATTTCTAAAAGAATATATATGCGAAAGTTTATTATATGGAATGTGTTTTTATTTATCATTTTAATAGGATTTTCAGAGAATTAATATTCGTAATTAAATGATGGATAAAAAAAAAGTATAACTAATCCCCATGAAATTAACAAAATTTACAAATATTAAAATTCTTAAAAAAAACCCTATTATAAATTCAACATCACACAATTATAAATTTAATTAAGTAGCGCAATTAAAATTTTCCAGAAAAAATTAGTTTCAAAAGAATCAGTAAATACTTCAAATTTTCCATATGCATGTCATATGCGTATTTCACTCGCCAATACTATTGACTTAACATTAGGTTTCACAATCATGTTTTGTACAAGTGACTATCTATATATATGCTCACTTGAACTCAGTGGAAAATCATCCGTATATATATGTGAAAAAATTTATAGATAATATTAGGAGTACTGAAAAAGAATATTTTCTTAAATACTAAATAACATTATTCAAATCCGATTGGGTTGAAATGTTTGGATAAATTACCCAATCGACAAGCTCTTTTTTGGGTAATTAATTACTCTAATATGATGGGTCCAGAATTGTACGCAAATTCTTGCATTTGCTCATATGATACTTGGCTTTCTTTACGTATTAAACAGAATATATCATCATATGATTATATTTATAATCAGTTGTACAAACAGAAAATCACACGCAAACATCTCAAATTTCCCCAAAATAGGGAATAAAATTTCATAAAAATGAATTCTTAAATTTTAGCAAACTTACAGATCTTGAAATTATGATATTCGTTGGTTGGAATTATTCAAAGGTGCTTCTGAAATTAATAACATGAATATGTATTGAAAGTTGGAACAAGGCATTTCTGCTTGACTTTGACACCTCCAAGTGTTTGTGAATTGTGATCATCAGTGCGATCTGTTTATCAAGATGAAAATGAGTCTATCAAGATAATTAGTACGATTCACATCTTTTGTAAACTAGGTATACCAAAAATCTCTCTCAAATTTGAGTAATTAGGGTCATCAAATTCATTTCTGCCTTAATAATTAAACACTGAAAACAAAGATATATAGACTTATTTAAAAAGAATAAAAGCAAGAAATGGCCACCTTAATTATCTCATCTTGTATAATAACTAGTTCATAAACAAAAATCTAGGAAAAATGAGATACTATATATATATATATCCTCTGTACAATTAAATAGCATTTGTTTTTTTTTTTTTTGTCTCCCTTGTTTCTGTACTTTGTGATTCCAATTGCGGTTTTGAGGATTTATCAGAAGATTATTATAAAAAAGAAAAGTGTGTATGCTTGTCTGTTTTTCTCAGCTATAACCCCTCAACCCAAAGTGAGGCTTTCTCTTCGTCTTCCCTGTGGATTATTTGTTTTACCGCGTTTGCTTTCTGGGTCACAAACAGCTCAATCCCTTAGCTTCTGATCCTTTCATGATCCTCAGCCTCTTGCAGGAGCAGATGAACATACTGCAATATAAAGCAAATACAGCTCTATAATTAGATGGTGACATGACATGATTATAATTATTTATTAGATTCAAGAGCAGATCTTTAAAAAAAAAAAAACAGAGATCAGGATGCAGAGAGAGAGAACTTACTTCCATGGAACATCTCCAACCAGCATCCAGTCACCATCCTTGTCTTCATAAGCAGGAGCATGTTCAGATCCATTGTACCCTTCCCTTTCTGAATATTCACCTGCAAAGATACAAAATTAACGCAAAATCATTAATTAGTAATTTTTTCCTTTTTTATTTTTATTAATTAATTCATACAGAAAGTTTATATGTTCTTACCAAAAGTGCACTTGAACATATTTTCCAAGGCCTTGAGAAGTTCTGGGTAGCTCTTGTAAACCTTGAGATCTATCTTCCTCAAGTAAGGTGCACCAACCATGCTCACTTTCACGTACTTTCCAGTTCCATCACCCTCTTCTCCCTTCTTTTGTTGTAGACTATTCTTCCTGTAAGATCTGATGGGTGGCCATCCCACTACTTGTACCCTGCCATTTTATCAACCCAATATATATAACAGATCAGTTCAATATTCATCCAACCATGCATATATAGATTGTTTCTGAGATATGAAAAATAATAACAATAAAATATCACTTACTTTGCAGGTGGAGAAATATTGTCTTGGTCATCAGAACCCTTCTTGCTTATGGACTCCTTTTCATTTGCTTCTGGCGAAAATCTCTTGTTGCTTCTAACGCTAGAGCAACTGCATGAACGTTTCTCTGTCTCATCGCTTCCAGGCAATCCCAACCTTAGCTCTGTGTCCTTCAGATTCAGCTCACTTTCATACTTCTCCATTGAATTTTCCATTTCTTGATCCAGCTGCTTAATCCCAGGAATGATCAACTTGTTATCCAACTGGTCTTCAATTCTGATTTCTGAGTGTGTCTTTGGGTGAGAAATCTAGAATTTAATTAGAAAACCAATTGATGAAATGAAGGGTTTGAGTTTGAGATGGAAGATGGAAGATGGGGTGCCTCCCTCATCAATTTTATAGCAACATTAGTGAGGGACAATATCTAGGTCACTTATTCTCTTGGTGCATAAATTCAACATAATAGTAAATGAGAAACAGACCTCCTCCTATGACACGCGCTTCACCACCCAACCAATCATATACATTATACTTTGACAAGGTGGAAATTCAATGGGGGACCTACACCACACGGTTGAGGCAGCGCGTGAAGGGACTTTATAACTACAGATATGATTGCCGGTTAAAAGATGGACATGAAAGAGAAGACTGTCTAGGGAAGAGGGAACAAGGAAGGAACAAGAACAGCCAATGGTATTGAAGACTGTGGACCACAAATGGACGGCTAAAGATTCGGATTGTGGGTTTTGAGGAGTGAAAGCAGGAGCGTTGGATGAAAATGGGATGGGTAACGGAACAAGGCCATGTGAGAGGGAGAGGGTCCCACGTGAGTGTCGTTGATTGGAAGGACATGACCATGTGGGTGGATGTTATTAGTGAGAGAAGTTCATGAAGGGAATTAGATTGTGGTCTGTGGGTACATGGCATGTGGGATTAGGATAGCTTGTGGCATGGTCACCTACCTCTTCCTCAATCCTCTCTATTTTCTCATTTTCTTTTGAATTTAATTATAGGCAGTTATTCAAATGCATGAAAACTTTTCATAGATGTCGAATAGTGTTTATGTATATATATATGAAAAACTAATAATAATAATAATAGTAAAAAATTGGGGTTAGAAGACTGGGAAAACAACCAGAAGAGTAGACAGAAATTAGGTATAGGCAGTTATTGTTTGGACCACATTAACAAATCCGGAAGAACGCGAGAACAGAAAAAACTCATAGATATAGATGTGATGAGGTATATATGTGCTAAAAAGGGAAAGAATGGGGAAGGGGGGCAAACAAATGTGTCACTATGAGGATCCATTTGTGAGAATAAAACCAGGTCAGGCATTCTTTTCTGGACCCAACTCACTTCACTTGGAATCACCCAGAGACACAAAGGGCCATCAACTTTTCTTCCACCAATATTAAAGTTAGTCAACAACATCACCCTTCCATCTCCATTATTAGATTGCAGGGGATTAGTTTGCTCGATCACAGATTGAAGAAAAACAAATGCCATCCAAGTTGGAAATTAACTTAGTTTTGTGAGACTGATCAGAATGTTCTTATAGCTCTAAACAAACTCCCTTTCAAGGGAGAATAATCAAACGCTTAGAAGGTAAAGCTAGGAATAGAAAAGTGAGATAATAAGGTTCACAACATCATACATATATGGATAATGAATGCTGAGAAAAGAAGGTGATTAGTTGAAGGGCGCTCATGAGAGTACACACGTGTGAAGTGTTTAATGTTGATGGTGAAATGTGGGCCTTGAGTCACACGTGACGTGGGTGATAGAATTGGAGCCTTACAGATGGGAAAGGAGGTAGGGAATGAAGGCCCAAGTTTATGTAGGTTAAAAGAGTCGGCCCCCACCCCCACGCCCTCATTGCTTCTTTGTTCCCCTTGATGCTTAGTGTTCCATGTGATTGATTGTTTTGGCCACTTATGCTCATGAATTGCTATCAGTATGCTCCTTCTTTTACGATATATATCATGAATAGCATACCACCAAAGACTAATCACTAATGCAAGGTCGATGTGATACCCGTCCAGCTTTAATTGGTTGGACTTGGAGCCAAACTGTTCAAGCTAAGGCTTTGGCTTGGCTCAACTAATTTTAGATTTCAGGGTCGATTTCAAGTTAATAGGGCCCCTCTAAATAGAAAAATTATTCAGCAAAAGGAGAAAGATTAGTTAATGGACCCACCCCGAGAATATATAGACACGTTTTAAGTTAAACAAGTTTAAGTTATAATTAGAGCGACAATTTACTAGAATTATTAATGAGTCATATGCTTATCTTACATTTTCGTTTTCTTCAGACAAGTAGCAGAAATGAAAAAGCATAGAAAATTTAATTTTTTACTCTATCAAAAACTTGGGTAAGTCAAGACAAATAACCACTCTCTCATATGTAAAACTCATCATCCCATCTATATTGAAATTAATTTAATTTAATTTAGGATCGGAAATCAAAGTGCTCAATCCTTAAATACGAAGATATCTTGTAATTATTAACTAGTAAGATGGCTAAACGTGTTGTCCTTGCTCAGCTCAATGTTGACTTTGACTCCCCACTTACATGTGTTTGTGAGGTTGAAGTCAGATTTTGTGTCAAACCGACAATGAAAAAGTTGCCAGCTTATGATATAAGCTAAAACCACCCTAGTCGAAAATTGCTAGCACTTAGCATTAGGCCCCAACCTATTTCCTTGATGGTTCTTTTGCAAGAAGACTGGGTTAAGTTGGCCCCCTTTAATTTCTTACTCTGCCAAGCATTGCCTTGGTTTATATGGGCGACTTATCATGAGGACAAGTATATCATTCAAAGTGGATGCCTTCATGCCTCCTCATTGTTACTCATTATCTTAGAAGATTAGAACTTTTATTTCACTTCTTTAAGATCAAGTTGTCAGAAATGTAGATTCACGTCCAAGGATGAACTGTCCTGGTTATATGTTTAATGGAAAACCTCAATTAAATTTTATAATATATTTGATACCTCTCTATGCAATATACCTTGATTTTTTTTAATCACAGAATTATCAACGTAGACGTCAAATTGATCCTAGTAAATTTAATTAGAACTGCAGTTCATAGTATTGGTAACGCCTTTTAGACGGTAAATATTTGAAACTGATCAAGTAGTTGGACATGTCTTGAAAATAGGGTTTGAAGACATCTCATTATCGATTGTAAACATGAAACATCGTTTGAAGTGAGAAAGCATGTATTGGGGCTAGAGTTTGGTTGATTGAAAAAGACTATATATTATTTGTTCTTCTTTCTAGTGAATCATACACATGGGACTAATTAAGCTAAACTCAATTAACCCACTTCAACTTTCTTTCATATTGACTTCCTTTATGATTCCTATCACATTGTACTTTACGCCAAAACTAGAATCTCAAAGCCAATGGGATAAAGGAAATTTTATTATATATATATTGCTTCTTTAATTTAGTAAAGAAAATAGTTGCAGGAGTCATCTCATCGGAAATAAAACATTGGTTCATGAATAGTTGCCAACTTTCATAATTGGCAATAAGTGACATGTCTGTGTTGCCAAACATATCAGTGAGTTAGGCATGTGAAATAATGAATATAGCGTACAGATGAACTCAATTTCACATAGCAAGTCGACTCTAGCTAGTGCCTAATTCAATGGCACTGGCATGTGCAGAACTGACACAAACTGAATGTGAAACATTGACAAAACCATGGAAATCTTAATACCAAGGAGATTTCCAGGATGATAACCTTTATCGCTGTGTGTCTACATTTTTGGTATCCAATTTGCACTTTGTCATCGACCACAATGAAAATACAGCTGGATCTGATAAAATGCATCAAGATCCAAGAAAGGAACAACTTTTAATGCATTAAAAAGGAAAAAAAGAAAAGATTCATCAACAGATGGCTGAGGAAAGTCTTGGTCTCTAGGGTTTTTCTGCTCCTAGCCTCTGAGACTGAGACCCTCTGACCTCAAATTTTTATTCATTTAAAATAGACTCTCTACTTTCTAGTTCCTAGTTAACCACCGCCTCGTGAATAAACTAGCAATATCTCTGATGAATAATCATTGAACAATTATTTCAAGCCGTAGTACAAAGGGAAATAGATCATTGTTGCCTGTTGGTCTACAACGTTTTCTCATCTCTGACCATTATAGTACGATGTCTCTCTCTCTTCCTATCCCGTAAAACCAAGCTTTCGAGTTAGGCTACGTAGCTATGAATGTCAAAATATTGGAGATACTGTTAATTAACCCTAGTTCTGATATGCTGTAGATGTTCATTGTAAGTGCAGGGTGAAGATCTCAAGGCGTCTATTTGCAGAGTAAGTGAGGAAAAGATAGAATGGGAAATGTATTATTTATTTGGCCCAACTTGTAGGAGGCGTTGTTGATTGTTATTTGGTGAGTGATGGGTGTTTTCTAATGTAACAATGAATTATAATACGAGGGGGAGGAGGGTGAGTGGGGTGCCCTGCAGCGGCGCACATGGGATAGGGTTTGACACTTAGGGCTACATTCATCCAACAAATCACATGACCTCTTTCGTGGGCCCTCAATGAATCTTACCACATGCCTCTGTTACATTTGGGTCCCACTTACCTCCACCCTTCTCAATACCCAATAGGGGCTGGGGAATTCAGCAGCCGCACAATTTCTGGTGCTCTTTCTTGTATTGCTCTTCCTTCTTTTCAATTTCCATATTTGATAGACCTACCATTTTCTACTTGACAAGTTCTTCATCCGCACATCCTTTTACTTGTATATTAAATGTTAAAAACACTATTAATAAGAAAGTGACGCTTTATTTAAAACAAAAATAAAACGATTGAGTTAAAAAGTCCCATATGAAAGTCTCAATATATAATCACTCATGCACTAACTATAAATAATAATACTCGTACTATAAGTTGTATGTAGACAAAAATATCTAACCTGAGAAATTGTAACTCAACTTGATTGCTTATCAAGTAGGTAAGTCAATGGAGTAGCAAAATTAATTTCCCCTAGATGATGTCCTTGAAGTTGCGTACGTGAATGAGGATCACAGTGATCCCACAAAAGGCCATATATAAGCAAATAATATAAGATTTGGTGTCTCGAAACAAAAGCTGTCGCCCGCGTACAGTCTATGACAGGGTCTTACTTAGCCAGGAAAAATCTTTGCGCAATCTTTAATTTCTCTTGTTTTCCTTACTATCCCAGTTTGGTTGCTTTATATGTTGAAGGGAGAGGCCATTTTGCAAATTGGTGAACGTGGTCAACATGTGTACTGCATTTCTCAATAGAAACATCAGTGATCATCAACACCACGTACGAATCCTGTATATAACAATGAATACTAGTTAAATGTGCCTGTCAAATAATTGCACATCTATAATTTGCTTTTGTTCCCACAGTTTCTTTTGGCGAACCACCTTTAGCACATAGCATAAGGGCACGTCCCAACATAGACTTTTAGCTTGTCTAGCACTTTGGCACTACTGCTTCTAGGAATGTAATCTCAAAGGAACTGTGTACAAGCAAGTGACTAAAGAGAGCGTTTCAATTTGTACGGTAACAAGTGGGCGCATAAACCATAAAAAAAGCAGCCAGAGCCAAACCAGAAAGACCATTCTTTTCATTCAATTGGGTTAAAATCATAGGGAAATCCCCAAAGCAAGATTTTTATTTGAAATTAGTTTTACGTGATTAATTTGCTTTTCTGCCGCACAGAATATTGAATGTGAACTCCATGCATGGCCTACTTCTGAAAGAACCAACACATTAAGTTTGACAATTACTCCCAGCCATAGGTTTAGATTTATATATAGACTATCAGGGACCATTATAGATACTTATGTTTAATAAAGCGCTACAAAAAAAAATCCTGTTTGTCATCACAGATCAAAAATCGTCATTTTCAACTATAGATTTTGATTTAATATGTATGCTCTGTGTTATACACGGCTACTGTTATTGACAATTGAGCTATGTAGTAAATTAAATTCCAGTAGAGAGAGCTAAATAAACTGCATATGTAGAAAATTGATGCAGAAAAGTTAATTTGCAATTATCAATCCCTAGATATGATGGTCATTGACTCATTGGAAGTCATTATTTTCAAGTACCCACGAGTCCACTTGGGGAGTGAACTCCTTGAGTTTTACAAACTTCTTGATCCTAGGTGTATACATACATATATATATATATATATATATATATCATGGATCCAAGACCAATAATAAGCTTCTGCTAAGTCTAAAGACGAATATATAGGGCATTGCATTTCATCTGCAACGATCGATGATATTTGCTTGATTAAAAGGATAAGTATACTCTAGACTCAATATATGAAACAGGAATATTTACTTTAATTACAATGATAGACTGAAATAGTAATTATATAGCTTTTTTGTGTGGATTGATGAAGCCCTAGGATTGATAAAAAGGATTTAAGCAGGCAACATGGGGTGTTCATTTTCACAGCTTCCACTGAACAAACATAGGAAGATAACTTCACCTTGTCGTCACCTATCCCAGCAAGCTTGGAAAGTCCAGCTTACGTATTTCGCCACGTGTCACAAACCCATTCCTGCCAAAACTCAATAAAAAGACAAAGCGCCCCATCCATCCTTCTATTAATGCCCACCACTTCCGAGCACATCCTCCTTCCCCTCCAAAACACTCCCCCTATTCTAAAGTACCCCTCCCCCAGTATTATCATTACAAACAACAAATCACTGAACGCTTAGAGAGAGAAAGAGTACGTCATAAAGTGATAGATCGAGACTGAAAATTCATGGAAGTTGGTCTGAAGAAGGAGAAGATGGGGTTTGAAGAAACAGAGCTGAGGCTAGGATTGCCTGGAAATGGAGGTAGTGAAGCAGAAGTGATAAGGAAAAGAGGATTCTCTGAGACTGAGACTACCACTGTGGATTTGATGCTTAATCTCTCATCCAAGGAAGCAGCTGCTGGGCCAGATCCAAGTGACAACCTCAAGACTTTGCCTAAGGAGAAGAGCCTTCTGCCCGCCGATCCTGCTAAGCCTCCCGCCAAGTAAGTTTCAATTAAGTCTATCATATATATCAGCAATAAAGATAGAAGAACGCCCAGGGGAGGGGAAGAATCCTAATTTCTCTACTTTTCTATTTGTGACTTTATTCTTAGTTCTTTAATAATCTTCTGTACCAGCATATGTACATAAATTTAATAGTGCTTAATTATACATATTACCTGGGCGCGAGGGAGAGAGACAGAGAGAGGGAGGAGAAGGGGCTTGGATCAAGGAAGCTGGGTAAGAAATGAAATATAGACAGAATAAAGAGAGAAATAAAGTATACTTTTGTAGAAAACATATGTTATATATTTCAAATTTTGGTAATATAAATTTTAAAGGTCCCGCTTCAAGACTGCGATGTATAGATGGGATAAAGTCATCTTTGTTTCTTCGTGCTAGATATGTTATCTACAGAATCAAATGTTTTTAGCTAGCTATAGGGGAGGCAATAGCCATAATCTTTGATTTATTCTTTATACTAGCTAGTTTCGATGACTGAGTACGCACCGTAGCATATTTTCTTCTGCACACATTTTTTAGTAAGGAATATATAGAACACTAGTCGAGTCGTCAAGAAAGTGAAATTGCACTAGTGATCAGATGTGAACAAATAAAGGCGGTCCATATGAAGTCTAAAAGTTTCTACCATGCGTGAAATTTCCTGAAGTATAAAATAGAAAAAGAGGATAATACGATCATGATAATTTCTTCAGTATTCAATTTTCTTGTTGAGTTGCACAAATAATTACTTGTAATCAATTTTCTTTTAGATTCAAATTTGATGATTATTAGTGATGAAGTTATATTGAATTATAGGGCGCAAGTGGTGGGTTGGCCACCGGTGCGATCCTTCCGCAAGAACATGTTGGCAGTACAAAAGAGCAGCGGAGAAGAGAGCGAGAAAGGAAGCCCTAATGCAAGCTTTGTCAAAGTTAGCTTGGATGGAGCACCTTACCTTCGCAAAGTGGACTTGAACATGTACAAGAGTTACCCAGAGCTCTCTGATGCCTTAGGCAAAATGTTCAGCTCCTTCACCATAGGTATTCTTCTTTTGGTTCACACTGAGAATCAAATTCATGATATATTATTAATTACCAAAAAAATTGATCTTAGATTCAATTTAAACGGGCAATATTTAAGTGAAGCATGTAAATAGATATAAATATAACAAATAGTGAAACAGTTCATATTAATTGACGATATTAATGTTATGGTGTTGATTGAAGGCAATTGTGGATCCCAAGGAATGAAGGATTTCATAAATGAGAGTCAGCTGATGAATCTCTTAAACAGCTCCGACTATGTCCCAACCTATGAAGACAAGGATCGAGACTGGATGCTTGTCGGTGATGTCCCATGGCAGTAAGTTTTCTATATCTCTGCTACCCAAAATTTAATCTGCCTTGTGTTTGGATCAAAGAAATTTTACGTAGAAAATAATATGTTCTTAGAATTAAACTCGTAGTATTTGCCCGTTCTCAGAAAACTTAATTCCTTCTTTAATTAGAAGTGGAAGATTATTTTCCTATACTATTATGCTACCTTTTTTTTCTATGCTTTTTCTATTATGCTATTATCCCAAAATATATTACTTTTTTTTTCTTAATTGGTGCACCAGAAATGTAAGGGAAATATTAAAAAATGTATTTTAAGTCTCTTAAATTTTGGATATAACAAAGATAGTCTTAGTGAACAATAAACCTTTGAATCAATTATATTTGAGTCATTTCTAAAGTTGAGTTACCATTTTAACCGCTAGTTAAAGTCAAATGAAAAAAAAAAAGATAGCTTTAGTGAAAGCATGCAACAAATTAAGTTTGAATATTTCCAAACCAAGTTCCGTATAGTTCTGACATTTTCTTAGATCTATATAATTGAGTGGCTATAGCTAGCCTAATTGTTATTGTACAGACTAATTAGTAACAACTTCATGTCCACCAGGATGTTTGTTGAATCATGCAAGCGTTTGCGTATCATGAAAGGCATGGAGGCTATTGGACTTGGTTAGTATCTTTAATTCTTTGACACAAATATAATTACAATTGGTAGAAACCAATTCTATAATTAATTATGATCTCATATTTATATAATTAAGCCTCTCACAACTATTGTACACAATTATCTTTGATAATGTCCTACAGATTATATTTACATAGAAGCATATTCTAATTAAAATTAATTTATTTGAGTTTATTTCAGCACCAAGAGCCATGGAGAAATGCAAGAACAGAAGCTAGAGTAGTGGCCATACCGTCAGTCCATCACCTGCTCCTTTGTAATTGTGCCCAGTTGGCTCAATATAACTAAAGAATGGACTAGCTGCAGCAGACAGATGGATTGAGCAGGGTGTTTGGATTATAGTTTTCTGTATAATTATATATGGTTTGTTATGTAATATTTCAAACAAAGCAGCGAGATTTCTATGTATTAAATATGAACAGAAACAGTAATGACTCTTAATGATGTTGCAAGACTTGGCTTTCTTATATATTTGCTTGTCTAGTTTATGCTTGCTTAATTACGATCAAGTTTAATAATGTTCTTATCTGTTGTAGCTGTATCTATTTGCAGTTCATTTTTTAAAGTAAGTCATAATGGGATTCCATGTATAATTAGTCCTTTTTTTGTATAATAAATAATTTATTTTATGAATTTTCGTTTTAAGGTCAATAGACCAAGTAGTACTGGAAATGTTCCCTGAACTTCACATGGGGGAACAAATTCATGTGCGTGTTCATGCAGCATTATTATACGTACATGATAATCAATATATATAGGTCATTTGATTCAGTAAATTACATAGACTTCTCCTAACTATGTACTTAATTATCCAGTTTCAAAAATTAGATGACCTCTCTTATTTTAAATTTTCATTAGACATGAACCCATCTATGTTTTTGAAACCTTTCGTCCTTAATCAACTACAAATGAGGGTTTTGTATAATAGGAAATCAGAGTTTGCATTTGTACAAATTTTGTAAACTCAAAGGAGATTAATGTGATTCATTCTTCGATTTATTGTATGATTCCATGAAAGAGATTGCCGTTTAATTTCCATCATATAATATCTTGGTCAGACTTTTATGGAGGGGAAAATAATATCAGTTCAAATCAGCATAAATAAACTTCTGTTCAATGTTCTAACGGAGCTATGTTAATGTTATACCCTTAAATGGTCCCTCATTTTGGTGGCATTTATGGATGGAATTTAGTGATAGCTAGTGTTGGGCTGTTGATAGAAATTTTATTATGATAATCACTTGTAACGAACGTGATCATTAATTTTGGCAAATCATGAAAGCAAAGTAACAACAACCTAACTATTTTATGTAACCAAAATAACAAAAAATATTGTTTTGAAAGTACTATATATATTATTAATTAAAACAATTAATATTGTGGTCCCAAAAGGTGTCTACTGATCTAAGTAATGTTGAAAGTTTATCTAATCCTACAAAATATATACCAATTTCGACCTTCTGTGTCAAGTGATTTACTTAAACCTTTACATGATGTGAATATGTGGGGATGTATTACAATACTAACAAGATTTCTAGAATTTATTGGGTCGAGAAACTCCTTCATTTTAGTGATCCTTTTTTATATCTAATGCATTATTTCCATACATGTTCAATAAAAATGGCTTTTACAAAAAAGTTTGAATTATATAAGTTACGCTATCATGTCATTTGATAATACACTCAGAAGCCATTAGGCATTTTATCCTTGACTGAGATGAGAGAGTATACATACACACAAACCCACTCACATAAATCGACTTCATAGAGACTAAAATTATAATATATCGAAATTAATCTTCTCCACACCAATGAAAAATGAAAGGATGATTCTTTTATTAGAGCCATTCTTCTAATACTCTCCTTCGCTTGAATTAACACTTGCAAACAATAATCAACTGACTTGATTATTATTACAGCATTTTTCTTGGACTTCATTACAAGCTCTGCATTGGACCTGTCGTTGTTCTCTATCTGCATGTTCAGATTTGGTGTTACATGTTAACTACTTGCCAACCAAGTGGATGATCAACACACAACTGAACAGATCGGCCAAAGAACAACTAAAGATCACAAGTTAAAAGATTTGAATTTTACCCGCTTTCTGGCAATGTTTGGGGGCTTACCTGTAATAGATGGGGAAAATAAAGGAAATACAAGTAAATATAAAATGCATTCTCCTCAGAGGAAGTCAATAATTCTTATGGAAAAGTACATACCAGTTGAAACATGTCTCTTTAAAACTCGCTGCATCGTCTTGTCAATGTCAACATCAATAAACCTTGAAAAGAACAGCAAGAACAAATTAAACAAACTGATAACCTGAAAATTCTCCCAAGTTGGTAAAGCAGAAATTGGCATCAGAGTATGTTGTTTCTTTCTTGAGTTATATATATTACCCATTTCTAAGGATGTGCGAACAGAGAACGCATGCTTCATTTCATAACTGTAATCACAATCCAGCAGACCCAGTCCCTGACTGGTTACTTTAACTTTTCTAGTCCTAAGCATAGTGCAAAATGTGCCCGTTGCTTAGTAGTCTTTTTAATCAAAGTGGGTGGACGACGCATGCCACTATGTTGGGGGGGCACTACGTTGAACACTACAGTACATTATTGTGAGATTGAGCAATAATTTTCAACTACGGGAGCACCAGAAAGGCAACGAATAGTGAAGTTTAAACAATTATCTGGGCTACACCAGAAAACGTGTAATTCCATACAAAGCTGGACATTTTGGAGGGGCCTAATGCGGGCATATATTGGGAAAATAAAAAGGCTGTCACACACTTAGAAAAAGCAAACATAAAGAGAACATAATAGTGATATTCTCTTCAGCCGAATTTAGTCTCGTGTTATTTACAATTTAACACCAATGGATAGGCCAAATCAGTGAATTTCAATTTATAGTCTCATTTGAGACACTCTGGGGCCCTAATGCTCCTACTATCTCTATTCCACGGCACCTCTATCTAATCAGGCCTCAAAATCTGGTTAAAAACTATAATAATGACACACTTCCTGAATGACACAAGCAATAGCCAATGATCTGCATATGTGCATTGGCGCATAGCAGAATTTTTACAACAAAAAAGTCAAAATACAATTTCCAAGGCCAAGAAAGGTCTATTAGAAAAAGAAAAGAAAAAAAACCTTGGCAAAACCATCACTCACCACTTCTCATCAAACAACGATGATATCTCCTTCCATACGCCATTTTCCAAGAGCAAATAGTTACCTTCTACAATAACCACTTTGTGCCTACATAAAGGAAGAAAACAAAGGAACTGGATCAGCAACAAATAAGGCTCACGAGAAAGAAGACAAGATATAAGAATATAGTTTTTTTTGAGAGAGTTAAAATCTTATATTATTACTATCATCAATTTTAATATTAGTATTTCCAATAACAAAATAAACAACAAATTTAATGGCTTCCAGGTGCTTACTCTGCCTGTCTGCCATACCTGTAAAAACATCCACGAAAATACCATAAAAGAGATTTGAAGTTAGACCATTTACTCAACAGAAGTTCTTAGCCATGTATCTTTTCAATGTGGCTGACTAGACTTTCTGTTAGCCTCTTGATACAGCTTATCAGTATTACTATAGATTAGCCTTATGAACTTATCAATGAAAAGGAGTTCATAATGAAATCTAATCTTGGAACGATTCTGAAGTTGGAGATAAGATAGGTGGCTCATATGGAGGTTCTGACCTCATTTATTATGGTCCTTTCTCTTCTTTAAAGTGTCATCTTTAAATTATTTACTTTTGTGCAAAATATCTTATAATGTGTCCATGAGTAACTAAACTGCTGATAATATCAGTGGTGATTGGATGACGTTTAATTAATATACTTACTGAAGGTTCACAAAGATATCATCTTCCACCGGGTCCCCAACTCCGTGGTCAAACGATGGAGCATAAGTTGATCCCTGAAAATTTTGTTTCACCAATATGCAATATGAAAATAGCAGATAAGAACTCTATCAGTGTCAATGCACAGATTCTTACAGTTCTCCTTCTGCATCCCTGCTTTACCCAAAATAGAACCAAAAAGATAATCTTCATAACTTAAGAGATAACAACGTCATGCCCAGAAAACCAATTCTGAAGTTTCTAAGCCATGCAAAATACCATATGTTATAAAAAATAATAAGTAATAACCCTTACTTGACTTCTTAAATTCTTGAGACATGTAAGTAGTTGTGAGGGATTGAATGTCCATGGAGCTGACATACCAATTGAAAGATCAACACTTGCTATATGAATAATATGTCTCACCTCCTCTTCTTGCATGTGCTTCCTCTGGATCCTATCATGCAAAAAAATACTCAATTTTAATTCCCGATGTGATCAACAATAGCAAAGAAATCTAGCACACGAATATGTATACATCAACTTTAAAGTAAAAAATTGAATAAATCATAGTATGATATCTGATCTCCCAAAATTCAAAGTTAGCATTGACTCAATTATAAGGGAAAGAAATCATTCTTACCCTGTGTACTATATATAAAATTAAGTGGTAAAACTTTATGGCATGTTAATATCCCAATCATTTACATGCTCTGTCACATGGGAAATGGCGGCATGTCACTCAGACATTGTTATTTATCATTATATTTAGAAGTGCATTTGATTGTTTCTTCTTACTTATTAACAATTTAACACAAGATCAGTACTAAAGATAATGCAATGAACTGCCAATGAAATTTCATAAGGATAACAAAAATGGAGACCATCAGAAAGAAGCTAACCTCGATTGCATCTAGTTCAAAACAATACAGGTGAAAACCATCCATGGGAATCACTATAGCAACATCAGGAGCTTTAACCTGAGAATCTAATGAAGGACTTCTCTCTGGCCATAACATGTTTATACGCCTGGCTACCTCATGTGCTAGAGTCTTTTGCCTGCACCAGGAGGACCAGCCAGACCAACAAAATGTCTGCATGGTATCAGAGAAATCATGATTAAACATGAATCCATATAACCAATGGCATAATAAGTGAAATTATAGCACTATGATGTATCACTATTCACACCAATTAATTGATTCCGAAAGGCCAGTAACAATTGTATATTTAATTAGACATTATGTTATTATCTTAGAAAGAGATGGGGAAGAGGGAAATCTAATGTCATTATTTGTCCAATTTCTCAATATAATTATCGGCATAATGTAGGAGACATGCATTTAACTGAATAAGAAAATAATTAAAGATACTTCTTTTGTAATTGATAACCTACAAGTAGATGATCTAAAAACAGCAGTATTATACTCACCCAATAATGGGAAAAAGTTCTGTCATGATAACTATGATAAAGGCTGAGCAATATATCATAGCCAGAATGATGATGAACTTAGAATTATTTTGCAGAATGAAACAGTTAATGAGACCCACAATATACTCACCATCAATCTGTAAAGAAAAATTTTATTTAGTTCAATAGCGGTAGTCATCATACCTAACTTTGCAATTTTTCATGATTTCAGAAGCAAGAACTTACTTGAGATTAGGATTTGATGCCACTGCTGCTGTAAGCAGAAGACGTTCAACCAATGCATCATATACCTCATCAATGCAACTGCAAAACGATAGAAGTTACAGAATCAACTAATTTAAAACCTTTAGAAAGTGTAAGTCATTATTTTTTCTCCTCTGGTGAATAATAAATATGATTTGTTTGCCAGAGTGAATGCTAACTGTAAAAACTAAGTGTACTGCTAACCTCAGAACCATTAGCTACAGCCTACAGAAAATCATTTAGACAAACCACATTACTGTTATCACCTTGTATACTGCGTTTGCAGGTTGACCTAAGTTTTTCCTCAGCCAACTCCTCCACATGTTTACAGTTTTAGTACTAGCATCTGAACAAATGTATTACCTATGGTTCTTTGTGGAGGAGAAGAGGATGTTGAAGAACCAGTGAATTTTATTTACTTGCGTTTTCTTACATGTGTCGCATAACAGTGTTGCGTTCTTTTTCAGCAACATTTCCCCTACAATGATTAGCTAAAATTGGCCATGAACATAAATAGATTTGCTGCACCTTACTCCACAAAACAATAAACAATGCGACATTCATGAACCATCAATGAAATTTGAAATTTCTGATCATGGCTTCATACAAAATATCAACCAAAATTTTATATGAAAACTTACAACTTGTATCTAATGCAATCAAGTTTTATATCATATTTCATGTTGAATTTAACTATAATTATATGTGCTAGTGGCAAAGGAAAGGGAAAAAAGTTGATGTCATTACTCATTAGTAATCAACTAATAATACATCAAGATATTTTTGTACTATTTAAAAAAATTAGAAAGACATCACTCTGCAAAATCCTTGCACAAGATATTTGACTCATACAAAAGGAAGGGAAAGTATTTAATTATGAAAGATGGTTTACCTGCCCTCTACTACATGAGCGTCTCCCTTCTGTACAGATAAAACCTGGGAGAGCAAAAGTAAGGGGGAAATGGTATAAAAAGCATGTAATGTCAAGAGTCGAATGAAAACTTTGTGATGGCACGAAAATCTGAACCTTACAGGGGGCACCCTTGATAGCGAGTTTGACCAAATGACAGTTGCACAAAATTCTTATGCCGCGGGATGGGCAGTAAACGTGAATTCCAGTCACGAGCTTTAACTCTTTTGCGCGGCAGTGTCTCTGTGGACAAGAAAAAGCATACACTCAGAATGCAGTACAATAAGCAATACAATATACAAACACTCAATATTCCTCTATCTGTTAAAATCACATAAATGAACTAAAGACACACAATGAAAGCCTAGCTTGGCAAGCCTTATGATAAGTATGAAGTACTGTTCAATTCTGCGACGAAATTGACCAATAGATGAAACAGAGAGATTGAAACAATGACAAAAAGAAATATTAATCTTTGAGAAAATGATTTATAATACTGATTAAGGAAAAAATTAGAAATTCCATAATGAGAAAGGTCATGCTGTTAATCAGAAAGTTCAGAAGCAAAAAGCAAGAAAAAGTGGTCGGAAGAAAGAGAAGAAGACCTGGCAAAGCACATGTCCGATATCCTCTGGACGTCGTTGAAGAGAGGGATACTTCCATTACCTTCCAGGATGCGGAGATTGCGTTCTGTACAGCAAGAACTGATAAGTGGATTATAGTAGAAGATAACAAAACATAAGATAATTTAATATAGATAACTTTATTAAAGTGATTTGAGAAATACTGAATTTTAAAATAATAATAATTTTTTTAATTTTTCCATACTTCAAATAATTCGATATTGATGTTTAAAATAATACAAAAAAATTAATATTATGAGATACGTATTAAAATACAAATATCTATTTTAAAAAACCTATTTAATATTTTAAAAATTTTTAACATTAAAAAGTTTAAAATATAAAATTTCATATTTTGAATAACATGAGATCGTATTTTAAGTAGTAATATTTTAGATGTTAAGAAATATTGTGATACTTCTTATATTCAAAGTACTAATTTTAAATAATCATTTACCACATTCTTTTGTATTTAATGAGCTTACTAGAAGAAAAATACATGTAAAAGTGGATGGTGTCTTACTTAAATAAGAATTTGAGTGTCGTTTGTTTCAAAGCAATCAAGCCTTGATTCCTATGAACACCACTATCCAATACCGTTTGTAAAACACAATGCAATACTTGAGAATCAGATAAAACTGGCTCTCTGCGTATTTTATAGTAATGATTCAAGGCAGGTATACTACTATGCAGTTGTGCATAACTGGGAGAGGAAAAAACATCAGAAAAAATATGAATCTTATTAAAAAATTGAGGCAGTCATATAACCGACTGCTAACTATGACGCTCAACGTGTTAATTATAAGATGGACAATATTAAGGTACCAATTCCAGACCCTAACTTCAAAAATTATGACCTCTTCAGTGCCTATCAGATACAGAATTTGCTTTGGAATTTATAATACAACAAACAAGATATTGCCCGTGTATCAGTAAAATCGGTCCAACAAGATTGCAATGATCAGTCCACAAGCAAATTACAAGGCCGTCTCTCAATCCTCCTCCGCTTTTTCTCAGCATCAGGCAACTGCAAAATCAAATGAAATATATGCTAAGTTTCAATTTCAAAATAAATCCTCTTTATTTGCAACAGGGCAAGGCATAGCATGAGATGCAAAATCTAGACAAGTTTGAAATCCCTTTCCTCTGTGGGGGATGAGATATTATGAATGCACTTAACAGACAGAATCCTCTTATATCACGCACGCAACTCCTTAATATAATACCAAATAATTATATCATTAAGATGCTAGATAATCAATTCTTTTAGGTTTACCTCGCCACTGAGAAAATGAGGAACCCGAACCCTTTTGGAGCCATCAGGTAGACGTTTCAAAGGTGATAGGTCATCCATAGCAGTAAAAGCATTGCAGACCTGCACACATATTGTAAGAGCTATGCTTAACTAAATAAAGTTGATATTAGAGCCATGTAGAATTTCAAAACCCTACGCCTGAGTTCATATGCTTTATTCATGAACTACTGAAATTTTATAAACAGTACAGAGCACAATACTGCTTTCTCACCTGACTTTGGATAGCTCCAATTAACATATCCTGACAACCTGATGCATGCACATTTTCTAAACTGGGGCACTGGAGCAACAGTCTCTCTGAACATATAAAAATAATCAATTGTATTATTTTTATGAAAATCCTAAAAAGTTGCATTAAAATATGCAGCTCGTTATATCCAAAAACAGGGACATCAAATCACTACCTGGATGCAAATTTTTACAAGAATTTAGATTCAGATCATTGAGCTGTGGGCAGTTTAAATATAGGGCCTGTACAAAATTTGAAAAAAAAAACAAATTTCTGAGTAGAAGCCTGAGGAAGAATATGCAACAACTTCAGAGTAATGAAAACTCACATCCAAGCCAGAACAGCCCCATAAACTGAGTTTCCTCAATCGACTATGTTTGATAATTAACTTTTGATTTACAAGGTGTAGATTAGCACTGGATGTCTTCTGTAATTTGCTGTTGTTTTCATCAGCAGTAGGATTTTGGGAATTAAAATCACATATGGTCATGCCACAGTCCATGAGTTCCAGAAGCGGCAACTGAGCTGTAGCAAATTGAATGCCACCTAAAACGTAGGGACAGCAGTTTAGCAGGCAAAAAATTAAGGCAATAATAAAGTTCGTTAAGCAATTGAGTATACAAAAGGATGATTACTTGAGGTCACATTAGGGCAAAGAGCAAGAAGGAGTCTTGACAATGTTTCGGGGAACACATTGCAGATCATTCCAATTCCACTGTCACTGATGCTAGATCTGTAATAAAAGTGAACCATTAAACGTAATGTCTTAAATTGATAAAAGCAAATTAATATACATAGTTGAACCATACATGCATATATTCGAGTTTCCATTATATTTGTGTACTGTATTGAGTTGCTACAAATATTAGTTGTCTCCAAGGTGAACGCATCTTCAAAAATCGTATCAAATATTTGAATGCAATTAGAATGAGGATAGAAACATACCCACTGAGATCAAGCAATTCTAGATTAGGGTAGCTCGAGGCAATTGCTGCAACTGATGCATCCGTAACTTCAGATCCAAGAACAAGTGAAAGCATTCGCAGCCCCCTGAATAATGGAATATTTCAAGCTTATTAGGCAAGTGGATGCTATAGCAATCATTAACTCTACTTTGCGACTTAACAAATAAAAGCAGATAAAGAGGAATGACAGTTTAACGTATAAAATAGCAACAGTTTAACGTATAAAATATCCATCTCTATAAACTATTTATCAATTACTGATTTGATATTTCAAACATACATGTAAAGTTGGGAACAGACTTTACACCAAAAAAAAGAGATGGAACAGACTTCAAATTTGACAAACCTCAACTGAACAGCCGTTAGAGCAAGAACAGCAGCATGAGAAAGCCGCATTGAAGCTATATGTATGTTTTGCAACCTCGGGCAACTTCTTCCCAAACCTTCAATCACATTGGTCAGATCAGTAACATCATTTTCCTGGCGAGAAAATTCCAAGGATATCTCTCTCAACTGGGGACAGTTAAATACCTGCCAGTTCAAAGCTACTATTAGTAATTAGAGAATAGTTCACCATGAAGACAAGAAATGAGAGTGGATTATCAATTTAGAGAATGATCACATCTTACAAGATTAAAGGAGAAAAAGGAAAGGTAATCACCATCTTAGAAAGACAGTAGAGATCTGATAGCCAAAGTGTCGAAAGACTTGACGAACACAGAACAAAACCCCCCAGATTATAACAACCTTCCATCTTGAGGCTTTTGAGGCTTCTTTTATCGGCAACAAATCGACCTAGTTCATCCCTACATTTTCAAATTGGACCATAGACTTATCTAATCAGTAAAAAGGAGCATTTTCACAGTATGTACAAGAAACCAATACCATGAGTACTAACAGAACATCCAGTATATTATATATTGTAAGCTTTTATCAAGAAAGGGAATAAAATCAGGTTCTTGAGTTTTACGGCTACGAAAGGGCAAAATCAAAAGCTAGATCCATGATGGTAATATAAGAGATAATTATAGTTCATAGCATCGCAATATACATACAAACACTCGGGTGATGCCACCGGAGTTTATCCACATATTAGGTGGCATAGTAACTAAAAACCGATATTTACCCAAAGAACAAAGTGTTATACAGAACAGAACAACGCCAGTTAACTCCAAATATCAACATGTTAGAAATATGTATGCGTCATAGATATCATTCTGACATCGTAGCTTTAACTAAAGAATTATAGGTCCGACACACTGAATGAACACGGTATCGCGTCTTCATATGGGATCAATTGATACCGGTGTGAAATTTGACACACCTACACCATCCAATATCTTGATATAAAATATGATTTTCGTCAATTCAGTCATTGAATTACAAATAATTATCATATGTCAAAGTTTTGATCCGACAAAGATAAACATATAGTCAAAATGTTGATGTTTTCTTATGCTAAAAAAATATATTATATGGCAACCTTACAACATATTGATAGAGTACAATATAATTATACATTAGTATAAAATTTTTGTGGCCATAATATTCATGAAACAAACTTTTAATCCAAACGTGTAAGACTTAAACTCAATTACACAATTTAATATCGGATATATTTTTATTAATCAAGTTAATAAATAATTATCATATTGATCTGACTTGTTAAATTTTTTAAAAACCAAATTAAACAATACGTAAACACACTAGGGTTAAATTTTCATCTCAGAACTAAGGAAACAAATGGATTTTTAAATTTTTACATAATGTACAGAAACTACTATAAACAATAAAATGGTTGAAAAAACTATAACGAGAATTATACCCATTGATCCGATTGATTGCAGTATTAGATGTCAATATCTCCATAAATTCCAGATTGGGGCATGAGAATGCAATGCAAGCCAGCATCGTCGAATCCATATCACTGCAACATCAAGGAAATGGGGTTAGATCTGTAAAAATCAATAAAGGTATAAGCTTTACAAAATAAAGACGAAGAAGACAATGAAGCCACAGTCACAAGTCACAAATAGACAGCTAGTCAAAATGATACAGTCTCGACATAATCAACAGGTAATAGTTTTGATGGGAAAGTGTCTTCGATCATCATTTTTCAGTCTGATTCTTTTTCATTTCCAAAACCCGGGTTTCTTGTTAAATTATGAAAGCATTATATCAATTTTCAAATACGTAGTGTTTGGAACTATAGCAGTGTTTTTCGAATTTGTCCCTTTTTGATTCGCATCTTTGTGCAGTATCTGACCACTAATTTCAGGTAAAGTTTCAACATCTTCCATTACGTTGTTTATATCAATCACTTAATTGAAAATAACCGAATCGGCAATACAAAACTGTAGGAACTGAGAGTTCGGTGAAGCAAACAAATCCACACCTTTCCATTCTAAGAGAGAGCCTCACAATCCCCGGGCACTTCTGCAACATCGATGCGACACAACCCACCTGAACTCTTGCCGGAACTCTAAGTCTGAGCTCTTCCGCTGCCCTCCATAACCTCCTTGTCGTATCCCTCCACCCTTTGCATACCTTCGCCGCTGACAACAACCCCGCCGGCGGCAACCTCTTTAGCACTTCCCACAGAAGGTTTGCCGGCAACCCCGACGAATCTAGATCGGGGTCTGGGTCGGGTAATGGATCTCGATCATCTCCATCAGACGGCTCCGGCGGATCGAATCCGCCGGTATGGTCATCGACACCATCGAATGACAGCGCCCGACGGAGGTGGGAGTAAGGCTGTCGGGGTGGCGGCTGACGGACAGCATAGACAGATGAGGGCACGGAGATGGCAGAAAAGGTGGATAGTGATGAATCGGTAGGGGTGGTATCAGAGGCAGAGGTAGGAGTTCTGAGGTGACAGTTGTGACCTTTCTTAGGAAGACCGCAGCGTCCACAGTTGTAACTGCCACGCTTTTTGCCGCGTTTGAAGTCAGAACTGACGCTAAGGGCACCCTCGGGGGCAACGGCGATATGGGGTTGGGGGTGGTGCTGTTGCATAGTGAGTGTTTGGGAGATGAGAGAGAGAAGAGAGGGAGGGAGAAGCAAATGGAGGCAGGGAGAGTTAAAATAGAGAGGCGGGGCGGGAGAGTTGGCGCCATTTTGTTTGTTTTTCTGCGTTGAACATTTGTTTATTAATTTTAAAGTAGGTGCGGGTTTTATAAATGCTTGCCTATTCCTAGCGAGAATTGAGATTTTGTAGTTATTCCTAATGAGAATTGAGATTTAGTATTTACTCCATTTTAAATATTATCTAAATTAACTCGTCATTAATCTCTTCTTTTTTAAAAAATAAATACATTTCTTTTGTAATTAAAAAATTTATCTTTTTATAACTTCTCCTTTTTAAATAATAATAATAATAAAAAAAAGTATTCCATGTGTAATAAATCTCTTTCTGACCCTTTCTAGTTTCTACCAATCAGATCCAACTTATTTAAGAGTGAAACGAATCTCACCTAACTAAAACATAAGTGACAAGTTATTTATAGCATATTTTCGTTGAAAATTAGCATGCTAATTTTAAATTGTTGGAATTAAACATAATTAATGTTGAATTTGCAATATGAATATTTATTATTTTAGTCCTAAAAAGAAAGCATGTGAATTAATTGGACCAACTCTGTGACTGTGACTGGGTCTGAATTTCTTGGAAAAATTTTCTAACTCAAATGTGGACAAAAATGATATGCAATAGTGCATTCTATATTCCAATCATATAGCAATAACTGCTTGAGAATTAATCGGTGGTATTATGACATTTTCTCAACACAATCCTGAAAGTTGAGAGAGCAAAGGCCCAATAATATAAGATGCAGGCCCATAAGAAAGGGGCCAATTATTCCGGGTCATATAATATCTTCCAATTTATCTCCAAAGGTTCTACTCTCTCTCTTTTTGTCGCGTGCTGATTTTTGAGTCTCTGTTTGGCTATCAGTATGTCTATATATGCCGTTTTCTATATAGTGATATGAAGCAAGTCAGGCAACTCAAGTAATGGAGAAACTTTTGATCTTTTAGGCTTTGTTTGTTTTCTTAAATTTTTGTTTTTGGAAAAAAAATTTAACAATATTTTATGATGTTAGTTTTGCTAAAAAAAATTAACAATATAAATTTTGTTTTAATTTTTTAAGAAACTTTTTCTCAAAACTAAGTAAAAATTTATTTTTATTTTTATTTAAACCTATTTCTATCAATTAACTACGTCTATTTACCAATGTTATTTTCATTACACCTATTTGATCGAGTTTGAGGTTGACTGAAAATTTTAAAAATAAGTGAGGTTGGAGCAAGGTGTTTGATCAAACCCAAATTAAAATAAACATTTTTAAAATGAGCCTAGTTAGCATCTAAGTTATTTTTCTTTTATTTAATGAAAAATTTGACTCTTGATGTTACCATTGTTGTTGATACTAACACCTATCACACTATTATTTTAAGGTTTAGGGTTTAAGATTTTATTTTTTTGATGTAAATACTAACCCTAAACAATTATAGTCTTCAATGTCACTATGCCAAGTTGCCAACTATTGTCCTATGAAAGAAATTTTTTCATGTAATCTAAACAGTAGAAATTTTGGATGAGCTACAGTACTTATATCCCCATCCAACGAACCAGATGGAACAGGATCTCCAGGTTCGAAAATTTGTTTGTATGATTTTCTTAAATAAAACAAACAATCAAAAAGTTTACTATAAAAATATGTATTTAATTTTTTTAAAAAAAATTGTTTCCTGATGAAATAATCATAATCTATCAAAGCTCAATTCCATATTTTGAGGAGAAAAAAAAGTAAAACAGAGAGTGTATTTGGGACTCTTAACAAATTGAGATTTCAATTTATTTAAATTCTTATTTATTAAATTTACTTGTTTATAATATTTTAAACTTTTGTTTTCTAATGTATTTTTATTTTTGGTTATTTAACTTCAACTAAGGTTAAACTTGTAATCTTTCACCACTTAAGATTACTCTAATACTATATGGAGTCAAAGTCTCATTGATTAAAAAAATGTGAATTTCAAATGTTATTAAAAAGGATAAAGACTTTACTATACAAAATTCATTTGGTAGCAAATTGTTTTTTGTCCTATCGTTATTCTTTGATACAATATAATATTAATAGAAGATGATATTATTGTAAAAGTAACAACTTAATTGAATCTATCACTTTAAAATATAACGTAAATTATGAAATTTAATTGAATTTTACAAAATTTAATATTTATTCAAAACACAAAAGTAATCAAATAAAACAATTCATTTCATTTTATTAATAAAAATTTAATTAAATTATTGATAAAGTTAGTTTCAAATGCATTAGAAAAACTATAGAAAAAATTGATTGAACATTATTTGTCATTAATTAGAAATTGAAGTTATAGTTTACACAGGTGAATTTGTTACATTAATGCAGAACCAAATATTTACTAATAACAATTGAAATTCAAACTATACACAAGCTTATTCAAGTTTTGAATTCCCATTAGATTATTAATTTGGTTTAATTAAAAAATTAACAATTTAGTCATTCAAATATACATTTTATCTCAATATGATTCACTAAGGTTGAAACGTTTCAATTTGATCATTCAAATATTTATAATGTCTCAATTTAGTCTCTCAATTAGATATGATTGACGAAAAGCTGACGTGGTATTGACACGTCAACAGTCACATGCCACAAAAACTTTCGATCCACCATATATAATTGATTGATCAAATTGAGATAATATAAATATTTAAATAACTAAATTGAAACAAAATATAATTTGGAAGACCAAATTAATCCCTTCTATGATTCTAAAATATATTTCAACTTTAGGACATTTCAAATATTTTTTAAATTTCTTTACATTCTTTCAAATTTTGTTGACATTTATCCTTGGTTTCCTTTTTATAGTTTTTATGAAAAATATTTTCACCTGGCGCTTCCAATATTTCTTAAATCATTTTGATATTGTCTTAAATATTTTTCTTAAATTACTAACGTTTTAAACCTCTTCTATAAATTTTTGAAAAATATTTTAACCTCTTTGGGTGCTTAAAATTTTCTTGATAGTTTCCTAAAATTTATTGATATTTGTTATTTGAAAACCTATTTAACAAATTTTGAAGTGCATTTCAACCTTTAAGGGTGTTTAAAATATTTTTAAAAATATTTTGGCATTTTAAAAGTTTTGAATTTTATCAGTGGTTTAAACTAAAGGGATTAACTAACTAATTTAACCTAATATTTTTTACATTTACCAGCTTTTAAAAATCACTTTTGTAATGTTTTTGAAATTTCCCGATATTCTCTTAAATTTTTTATTTTTTATAAAAATATTTCTTGAAAATATTTCATCCTTTAGGGCACATAAAATATTTGTTATCATTTCTTGATACTCTAATTTGTTTGAAATTTACGAGCATTTTAAAACTTGTTATATAATTATTTGAAAAACATGTTAGGTGGTTTTGAAATACTTGTTAAACGTTTTTGACATTTAATGGCATTTTAAAAGCATTTCTATAATTTTTACAAAAATATTTCAAAATTTGTAAAACATTATCTCAATTTGTTTTGACCTTTACTGGTATTTCAAAGCTCCATCTATAATTTTTCAACCTTTAAGGGTGTTTATAATATTCTTAAAAATAAATTGACATTCTCTTTTAAGAGTTTTAAATTTTTTGATATTCTCTTCAATGTTGAAATGATTTTATTTTAATTTCTTAATATTCTCTTCTTCTTCTTTTTTACATTTACCAGCATTTTGGAACCCCTTCTAAAATTTAATTTACGGCACAAAAAATACTTTTCATTTCTTGATACTCTAATTTATTTGAAATTTAGCAGCATTTTAAAACTTGTTGTATAATTATTTGAAAAACGTTTTAACCCTCAGGAAATTTTTTTGACATTTAAGGGCATTTTAAAATCACTGCTATAATTTTTCAAAAAATATTGCAACCTTTAAATTATTTCAAAAAAAAATAAACATTCTTGATATTCTCTTAAATTTTGATACTCTGTCAAATTTTTTGACTTTTATCTGTGGTTCCCTTTTATAGATTTATGAAAAGTATTTCAACTCCCTTTCAATATTTTAAAAATTTTCTCCTTACTCTCTTAAAAATTTTCCTAAACTTACCAATGTTTTAACGACGTTCTAAAATCTCTTATACAATTTTTTAGAAAGCAATTTCAACTGTGTATTAAATATTTCTTAAAATATTTTGACATTCTCTTTAAACTTTTTAAATTTATCAGTGGTTTAAATAATATTCAAATATTCTCTAAATTATTTTGATCATTTTGATAGCCATTCTATAATTTTTGAAAAATATTTCAATATTTAGGAACACTTCAAATAAATTTCCAAACTTATTTGAATGCTCTTAAACTCGTTCCCTTTACTAGAATTTTAAAACCCTTGTATGAAAAATATTTTCAAACTTTAGGGGTACTTCAAATATTTTCTGAACTTTTTTTATATTTATTTTGTTTTAAAACCTCTTTTATATTCTTTCAAAATATCTCAACTATTATGAGTGTTTCAAATATATATTTTTTTATAATTTATTGATATTCTCTCAAAAAGTTAAAATTTCGTGACATTTCCTAGCATTTTGAAACTGTTAACATTTTTTTAAAAAAATATATCAACTTTTCTTGGCATTTTGAAACCCCCTTCTATAATTTTCTGAAAAGTATTTCAAAGCATAGGTGGTTGAAAACATTTTTATATTTCTTGATATCCAATTTTTTATTTTATTTTAAACCTTCTATAGTTATTTGAAAAGTATATTTAACTTTAGCATCGCTTCAAATATTTTTAAGTTTTTTTTGCATTCTCTTAAATATATTTTGACTTTTTCCTGCCTTGAAACTTATTTTATGATTTTTTTAAAAATACTTTAAACTTTATGTCCTTTCAAATTGTTTTTATTTTTTTCATAAACGTTTTGACATTTACCACCCATTAGCCATTTGATAATTTATAAATATATTTAAAATTTTTTTATTGGGTTTCAAATATTTTTTTTAAAAAAATTGACATTCTCTAAAGTTGCTTTGGTATTTGCTGATGGTTTAAACCTCTTCTACAAATTTTTAAAAAGTATTTTAACATTTAAGTGTGCTTCAAATTAAAAAAACTTTTAAATTTCTTGAATCTCTTAAAATTTTTGGTTTAATTATTCTTATAATTTAAAATTTTGTAATTAAAATCCTAAAATTTTAATTTTCTTAATTGGATTTTTTCGTTAATGCCCTATTTTCTTGTGTTGAATTGACACTATTTTCTTGTGGTAATGAGGCAGGACGTACACATATGCCAATTATCTACTAGCCACATTATGTATAATTTAGTTTCTATAATTTCATTAAATTTGTAAATTTGTCTATATTTTAGAAGTAATTTGTAATTGGGTCCTTATTGTTTATTATTTTCAAGAGTTTATGATTTAAATTTTAAAACTTAGGATTAGAATTTAGGACTTAATATTTAAAATTTAGTATTTTAGAGTTTAAGGTTTAAAAAATAAAACAATAAGGACTAATTATAAAATTTTAAAATATATGAATTTATTTAAAATCTCAATAAACTATAAAAAGAAATTGCACATGTAATGAGATGATAGGTAGGTAATTTGCACATGTGTACATTGTGTGTCAAGCACACACAAAATGATACTAACGCACAACTTATGTTGGTGATCGATTTAATTAAAAAAAATAAAATATAAGAATGCAATTACAAACTTTTAAATTATAGGAATTAAATTAAACTTTGGCTTAAGTACAAGGAACCAATTTGGTAATTTAACCTAAATTTTGTTACATTTACTTCGTTTTAAAACCACTTTTATCATTTGGTTTCAAAATATATTAACCTTTATAAAAACACTTGAAATATCTTTTCAACCGGCTTCAAAATTATCTACAGAAGGCTCCCAAGTCCTTTTGAGGAGGAAGCTGACTTCAGTGAATGGGAGAACATCTATTTCAAGGATTTGCAATGCACTATGAATCTATGATGAAGCACTCAATAATCAATACTAATACGACAAAATATGAGTCAGATTTGTTTGTTTGTTATAATTTCCTTTCTACTGATTCGCATCGAGATTGATTTAAATCATGTGTGACTTAAAAATAAAGGAAACTCTCATGATTCTCTAACTATATATTTTTTAATTGGCACATTGCCCATGCTTCGATATTTTTTTAAGACCAGGGGACAAAAACAATGAAAAAATTTATAATATTTGTAATGAATTGAAATATTATATATTTAAAAATAATATTAATCACTAAATGAAATATTTACATTTATTTATTAGTTGTTATTTATTACACTAAATATGAATACATTATAATGTTAAAAAGTTATCACAATATATATTATGTCCATTTTCTTAATTATAGCTTGAAAACTTGCAAATTTTAAACATATATAACGTTTTGAGCAGGCTGTAATAAATGTGTAATATAATTGAGAGAAATTTTGTCTAGATAAACACAATTTATAAAAAAATTATAAATATGCTAAAAGATAAGACTAATATATTTCATTAAAAATTGTGCCGAACAATTAATATATTTATGTATGAGTAGTAGGCTTCGGCAATAATTTCTTAAATTACTCCTTAATTATCCACGTGGATCACCCAGTTGATTTAGTTATGAACAAGTCCAGCTCATTATGAAGTACTTGTTTTTTGTCTGCATCCTACAGCTGCCACGATATCTTAATTTATTGGCTATAGCCCCCAGGATAATGGTAGAGTTATTTCATTTATAGGATGTATTTTATGAGATAAATAGTTTATTATGAGAGATGAGAGAAGTAATTAATGATCGTTAGATTATAAATTAATGACTTAAATTACTTATTAAAAATTATGTGAATAGTGCATATATTCTTAATGAATAATCATATACGAGACATATGACTTTTAATAAATAATCTAAACCATTAATTTTATGATTCAACAATTATTAATTATTTTTCTCATTTCACATAATAAATTCCTACTCTCATATAATACATCCCCCCTCTGTATATATTCATATTCATGTTCACTGTAGTGGGAACTGGGAACTTTCTTAAAACTATTCAATACTATTCTTTTTCCCATGTTTTACTGAATAATCATCTGATTATCACCTACCTAATTTCTACTCCTCCCCATAATTTAAGCACACATTCTTCCCCCATATATCATGCTGAAGCTCTTGTCCCCAACATCTCCAATGGCGGCTTCAATCTCAAACATGATCAATCCTTCGTGCAAACCCCACCTTCAGGCCGATACTAAATTTCCAGCGCTGTTTTCTCTCACCCAAAACTCTTTATCCGTAGGCACAAAGAAACCCACAATATGTAAGGTGTTGTCCGAAACCAACTCGTCATTGTCGTCGATTATCACCAAGCTCGACAGAGAACGAGTACGAGTGGATGAAGAGGATGATGATGAAAAGCGTCAGCATCACAAAGAAACAGAAGCACAGGCGCAACTAGCCGATGTTTGGCGTGAAATTCATGGCGAAAACGATTGGGTTGGCCTTCTCGACCCGATGGACCCGCTTCTACGATCGGAACTGATTCGATACGGCGAAATGGCTCAAGCATGCTATGACGCATTCGATTTCGACTCGTTTTCCAAGTACTGCGGAAGCTGCAGATTCACGAGTCGCAAATTCTTCAAGTGCCTTGGCATGACCCAACTCGGCTACGACGTCACGCGCTACCTCTACGCCACGGCGAACATCAACCTCCCCAACTTCTTCAACAAGTCAAGGTGGCCTAAAATGTGGAGCAAGAACGCCAACTGGGCGGGATACGTCGCCGTTTCCGACGACGAGACCAGCAAACGGCTAGGCCGCAGAGACATAACCATAGCATGGCGAGGAACCGTGACTCGGCTCGAATGGATCGCGGACTTGATGGACTTCCTGAGACCCATTTCGTCTAACCACATCCCCAGCCCGGACCAAACCGTCAAAGTCGAATCCGGGTTCTTGGAGCTCTACACCGAGAAGGACGATAGCTGCCGGTTCGGGGAATACTCAGCCAGGGAGCAAGTATTGACGGAGGTGAAACGGTTGCTGGAAAAGTACCCAGACGAGGAATTGAGCATTACGATAACTGGGCACAGTTTAGGGAGCGCATTGGCAATATTGAGTGCTTATGACATAGTGGAAACTGGGTTGAATGTGATGAAGAATAGTGAAGGGGTGCCGGTGTCGGTGTTTTCGTTCTCAGGTCCGAGGGTGGGGAACGTGAGGTTCAAGGAGAGATTGGAGTGTCTGGGAGTGAAGGTGTTGAGGGTAGTTAATGTGCATGATATTGTGCCCAAGTCACCCGGGTTGTTCTTCAACGAGCAAGTGCCGCCGATGGTGTTGAAGTTGGCGGAGGGTTTGCCTTGGAGCTACTCGCACGTCGGGGTGGAATTGGAGTTGGACCATAAGAACTCGCCGTTCCTGAAGCCAACCGATGACCCTGTTTGTGCCCATAACTTGGAGGCTCACCTGCACTTGCTTGACGGGTAAGAATTCATTTAACTAAAGACTTTTAGGCAATTAGACGATAATATTGTAATTATAGAATCTCATTTCTCTTATTCGTGATCTGGTTGTTGGGTTAAGATTACATGGTGTGATAAAGATTTCATATTATTCAGTTGATCTAAATTATTGGTATAAACAAAATGATAGTATTTATTAATCCCATCTATCTAAATAGAGTGGTGATATGAGTGCATTGTATTTTTATGTATCTTTTCGTATGTAATAATTTATTAAATATCATATTCGTTTATATATGAATGTAGACTTAGTCCTTACACTGATTAAATTCATTTAAATTCCAACGACTGAGTCTACTTAATTACCCCTTGATATGCAAAAATAATTTTCTATTAAATGAGTGATAATAAAGAAAGATGTGAAAGTGAGTATATATGCAATAGCATTAGGAGGTCCAGATGCAAGCAGGAAGTCACCATTAAATATGAATAATATCACGTTCCCATCGGTCATTCTCGAGAAAATGAAATTACAAGTTTCTCTCTCCAGTAGGTGAGATGAGAACCCACAGAAAAAGATGGTCAATTGACAATTTGTAATCGTAAGGGAAGGGTTGGTTGACTTAAAGGGGTTCGAGACTGATAGTTTTGCAATAATAGAGAAGAAGAGGGTGGGAATTCCAATCTCAAAGTTATTTGTAATAATAGATATATGTTGATGATGCAGATACCATGGAAGAGGTAAAAGATTTGTACTAGCGAGTGGGAGGGACCCGGCATTGGTGAACAAGGGGTGTGACTTGTTGAAAGACCATTACTTGGTGCCACCAAACTGGAGGCAAGACGAGAACAAGGGTATGATGAGGAACCAGGATGGACGGTGGGTGCAGGCAGAGCGCCCCAAACTCGATGGTCACTCTGAGGATATGCATCATCATCTCGTGCAATTGGGCCTAGCTTCCTCTGACATTTGAATTTTCTTTCGACAAATACGAGCTAGTTGGACTGTATAAACTAATACCAATTATCAACTGTAAATGCCACTACGAGGGTTATTATTATTATTGGAAACGGTTATAATATCTATATATAATTCATTATTTAAAAATGTTTCGGGAGTTAATTAAGAATTATTTTATATTTATAATCACTCTCACGACGAAAGAGTAAACACTGCAACTACTCAAACGACTTATGAATATTTTCACGTTTTAAGCTAATCAAAACTCTGATATTTTATTGAAAACAATTATAGTGTCTAAACCTAACTTATGTTCTAAAAACAATTATAGAGGATGAGTTCAACCTAAACATTATAACTGTTTTAAATATCATATCAAGATAGATACTAAATCAAGTATTAAGGT
>JASKGM010000001.1:10078319-10095773 GCA_034509205.1 Ceratonia siliqua | reverse complement strand
ACCTATTTTTTTTAGCGATATGACCTCAAAGTTGGGGTTTGAACTCTTATTCTACGTTATATAAATCATCACTTTAAAGTTGCCATTATGAATCTTCGGCTGTGCCTTTTCCAGCATATTATGTACACCCAAGATGACGGAATATAGGTCTTGCTGAATAGCCTCTTAAGGAAGTTCTTTTCAAAGGCAAACTAATAAAGTTGTTTTGCTTGATCAATGTTGCATTATCTGTCTCTGAATGCCAACAAGTTAAAATTCGATACAAAGATGATTTGAAATCACAGACTCCTCTGACATTTATTCTTTATTTATGCTTGGGCGGGGTTGGGGAGAGTCGAGACAGGGTAGATAAGTTTTAAGTTAATGACAAATGGCACTGAAAATATAATAGTAGCTCTAAAATTCAATTCGCCTCCTTCCGGGGCTGAACATCGTAACGCCTAATTTACATCGAAAAAACTGGATAATCATTGTTAAGACCTCTGGGATATATCCTGTATTCCGTTGAAAAGATCAATGGCTGGGTTTCATTTCTGACTTTTTCCACTGAATAAGACAACCATGCCAATTTCACATAATAACAACCCTAGCCAAAAAATAAAAACAAAAAACGCAATTAGCATCTCAGGAACTGAAAACGAGTACATATATCATCTCAATTTCATGAGAATTAAGCCAATAAAAAGTAGTTATGTAATGGAGGTGGAATCCATTCAAAAATTATCCGTCTACATAACCATTCTCAGTAAGTATAATAATTACATCTTTACCTTAATGCACCATCTGGTCTCGAAAAGTATAATAATTGAAGCAAAGTGATAATGTTAAACCCCTGCTGCAGCTTTTACTCCAGAACCTGTTTTCCCCTGAAATTAATTAAACAGAACAATCATAACTCGAATGCAAGTACTGGTATCAACATAGCAAAGACAAGACATTTGCATATTCCATTTATACAACATAGCTTAATAGAACTTTAACCTTGTTCATCCAACTTTGAAATGGATGATTTACCTCCGTGTAGAGCAGCAGCAAAGTGATGATCAACAGAAAGTTATTATACAGATTACGTTCAATGGGTAACAGCAAGAATAACTTACTAGCATTATAAATAATGTATAAAAAGTTCTCTAAAATTCCAAATTCAAAGTAAAGAACGGAGGATCTATTATTTCATTTGTTATTGATTATAAAGTCATCAAGTATTCAGTTTATTGTCCAGAATACAAGATTATATCTTTTACTAAATGAGAATCCAATACAGAAGCTAGGAGTCATTGACTGACCTCAGAAGACTCGCTCTTTCGAATCTTCCTAGTGGGAGTCCTCATTGTGACAAATTCCTCAGCTGCAGTTGGGTGAATGCCCACGGTGGCATCGAAGTCTGCCTTGGTCAAGCCAGCTTTAACAGCAACAGCAAATCCCTGAGTATCAACCAATTGTATAGTCAAGTGAATTATAACTCAGATCATTACCAAAATAAAGTTATAAACAGCTATAACAACTACAAAAACCTGCACAATTTCAGGTGAATCTTCTCCACACATGTGCAAACCCAGAATTTTATTTGTTTTTGTGCAGACTACTAATTTCATAAAAACCCGGTCTGGTAGCCCTGAGAGGGTAGCCTTTAGCGGCCTGAAATTTGCTGTGAAGATGTCAACATCTCCATACTGTTGTACAGCCTGTGAAAACCATCAAAATGTTAAGCATAACATAAATCTGCACAAGCGATTAAATATTCAGAAGCTCATTAATCTCATTGGGTGCAAAGATTCTGTCACCTGTTCCTCAGTAAGACCAACTAGTCCAATTGGTGGTTGGGAAAACACAGCAGAAGGAACAGCCCTAAACAAGGGGGAAAAAGATAATTCAGATAGGAGGCTAATATTTACTAATACACAGTTGCTTGTATACTAGTATCCATTACATATAGAATTAAAAATCTGAGAGGTTAGGTTAACATTAAATGGAAAAGGGGAACAGGAAGCTAAAGCAAAAATTTATGCCCCAACAGGTGACGAAGCAGACAGTTTTTCTTGTTAACAATCCCTTAAGACTTTTTCATTACTCCACTTCTATTGAAATACCCAGCTGCTTTGAATTTTCTACTAATATGATAAAGAAATTCAAGCTAGTATATTGACTTTTTAAGAAATAGATAGTTTCATAAATTTAATTTCTCTATTGTATCGAGAATACTGCTTCATTACAATATGAGACATCTCAGAAAAGAATGTGGATTGAAAATATGGAGTCTTCTAGAGGATCAAATCAGGACTGAGTCGTAACAAATATCCAGATGATTTTCGTAGGGAAGGAACAACAAACAGGTCAAAAGCTCTCTACAACTTCAGAAGTAACTCACAGGTTTTCCTCCCTTTTAAATTCTTTTACCAATTGACTATCAATGACTTTTAGTATAAGAATCCCATCTATACCAAGCTTAATGCTAATGAAGCAAGCATGCACCAAACTTACAATGTAACCTTAAATTTGCTTTTCAGTCAAGATTTATCACTCTAGTTTGGAATAATGCCATATCATACCTATAATCAGGTTTTGTTGGCTCATTCTGAAACAGCGTTTTTGCTATTGCCATTCCCTCCATCAATGCAACTGGAGTAAGATTTAACCTATTTGTAACATCTCCAACTGCCCAAATTGATGGAACTGATGTTCGAGAGTATTCATCAACCTGGGTGAGAAGAAAAGTGAGACTGATCAATCACATGAATAAAAATTATTTTAAAAAACCAAATAAAAGTTTAAACTACCTCTATTGCTCCATCTTTAGTCCTTTTCACACCAACAGACTCCAGTCCTAAGTTCTGCAGTGAAGTTTCAGTTCAGAAATACACTAACTAGGTCAACAATGTAACATTTTCGATTTCGTGTGTAAAACTTACAACTGCTTGGGCAAAATGACACTGAGTAACTTAAAGACTAAGTAACCCTTAAAGAAAACCAAGCCAACTAATGAAAGAAGAATCACCAACACACTTTAGCTAAAAGAATCCCTTTCCTTTTGAAAAAATAATAAATATTAAAGTTAACTTCCTTTTTCTTCTTATGTGTTGGTTAGATGGGGTTTTCTTTCTTTCTTTCTTTTTGCACAGAAAAGTAAAATACATTATTGAAATTTCCTACCTTGGTATTGGGTCTTCGTCCTGTTGCAAACATAATATGTGAGAAACCTTCTGTTGTACCTTTGTTAGTCTTCAAAGACAATGAGCCATCAGCCGACTTCATGATAGCTTGAGGAGACTCCTCAATATGGATTTTAATTCCTCTCAGTGACATCTGTTCTGAAAGAAAATCTCTAATCTGCAGACACAGTTGACAATTTGAATGTGAAGAATTTGTATTGTGGTAACCATTCAATATAGTATCACATATGGTTCCTTACCTCTTCATCAAATCCCCGTAAAACTTTTTTCTGTCGTATAAACACATGGACCTCACTTTTCAAACCATTGAAGATACCCGCAAACTCCAAGGCAATGTAACCACCACCAACAATACCTATTTTCTCAGGTTTTGAAGGTAAATCAAGGGCAGCATCTGAATCTATTGCATGTTCACTTCCAGGGATATCAGGAATGAAGGGACGTCCCCCTACTGAAACTAGAATGTGTTTGGCTGAATATAGCTTCCCATTAACATCAACTGTATGAGGACCTACAATCTGTAGGTTACAAAAGCATTATCACCATAAAGTAAAATTAAATACTATATCCGTTTTAAACAGAAAGCTATTTAGTATTTAGAGATGAATCCAAAGCATCATCCCACCTTTCCACGGCCTTCAATCAGCTTGACACTAGCATTTTTCAAAATATTCTTGTAGATACCAGTAAGACGTTGTAACTCAGCATTCTTATTAGCCATCAAAGTACTCCAGTCATGCTTTGGTTCACTATCATAGTTCCAACCAAAACCATTACTTTCTTCAAATTCATGAGAATATTTTGATGAGTAGACGAGCAGCTTTTTTGGCACACATCCCCGTAGTACACAGCTGCATAGAAGAGACAAAAAGAAAAGATAAAGAGAAGTATTTGGATGCTCGCAGTTGCAGAAACATATAATCAAAGATATATTGCAAGATAGATGACTAAGAGTATTTGGTTTTATGTTCTCCCATACTGACTCATTCACATCTCTACTGAGGGGTTTACTATCTTCTCGGGCCCTGAGGATTTTTCTATCACTGTAAAACTGGGGATTTGTCAATTACAAAGGATACTTCATGCAGGCTTCAATAGGAATAATAAATTAAAATATTTAAAAAAAAAATTATTTTGAAGACTGAAGGATATATTAATTGCACTGTAAAGCCAATTATATTTTTCATACTGTAACTTCTAAAGAAGCCAGCTATTAGTCCTATAAATTAGCAACTAGCTAATTTTCAGTCACTCAATTTTGCCGTTATTCGATAGCATATTAATTGCTTGCTTAACGTCCGACGTAATTCCAAACTTATTCTTAAGTCCTAATCCTGTGATCAATGCTTAAGTTACATTACAGAAAGATAAGGAATCAGAACTCACGTTCCGCCAACTCCTCCGGTGGTCTCGGACGAGATGGTGGAGAAAGGGAGTTCGCAGATGGCCACTGAAGCGCCGAAATTGGCAGCCAAGCGAGAGGCGCGGACACCGCCGCTACCGGCACCAATGGTGAAAAGGTCGAAGTCGTAATTGTGGGCAGGGTCGACGCCACTTTCGGACTCCGAACGAACAGTAAAGCTGCGGCGGCTGCGGTATTCAGAAGGAGAGGGAGAGGGGTAGGGATAGCGGGCATGGCGGGAGATAGAGTATAGGGTTTTGGGGAGAGAAACAGAGGAAGGGGAGATTAAACGTGAAAATGGGAGCTTTTTGCAAAATAGAGTGTGAAGAGTCGGGGTAGAGAGAGAAGAGAGCTTAGGGGTTGTAAGAGAGGTGGCCATGGTTCTCTCTTCTCTTTTGGGACGTTTGCGTTATTAGACTACAAGAGTACTAGGGATTATTTTAACAGCTTGATGAACAAGATATTTTTAATTATTTTAAAAAAACTTAAGCAAATAAGTTATACAATTAATTAAATATTAAAACATGTTTAAATTAAAAAATAAAAAATGCTCATCGAACTCACCCGAAATACTTTCCGTTACAAAATTAATAGTTTTGTAAGAGAAGTAATATTTTTCTAAGATAATGCAGTTATTTTTTTAAAATTTAAATTAAATTAGTTTATGTGATATAAAAATATAAATAAATTGATTCGCATATAACACTCTGCCATGTTTTGTTATTTAATTACCGTCACTTTGCTAGGTGATTTTAAGTTCCAAAATCTATTTCAGCGCACGCAAATGCTTCCTCTACTTCTGTACTTTCCACTTCCAGCTTAGATTTTGGAATCATTATGGATTATGGATTAGAACCACAACTCAACGAACAAGCAAAAAAAGAGAAATCAAGAAGAACCATGTTATAGTTGAAAGAAGTGGAGATATGAATATTCTCTTTGGAGTTTGAACATATGCACAACTTGTTTTAAATTTTAGTACAAGATTAGAAAGGAACTGAGCTGTTTGCATCAAATTAGGGTTTCAGAGGGACAATCCCGAATCTTCATCCTCTTCAAGACCTGAAGCGTAAATAAAATAGAGAGCCCAAATAAGAGCAAATACACCCAACAGGATCCAACCAAGAATGTTGTTGCTGAGGCCGAAGGGAAGCCCTGTTCCTTCAGTGCTCAATCTCTCATCCACCAAAGCCATGGCTGGGCTTGACATGGTTGCAGCGCATGCAGCTGCTATCAACGATATCCCCATCCCCATGTTTGATCCGCTTTCCTTCACACAAGGCTTTCCCTCCATGGAGCATCTCACTCTTCCCATCTTAACCATTGATCGCACCCCTATAGAAGAATCATATTTGCAATACCAATGTCAGTTTAAACAAACTGCCCGTACAAGTACAACCTCTCATTTATTGCAAATTTCTTAAATTCTCACGGAGACTCATCTTGATTATGAGAACTCTGAAATTAAATGTTTCCTCTTCTTTTTGTTAGTTTTCTTATTCGATTATATATGTTTGACTAGTAAATCAGACATGGAAAGAGCTCAGCTTTTAATTTTCAAGCAAGAAATAACATTATTTTTTAGAGTGGCAAAGGAAAAGCTTACCAAGAACAGGAGGGAAGGCTAGAGGTCGCTTGTGCACGAGACGAGCGTGGGTAATGGATGAGGTTGGGGTGCTAGCTGAAATGGTTGCCATGTTTCTTCAGTAATTGGATGGATTATGGCAAAGCTACTACTGTCCGGGTTGTTGTAGGCTGTAGCACAATGGTACCAGGTTATTTCACATGCTTTAGCAATTACGTCAAAAATTAATATTATTGTAGAAACTCGGTCCCATGCACCACACAACATGAATAGATTGGAAGCCCATCGTTACATGGCCCTATCTCCAGTAGTCCAATTACCTTTTTCCACGTGTCACATAATCTGTTTGATGACCAATATTCCCCTCTCAATTGACAAGGTCTTCTAGGAAGAGGGGGGAAACAATCAACTACTGAATAATTAGCCGCTCCCGATAAAACAAGACTTCCTTGCATTGCATTTCAATGTCTTATATCAAATGATGCTTAGGCCACTATATTACAGCCTCATCAATTAAATAACAAAACTACATGAAATTTAGGTCATAGAAGTGGTGAACATGATAAGCAAACCACCACGTTAAATGAAAAATAAGCCATCCAGCAACAGAATACCCAGCGTATAACTAGCCAACAAACACTGAATCCCGCAAGTTTCTAGCTTCATGCTACAAGAAACAAAAGCACAAGACAAACAGATACAACGATCATTGACACGCAACAATCCAAGAACACAGCCCTCCATTAGAACAAATGTATAAATTGTTCTTGCGGGTAAAAAATAGATCAGCTACCAGTCTGTGTATACGGTGGCATAATTAAAAGAGAGCACAAAAGATTAATTATGTACACAATAAGTAATAGAATCTGCAAAAAGTTAAAATGCTTCTGATTCTTATTTCATCTTAATTGTCACTATAAACAGGCTAAGCTTTTCTAATAAATTATGGGCAGAAAATTTTGAGGAGGTTCGAATGCTTTACAACAAGAACTGCCAAAGAACAAGAAAGAATCGAGTGAAGCAGGCAAATGACGTGCCATTGGATTAGCCAATAACTAAAGCCAGGTAGGAATATTTGGACTACGCATGGAGATTGCACTGTTGCAATAAAGGTTGGTCATACTTCATAAATTTAGTCCAATAACTTTTATATCTTCCCATCGCAATATCCAACCATGGCTTCCTAACTCCATCATAATGTATAACTGCAGCCTGCTCAATTTTATGTCGATCTACACCTGAGTCATAACCAAGGCCAAGAACATGCCACCGTCTGTCCAATACCTTCGTCTTGTTATAGAAGGTGAGCCAACCTAAAGGCAGACTTCCGGCATTCCACAATGGCCTCTTAGAACCCTGCAATAAATCACCCAGACAAGTAGGCATTAGAAATCATTGCATCATAATTTAGATATGCATTTGGACGAACACTTGAAAAACTCTTTAGGGGAAAAGAGGGGAATAAGCAGCTCAAATTAACATTTGTGCCCCATCCGTAAACAGCAATATGAAGGAGCGCATAGTGACATTGCTTATTGTAAATTAACTGCCAAATTTTTTGAATTAAGGAAGCAACACGTAGTAATAACAAATCTAGCTATAGGGATGTCAAATCTTTGACCTCATGAGTCATGTTAATAGTTTCACTTTCAGGTAATTCATAATAGAAGTCAAACTCCAACTTTAACAGATGCCAACAACAACTTCTCGAAGGATTACTTATATGAAAATTTTAGCTCTCCAATACTTTATTAATTCCTAGAGCCAAACTGAAAAGTTAAAGAGATATAAATGCAGGAAAAATTGATGGGGATATAATTGTTGCAGTGGCCCATTACTAAACAAAATTTTAAATTGCAAACAATGAAAGGGGGAAAAAACTAGAAGCATGCTACAAAATAGACATTTTTTCTCCATACCATTTCCAAATATTTGTGATAGACAGCAGTTAAATTCTGTCTCCTCCATTGTTGCAAATCAAACAAGTTCATCCCAAACGCCCATGTGCACGCATTGACATCAAACCTCTTTGCAATGTATGGATCTGAGAAGTTGATGAACATATTGATCCTATGAAATGAAGTTTCACCATCATGACAAGTCCCAACTGCTCCATTTACTTTTCCCTTCATATTGGCATTCCATAGGCCGCTGAGATCTTGTTGCACCACCACATCATGATCAAAGATCACAATTTTATTGAGAGCAGGGAAGACGTCTGGAAGATAGAAACGAAGGTAGTTCAGTTCAGAAGTAAATCTTGGATCGCTGGAATTTTGTTTCCTGAAGGTATTGTACTTGGACAGCCATTTAAAATTGTCTATGCTTTGTATGTGCATTGTGGCTTTGCCTGGTGGATTTAATAAGAACCACATTGAAATTGCTGGAAAGTTGAGTGACTTGGTCACTACATGGAAAACAAGTTTCTCTGGTTCCTGCATTGTAAAAGTCATTGTCAAGCTTTCTTGGCACCACACGCAGACTTGATTCTTGCAGATTCCCAAATTTAACTATCATCATATATGTCTATAAATAAAACAGAACCCAGGGTTTGCCCAGTCAAGTTAAGAGCCACAGTTTGACTCAAGTGCAGGAACCTCAATTCTTCTAGCCAAAAACTGCTTATTTATTACGATTACGGGGTGTTCATATAACTTCTCTCTCTTCTTGAGGCAGAAAGAGCTCCAACTCACTGGAGAATCATTGTTAATTGAATGGTATTAACCTAGGTTAAACTTCTTTGCTCACTAGTTATGGTGTATGTGACGTAAAAAAACAATAATGAAACGAAAGTTTCTTCTAGAAAATAGATCAATTTAGTTATAGAGTGGTATAGAGATTAGAGAGAGAAGGAAGCTGAGCATTGAAATAGAAGGGAGGTATTTGTAGGGAATTTCAATTTAATATAACTTGTGAAGCACGCAATGCAGCAATTAAGATAGTTTTCTTAACTATGTACTTGCAACTATACTCACCAACCCCAAGGATAAAGTTTAGAATGAGGAAACTGGTCAAACATGAAATAAGTATTACGTTATTACTATGACTGCAATAAATGTAGACTTTTACTTTTGACCATTATTGAGGAGACTTGAGAAACATCAACTATCCAAAGTAACCACTAAGTATAAGCTTTACTACTTGAAGTAACCTGATAGCCAAGCTCATTATTCAGTTTGCTACTATTTTTTTCTTAATTTCAGAAGTTGCAGCTGGTCAACGACTTGAACATTAGCACAAGGTAAAAGTAAACAAGGATTCCATTAAAAGGAAAAATTTAAGAAAAAGTCAATCCATATAGCAAACAACAAAGCCATTTACCTTGGCAGTAGAAACAGTGGAGTTAACAACCACTGCACATGCCAGAACATTGTCAGACAAGACAGCATAATGATAAAGTTCTGGATCATTGATGTTATTTTCGTTCGGAAATTTCCTCTCCTCAGGCTGCAGGGCAAAGTATTCTGAAGTCAGCCGCATAGAAAGACAGTGAAGGCCTTTTGGGGTAGTCCTTGCAGCAAGATGAACAAGATAGGTCACTTGATTTTGCTGAGACCGAACTTGCTCTTCAGCATTGTAATTCATTGCACGAAGCTTAGCAGCCATAGCATGGCAGTCTGGGAAAGCACGGCCGGCTTTAGATAATGAAGCTTCCATGTGTCTCATTTTCTGCAAAGCACTGTGAACTTCACTTGTTTTTAGAATGAAACAAGAATCATTTGATTTTGACAGTTCAAATTAAACCAAAGCGAGACAGCATTAAATGAATATTTTCTATATCATTACTGTTGCACTGCAAGACAAGCAGATGCAAGGTTTCAATTAATTGGAATTTGAGATTTCTACATCGAATTTAGTACACTGGCAATAAGAGTATAGCTGAATGCAAGCGGCAAATATAAGAGGAAAACTTACCTTTTTGATAAATCTGAATCCTTAGTGGCTTCTCCAACTGCTCGTTCCATCTCTTTAATTCGCAGCTTCAACTCCTTTACCAAGTGTGAGTTGCTACTTGGTGGTGCAAACTTCAAGTATGCTCTGGCTCTAATAATTTGGTCCTTAATCTCTATAACCTTCTCATTTGTCACTTTACGTGACTGAGAGCGTAAAGTCTGATGAAGTCGGGTTGCTTTTCGATCAGATTGCTCATTTGTCCTCCTAATATTCTCATCTTTTGTTCTTTGTAATTGAGTGTTTATGTTCTGATAGTGTGGAACTGTCTTATTAAATTTCTTCTGCATATAAATACAAATTAAATAATAAAGATTGCAAACTTGTAGATTTGCTTCTGGTAATTATTCAACTTCAAACATAAATGGCTGTCAACTATCCAAGTTGCATTAATAAATTTCTCAAATAAATGTAGATAAATAAGAGGAAGAAAACTTTTGCCACCATGTATCACTTCTTTTTCTTTGTAAACTTATACATCATTTGCCTGCCCTGTCAAGATCTATATCTAGTGAAAAGCATAAAGATACAAATGACATTCTTGGGTTCAGAAATGGAACTGGTGATCTCTATTCGAAGGAGTCTAACGCAAATTTATGATTCCATCATCCTCCTCCAAAACTTTGAAAAATTTATATACATGACTAGAGCTTATTGAATAGGATATGTACGATCAGCACATAGATGACTGGGATTATTAGACTCAAAATTAGATTTGCCATGGTACCTCAACGCCTGGTAAATACATATCCAAAACATCAGCATGATTCTTATACTTTCATTCAGTATGTCTGCACAAATAAATGGCATTGATGCTAATATTAAAAACAAAAAAACTAAATTTTCCAATAAATGTTTCTGATTCTTTGCAGAAATCAGTAAATATCTTGCCAGTTACAATGGTAAACCTTAAATCGTCAAAGGTCATTCTACTTTTCTTTTCCCTGAAAAAGTTAGGTATGAGTCACTGAGGGAGACAACGTATATGTAGGAATTGAGACTGTTTAAGGAATTAGGGAAGCACTCAAAGGTATTAAACTTGATGATTGTCTAACTCAAACAAGATTGAAATCAAACTTTAGGCTATGCTTGTTTATTATTTCAAATTCAGATTATAAGGTCAGAAAGTAATAAAGCATTCCTTTGAGGGCAGGACACTCTTTAAGTGGTCAAGCAAAATCTCCGACTTTAGTACATTATAATCAACATCTGCATTAGGTGGAAGAAGTTGATAACTAAAATAAAATCTCAAGCATATAGGTGATATTACATGTACGTGTACAATGGTTTTTCAAGCCAATTTGATTCTTTTAAGTGATATATAAATACCTCCCCAACCTAAGCTTTTAACAATACAATAATGTCTCTGTACCTGGAAGAATTATTTCTTGTAATGAAACCTTTAAGGCATGAAATGATTTTAACAGAAAAGAAGAAGATGAAGAACCTTAGTATCTTTAGAAACTTAAGAGCACTAAATCTATCTACAAAGAAGCCAAACAGAAGAATCTTCCATTCAAATCCAATCTATTTTTTCTTTTTCCCTTTTAGGAAAAAAATGGAAGCAAGTGCCCATACAATCTTTGATGGCATAATTCAGCCAAAAACAAAGAAAGAAATTGTACAAACCTTTTGTTCAGCCATGGAGGATGTTTCTTTCTGCGGTACTTGTTGGTCTTCTCTTTTGTCATTATTGAATCCTGAAACTCCAGAACAGTGCAAGTGTTAGCTAGTCCCAAAGTGTTGACATTAACAAAAACTTAAGAAATATAAAAATGCACCTAAAGATACCTACCATTTCTTTCCAAAAACTTACTTCTGTAACCTGCAATTCTAGATTCAACAGAATCATTTTTTTGTTTGGAGCTGTCACTAATCGTGGAAACAAAATCGTTCTCTTTATAAACAACTTGTTTTGGCTCTTCTAATCCTTCAGCATCTTCCTGAAACGCAAAAGCAGACCCAAAATTACAAGCAGTATTTAATGTCTTGATTTCTAATTTAGTATAAAAGAAGGTAATGAGTTAACGATTGAGGGAGGATCTCATCAAATATACCACTACCTGTTCTACAGCATTCAGTTTTAAAGTATCTGTCCTGTATGTCTGCAAGAAACAAATGACATTCAATTCAATCTCCACAGCAGAGCCTAACAAGCTGCAGTTCACTTGGTTGCTGAGGAAGTACAGCAAAACTTCTCCCAGGAAAAAGATAAGTCAAAATAAATTTGAAAGCTTGGATTATCCATAGTTAAAATCCGAGAAAGCAGAAGAAACTCAAGTTAGCTGTCGGTCGATCAAACTTTTATCTCACCGACACTAGAACAGCAGAAAACAGAATTACGAAATGGTTGATTTTAATTCCTCTTACTCATACATTTTATCGGCAAACAAACTGAGTGAACAAGAAACCTATTTAAAAAGAAGAAGAATGATGAGAATCTGAGGGTAGAGGAGAAGGATTCTTACAATACTTGATAAATCTTCCACAAACTCTTGCCGTCCTGAAATGAAATATATACAAACGCACAAATCAATTTAATAGCGACAGCAGATAGAAAGGAATCTTAGAATATGAAAAAGACGCGTATATACTCTATAGTGCATACATATGTTTGCGCTTGGCATGCGGTTGTGGGACAAAGAGAATTGTACCTCGGGGAACGATAACTTTAAGCCTGAGAGAGACGAAGGCGAGAGGAGCAACGACAGAAAGAGAGAGCAAAGAGAGGATGAGAATCCTCTGGCTTCGGCGAAATTGCTTCATCGATGAGACCGGTTGGGAGTGGAAGTGGAAGTGGCTCTGGAGAAGCACATTTCACAGATTCAGATCACAGAGAATTTCTGATGCTTCAACAAAAAGGAACTCAGATACAGACTAGGGTTTCAGTGATTCGGTTTGTCTTTTCTAGTTCGTAATTCTTCGCGTCTTTTAGAGAGAGAATAAAGAAGCAGCAGCTCCGTCCATGTTCGCCTCCGTTGTTTTTCTTTTTCTTTTTATTAAAATTTAATTTTGGGAGCGGGATTATATACTTGAGGGTGACGACTGAGGAGGAATATAATTGGAGTGAAGCGCTACCCTAAAGCATGCTTAGATGAATGATGAGGATGCCCCGACAGATGCTACTGATGTGATGGTATTATGCCGCGTCGGTGCACCGCCCGAGTTTCACATTAAAGTGGAAGAACGTGAAATTCTTTTGCAATTTTTTGGAGAGTAATATAATTTCTTATTAATATAGAAAAGAATAAGTGGGAAAATAAATGCAACTAATTTTGAAGTTACTTGTACAGTTGTACTTCTTCTGGCCTTGGCCTCCGCAACTGATGCAATAATATAAAGCAAAATGGTCAACCTACCCAAGAAAAAGTTAACCAAACCATGTGAATCCTTTCCTTTGGCTGTTTCGTTGGCGTTGGTCATCAAAACTCAAAAGCCAACCTAACTTCAAATTTATGCTACGCTGAATATTCTTATCTTAAAAATGTGGATGTTACCGTATTATAATAATAATATTATTCATCTTTTATTATATAATTTATTTTTAAATATTATTAAATTTTAAAACAATGTTTATGTATCAAGATATTTATGATAATAATATTTAATTCTTTAATATTATTCCCAACCAATTAAAACTCAGTCTGGGTTAATTTAAAAAATACTTGTAATTTTTTTACAAGATAATTGCTAATTTCATGTTTTTGGAGGACCATCTTCTTCAAATGCGTCATAGTAAATTCCCACGCCCCCATATAATTGAGCGTCTTGTTGGACTTTTTTTAATTGCTTTAGGAAATTTGTCTTCCTAGACTTTTCTTTTGTTCTCCCTAACTAAACCAGGAATTTCGCGTTGGAAAATGTACCATCAGGGCCATGCCCAATCGAAGAGGGACGTCGAGAGACTATAAACATGGACTGTGGGCCCCCGGATCAGTGCCGCCTACTTACTACGTTCTGTATCCTTTTCCCTTTGGTCGGTTATAGATTTACTATTTGTTTACTTGGACCCATTGGATCAATGACATCTAGCATCCGAGGATTTGGCTCACCTGAAGGTGCTGAGTTAGTGGGTCCAAAGTTTCAACCGGTGATTTTATTACATTATCTCCACAATTTGTTAAAAATAAATAAATAGAAGTATTGTAAGACAGGCATTTTCGTTTGAGTAATGATTGTTATGTAGCTACCGTTTCTCTTTTCTTTTTTTTAATTAATTAAATATTTTTTATCTCATATATTTTTTATAACATTTTTTAAAATATTTTTAAACTTTTTCTTAAATATTTTTACATTCTTTTTATTATTCATCCATAATTTTTTTATTACTCATTTGTAACTTAAAAAATTTTACAAAAAATATAAAAACATCTCAAAAATTTAAAAAAAAAATATGATATAAAAATTAATTAATTGATTTTGAAAATAAAAAAAATCAAAAAAATATAAAAACTCGTGTGGGCAGTAGGGGAGTAACTCCCATAATTAGCACTGTTAAAATGGGTCGGGCCAGGTCATACTTTTTTTTATCGAGTCTTTATTTGAAAGTCTTAATCCTATTCTCTAGGATTTTATGGCTTAAAATGACCTAATTACAAATTTAAAAAATAATAATAAAATATAAAAATTACTCACGAAAATTATGCAACATATATATTGTTCATAATTATTCAATATCGTACCATTTGAATCAAACCACAATATAATTGAGCTTAGAAGTTATAACAAAATCATTGGAACGAATATATATATACATTAATTGGATACTTGTTACATTAATAATAAATATCTGGATAGCGTTGTATGTAATTAGTAGTAGAAACTTAGTTGTTTAAATAAAAATAGTGTGATTTAGATAAATTAAGATATTCTAAGTAATTAAATACAGTAGTATTATTAAAAAGATTTGTAAATAATTCATATGCTAATTAGGATAAAAAGTTAATATAAATTAATATATATATATATATATATATATATATAAAGATAAATTATTTAATTAATATATTATTTATGATAAAAAATTTTAAAAAAATTATTAAAAAATACAAATTCGGGTCAGCTAGCTAAACCCTTTTAAGCTTGGCCTGAATAGACCCGGTCCTTATAGGTCCGTTTAAATTTGGGCCTTAAAAATTAAGGTCATAGTCCGACCTTAACCCTCCAACAACGGGTTGACTCATTGGGCTTGATTTAAAATTGACAATGTTATATATAATTTTTTTTATTTTTTTTATTATTATTATTATTTAATAATATATTATTAATAAAATAAAATATAAAAATTAATACACAAATATCATTCCTCTTTTTGTTATAAATTACCAAACACGGTCCATTTGCTCTGCACCCACCTCCTACAGAGAGGAACATTTTAGTCTAACATCAAAATTTACCCACTTAGGTCTTATTTGAGTATGAGATTTTTTTTTTTTTTTATATATGGGTTTAGAGCTTTAGATCATATATTACTCACCTGGCACCTAAATCTGTAGTATCTATATTATTATATATAATTTAAAATTTTAGTATGTTAATCTGTTAATAATTACAAATAAAATAAAATAAAATATTTTTAAATAATATTGGTAAATTAAAAATAATAAATAGATGAATAACTACCATTAAAAGACAATTATTCATTTTTATAAGAAAATAGTTACTAATAAAAATAAATTATTATACATGTTAATATATTATATATTGTAATATATATATATATATATATATATATATTATACATTTTTTTTTATATACATCTTCTTTTCTTATAGTTTTTAATAATTTATAACAGCCAAGGTGTCAGTAATACTAACTTCAATGATAAGTTAGTTGGAATCTCAGGTTGTCCTTTTTTAAATATGAACGTATTACTAACATTAAATATTTGGCTGTGGACAGCCTTTTTTTTTATGTTTTTTCTTTATTTTTTTATTTTTTAAGATTAATTAATTATTTTTTATATTATATTTTTAAAAATTTTTTTAAATATTAAAAAAATTATTTATTTTTTTATTTTTTAAAATTAATTAAGTATTTTTGATATTATATAATTTTTTCATAATTCTTTAAGTTTATTTTTTTTCAATTTTTTTTAACTTACAAATAAATAATAAACAAATTATAAATGAATAATATCAATAATACAACAAAAACTTTTAAAATATGTTAAAAAATTATATGATATAAAAAATAATTAATTAATTTTAAAAATTAAAAAAATTAAAAATTATAATAAAAAGTAAAAAAGCAAAATCTTAGGTGTGGCTGTAGGATAGCCACCCCCATTAAAATGGAAACGGATCCCAGTCTTTAAAATATATAATAACATCTCAGCCATTCAAAAATGTTTGAATGGCTGAGATTTAGAGAAAAGTAAGAAAAGGATCTCAACCAAAAAGGTTAGGATCCGGGTCCCATCAAAATATGATCATCGTCAGAATGTGGGTGAGTTGAGTTGTGTAAAAAAAAGGGGGCGGATTAGGTTAAATTCTTTTTTGTTGGACTTTATTTAAAAATTTATTCTTAATTTTTTTAAGATTTTAGAGCTTAAATTCACTTAAAAGTGTCTAATTTAAAAAATTAATAAATTAAAAAATATAAAAATTATTCACACAAATTAACAAATACATATTTTGAATTAATCAAATTGTAACTAATAATTTTAGTATATTTGGTATTTTTCCTTCTTATAATAAAAAATAAAAAAATAAAATTAATTAAAATTAAAATATATGACCTAAACTGATTTTAAATACTTAGTGTTAATTTATATGACATAATTATTATAATTAATAAATTTTAATAAGTCATAATGGAGTAACATATATATTGACTCTAATTGTTTAATATTGTACCATTTGAATCAAACCACATAATAAATAAAATGAGCTTATAAGTTATAACTAAATTATTCAAGCAAATATATATACATTAATTGGGTACTAGCTGCATTAATAATAGATCATTGGATGATGTTATATGTAATCAGCAATAAAAATGATGTGATTTAAATAAGTTAAGATATTATAAGTAATTAAATACAATAATATGATAAAAAAATTTGTAAATAATTTATAAAAAATGTGTTTAATTCATATGCTAATTACGATAAAAAAATTAATATAAATAGATATAGATATAAATTAATATAAATATAAGTTATTTAATTTATATACTATTTAAGATAAATAAATTAAAAAATTTTATTTAAAAAAATTGGGCCAACGGTTTAAGCTTGTCCCATAGGCCCGCTTATATTCAAGCCCGAACTTAGTCATAATCTTTTAAAAATAGATCAACTCATTAAACAGAATTTAAAATTGACAATGTTAATGTTATGGTGC
>JASKGM010000001.1:10055323-10075573 GCA_034509205.1 Ceratonia siliqua | reverse complement strand
CCCCCCCCCCCCCCCCCCCCGGCGGGTATATCCAAGATCTCAAGCTTGCTGGTAAATTAGATTTGTGTGTTGAATTGAGCAGGAAATCATACCATCATCCCGTACTATCCCCGTTTTCTTCAGCCATCCGCAAAAGATGTCATCGTTTCAGATTGAATTGCGATTTGCGAACAAAATAAAAGACCCAATAGGAATATATCAAAGACGCATTAAGCATATTTTGCCCAGCCCCTGCATTCTCAATCAGAGGCTGAGCATCTGATCATCTAATCATCAGATAACAAAGTGGCAACACTTTAGCCTTTGTACTCAGAAAACTTAGTGACGAACTTCTTCCTATAACTTCCAAAATTATTCGTCTATAAGGTGGTGATGGTTCATTCCTCCCAAACCCGATATAGCAGAAGGCATGGTTGAGAATCAAGTTTTCCGACCACAACAATCTGAAGGAAGGGTCAAGGGGAACAAACTTTATAGTAAGAAGCTCTTTAGTATGTGGGAATCCTAAATTATATTAATCTTGAAAAGTAAAGATGTTTAAAAATTATATAAATCTCTTATCCCCTATACTAACATTGGAATATTGAAATCTCATATTTCATACTTGTAATCTCGTATCTACTTATCCTGGCGTTTCACAGAAGCACCATAATGAAAATAAATAATGATATTCATCCATTATTTTTTTTACATATTTCTAATATTTTACTTTTAATTATTGATATATTATAAAATAATAATAATAATAATAAATGATATATAATAAAAAATTAAATAAAAAAATGTAATTGTGTAAAAAAAATATCTAAATATAATTCCTCACTAAAAAAAGCATTGGCTTTCGGTGGTTTTCTGACAGCAGTAACTCCCCAGTCTCCTCTTTTTGCTTCCTTCAATTGTTTCTCACACATTCAAGCCAGGGCACCCCGAAAAGCAAAAGCGTTGCCTATGGGGACATGCCAGAATGGACTATGGAACATATGTTCTTCAGTAGGTCATGGTTTGGTGCACCAACAGCACTGGAAATGCATAATGTGTAATAATGAACTAGACAACACAAAGTGCAAACCAGAATAATTGACTCTTCAAAGCACCAAAACTCATTTACATTTGCACATAATCAAAAAGCAAACGCCATATTAAAAAAATTGATAAGAACCACATGAATGTAATACAAAGATGATTGATTCTATCACAATACAAGCCTATCAACCAGGTAAGGTGATGCATTGAATTGGAACTCAAATTACACAAAGGCTATATTATCAAGACAGAGGTATGCAAAGCCACCATAGCAATTGTATGTCACTCGTACCAGCAGAAATGCTTTACATTTTAACCAATTTAATTCAGTGAAAAATAACCTATACTCTGCTGTACCCTGTTCGCTTGGGAGGGCTACCTACAACTGAGAGCAACCCTCCTTCGGAGGCCTCTTGTTCATCAACATACAAATCGTCCGTACTCCTAAACGCCGCATGCAATCCAACAACGGCGACCCCAATCAAAATGGAAACCAAAACATTCAACCAGACGCCAGTGAACACCAAGGCGACAATGGTCACTACCCCAAGCGCACCCAGTATTACCCGGTCATCAATTGTGCGATTGAACACCACCACCGGCTGATCCCGAAAGAAATAGAGGAAGAACCAGGCGATGAACATAACCAAGAAGACAATCATGGATACTGGATGCCAGAGAAGGCTCAAGAAAAGGATTACGAGAACAATCATCGCGTAGTTAACGCGGAAGCGATTGAGGTTGCGCTTGATGCGAAAGGCGGCATCTCCGAAGGTGTTCGGTCGGTTCAAGGAGTGAAGGGCGAAAACCTCCTCCCATGGGCGGCGCGTTGCGGAAATGGATTGAGCGGTTGTCTTGACGCGTGAGATGAAGTAAGGAGCAGTAGGGTTGGAGGTGGAGGGAAGCGAGCTGTAATTGGGTGTTGATGTGGAAGACATTTTAGAGATTGAAACCCCAATTTAAAGCCTGAAAATTTAGCAGAGACAGATCAAAAACGCAAACCCTAATGGAGAAATTAGAGGTTTTGAGTATGTGAGGGAGAGGATGGAGAAGCTAAAACTATGGCGCTAGTCTGATATTTTAACGGACAGCAACGGGCAACAGTGAAAATGGAATTATGGAAAGGGGTTGGACGACGTCGTTCCGTGGTACTGTAAAAGAGAAAAGTTCAGTGAGTGTCGTTTAGTTGACCATCAACGATGGAAAGCGAGAGTGAAGTGTCTCATCTCCGCTTGACAAGGGATTTGATCATTTTAAGAAATGTTCTTCGTGGACCATAATACACCATATATGTTACTAACCCCCAGAAAAAATCTTAAAAAATTAGTTATTAAATACAAATAACTCACATAAATAATTATAATTTTTTATAACATCTTTATTGTGTAGAGCAATTTTTAGTTACACAATTGAAATGGGGTTTCATCTGATTCAAACAGACTTATTTTTTTAAAAAAAAAAGAATGAAACAAGAAGAATTTAAATATAGTCATCCTCATAGTTGTAAGGATCATAAAGTTTTGAGTTATGTAAATAACATTTAAATATCATTACACTTGTGGAACTTGAACTAAGACACTATCCCATTAATTACAACTTTCATTTAGAATTAGAACTACAATGACTGAAAAATAACTTAAATCAAGTGATTGGACTGTAGAGGTTTGATGTAAGTATTAAGTTGTAATAATTAGTAAGTATAACTTCTCTGCCAATAAGCTGTGACTCAAATGGTACTTCCCTTGACCATAAGTGGGTGTTCGAGTTCCAGTGTTCCACTTCTCCCTTCTGTTAAATGAGCTCCTGTAGGAGTTACAATTGTTTGTATAGATGTTTTTTGAACTCGTCCCTCATCCAATGATTCAGATATTTGAGAGGGTTTCATTTGTATATGAAACAAGGAAGAAACTAGTTGAGAGAAGAATGAGAGGAGATGTCTAAAATTCTTTCACATATCATGGAAGAACTTGTAGTTGTTGATATCTTCCACTATAAATCTGATAGCTCCAATGCAACCCAAGATAGCAACAATTGAGAACCAGGTAGCTATAAAAATATTCAGAAGCCGCATCAAAAGGCGAATTTTGGTATTCTTGGGCATTCTTCCAGCCTTGAGATATGCCAGAGCAGGGAAGACAAAGTCTAGAGGAGTGAACCCAATTGCCCCACATATGGACACAAAATCCCCAAAAAAGGGCATAGCTGCAGCAATTAGAGTAACAAGAGCCATGTATATGGAAGTAAAACAAAGTCGTGCAAGGTGATTTCTTAGGGGGAAATAGCTAATAGATTTGCTAGACCTCATTATTTCCTCAAAATAGGCGTATGTTGGCCTGCAGTATATCTGAGACAGATGATGAAACAAACACCATTAGAAGAGGCATTTGCCAATCATTACTGAAATTATGACCATAAAGTATCACAAAAAACCATATTATTTTATTGAAGGGCCGGTCAGAGACACTACCTGGAAGCATCCTGATATTTGAATTGCCGCAAATAGGTTTGCCATAACAACGGTCCATTCTGGAATAGACAGAGAAGCTAAGATATAAGGTTTAACTTCTGATCCGAAAGCCCAATATCCAATGAAAGCCAACTGCCAGTAACTCAAAACAATGACGCTATATGCTGCGGATATACTTTTGTACATATTCTTCTTTGCAGGTTCCCTTACTGTATTCTGGAAAGAAATGGGTTGTTAATGACTGCCTTTCTATAATGCAACTACAACTGGGTAGATAAAAAGTACAAACAATTTCAGAACTCGACCATTGGCAAACTGGAAAAAAAGAAAAAAGGCAACCAAGAAAAGACAATCAATATTGATATATACCTGTATTTCTGGAAGCATTGCATCTCCAAATGAAAAGGCAATGACCCCAAGGGCATTGAAGGCTGTGAAGGACTTGAAAGCAGAACTACCCTGCAAACTGTAACTTACTGATGTTCTGTCAATCTTCTTCCCTAAGAGATGTTGGAAACAAGAAAGGTTGTTATCAACTTCAGTCAGGTTAAGAGTCATTGACACAGAAAGGAATGAAATTCACCGCCAGCTTACCATTGTAAATTGTCACACCAATGGTTGTACCAGCAAAGCCAATTGTGCTGAAAGTGCACAATGCATTTACCCATCTCAGTGAGTGAATATCAGGGAGCTGAGAGAGGACAAGTTCAAAGACTCCAAAGAAAACAATGAAATGCTGCAGGGTTAATGTGCCATCTTCGTGATAGTGCTTGTAAACTGCCTGTACATACATGGAATACAACGATTTTAGAGGCAGAAAAACCATTAAAAAATGTGACAAGAAAGGAATGGAACATTTATAACATTTTCCCTAACATTCTACAAAATCTGGTTACATGCACCAAGCAACCAACCTTAAGGCTGCTACCAGCAGCAATATGAATGGCAATGTTATTTCCCAGAGAAGCTACCTGCTGAAAAAAGGCAATAGACCAGTACCCCCAGAAGCCTTCAAATATCATTGAAAGAGTGCTATGGTCAAGGCTTAAAGGAATCATTTGAAGACTAGATTTATAGAAACAACTACTGTGTGTACAAGACAAGGCGATCTGCACAAATGCAGTTATGCATCAATTAAGTCTTGATTCAAGCTCATGAATGAACGAGTAAAGACTGATGTCTTCACTTTAACTTCATAAGCCTGTCTTTGTTATGCACTGTGTCCTTCTTCCCCGCCACTGGGGATATTAGCACTCTATTAATGAGGCTTTCTGTGATGTGAGTATGCTATTATACATTGGAAAGAAAAATCTATGGACACAGTAAGGAGGCAGCTATTTGCAGTGTTTTTATTTTAACAATAAAATTAACATTAAGAGATAATACCGACCAAAAATGCTATCTGCAAGATTTCTGTAGGTAAGGTGCTTCTCCCCGTTCCATTTCCATAAAGAAGCTATCAATATACTAGAGTACCACGTAGCTAGTGTTGCAATCACCAGACTACCCACACCTGAAATCAGTAAAAAGCACCTAATTAGAGATTGCCAAATTGTTGAGCTAAAGAAAGTAGTTCTTTTTAAATATCATGCATAAACGCAAGTAAGTAAAATAACCATTAGCCAGCCAAGTACTCGTTCATTATTCAGTAACCTTTTTTTAGGTGTGAATAACCCTCGTACTCGATTAAAATGGCCCAAGAAATATACACAGGCGGCACGTGGTCTGAAGCTCAATAGAAAATTTAAAAAATTAAAAGAGATAATGACCCTGAAGGAGGCTAAAAAACAATTTAGACCATAAAAGATGCTAATAAGGTTTCCATTGCAAGAAAATCACTGTTCAATTTGGTGTCAATATTTGCATGTTCTATGATCCAAAGGAAAAATTTCCACCATTCTTAGAGATCATTTTTCCAAATATAATTTTGGTTTTTTTTTTTCACTAGGTCTTTCTTTGTTATTTATTAACATTTATCAAGGGTATGCAGTAACTAAACGAGAAAATAACGAATACAAAAAGGTAAAACGTGAACTCAAATAGTTGGAAAGATCAATTATAAAAAGCTATCTGCACTCTTACATTCCACGGTCACTTTTTCGGTGCTAATAAACTTCTTATGAGCTAACTTTCTTATTGACCACATCCTGATCCCACCAACAAATTTGATTTTCTTCGTTTTTATGCCAAAAATTCATTTTCGTTGGCATTTTCCTCTCTCCATCCACAAATCTCGAAGTCAATTTCCATCATTTTCCTTAGTTCTCGGCAACTTGAAAGTTGAAGAAACAACATGGGGAGATAGGACTGAAAGAACTAACCGAGAGGCCAACCGAGAGAAGCAAGAGCAAAGGGTAAAGGAGCATAAGCAGCAGGCGTCGCAATAGTCGTCGCAACATGGAAAGCCGCGTGCTTCCACGTCCCTTTACCCACTGCTTGACCTGCTTCTTCTTCGTTATCCACTTCTGCATCATTCTCTCCTCCTATTCCCAGTGATGGTTCGTCTGGTGAGCCCATATCAGCTCCTGTGTATTTGCTTCTTCTGTGATTACGAAGAATTTAGACCAGTTACAATGAAATTCGTATACTTTACTCTTCCCCCTTTTGACTATTCGAATTTTTTAAACCTTGGATGATTGAACCCTTTCAACAATTTTCAAAAGCTTTGAAAATCATGCAAGACAGAGTAAGCAGGGAAAAGGACCCAATGCGAACCTTGATGATAAACGACATCATGCCTAGCGTCGTGTTAAGAGACAGAACAAGAAAAGTCATGGGATGTGAGTCATGCGACTTCCAGTTCTACTATGGATGGCTCCAGTTATTTGAACATTTTGATGGGCGAAACTGGGAAAACGACCGTTACGGGACTGTGCCGGCCTGTTATATATATGCACAAGCGAAAGGCCTTTTTTTCTTTTTCGGGTGAACGAAAGGCAAACACTTTGAACTCCTGATGCATTTTCTTCTACAGTTTTCATATATGTGGTCCTTAATTTCGGTTTGTCTGCCGAGAAAATCGAATAGATTACAATTTTATGTGAAAGGTTATTTTTTTTTTCATAAATAGGAGAACCCAGTCAACTACAATAATGTGTAGGTCACTTCTGTTATATTTATGCCAATGCTTCAGAAGTAAAGAGTTATCGCTTTGCTTTATCCCATTTTCTGGCTTAGTTTTCTCCACAACTAAATTGCATTATTGAATTCTTGGTTCTACGTACTCCAAGTTGTTTTCCTTATCTTATGTTAAATTGACCTTTTCTTGTGAAAATCGTTGGTTTGATTTCGGGATATAGACGTTGTATGTCATGAAATACGGGCATTGTGTTGGCAAATTGTGTTGAATGCTGCTGTTTTATAAACTCATTTACAGAAGTGCTCGTTTGTTCAATCGATAAAATATAGATACCGAATCAAATGAATTGCAGGTTGAGATTCCTGTGAAATGGGATGGATTTTAAGGGTCAAGAATCAAGATAGAGGAATACAGAACTGGTATGAACATTCCAAGTTTTGAATGCCCTCTATAATATATAAAATTGGACCGAGTCCTAGTTGAATCCAAATTGAGCCCAAGATACCAATCAATGGGCTTATTGGCCAATAGTTCCTCCATTCACTAACTTATTTGTTTCTATCATTGCATAAGTGAATAAAGGAGATATAAACTTAGAGACAAAAATAATTAATACATAAAAAATATATAAGATCATTAAAGATAGATAAATTTAAAATAACAACCAATTGAAAAATAATAAGAAAAAGAAAACCAAGACATAATAAAGTAGATTTTTGAACATCTCTTTGCTGCAGCAATATCAACCAAGCAATTAAAATACATTTAAAATAAGAAGACACATCAAGAGAAGCAAATCTAAAGCACTTGGTCACATCTACAGAGAAGCAACAAAAAGAAAACTTTTCAAATGAGCATCCTCGGACAGATCTGAAGAGAAACAAAACCTACAAGGAAAGAATGAAGAAAGGAAATTGCTAATATATGGAAGGAGGATGAAAAAGAGGAAAAATATTATTAAGATCAAATCTCTCTAATGACAGATTTAAAAGGAAGGAAGATAAATATGGAAACTGTTAAGATAAAGTTCAAATCTTTTCACACCCAAATCAAAATGAAGTGAATTTTTGGAGGAGCAAAATCTCAAAATTGAAGGTATCAAATCAAGATTACAACGGATAAATTTTTGAATACTATAAGAAGGAAGAAGAATGTGTGGGAAATTGTTTCAACCAAATTCATCTAGTTTTTCATTTATTATGAGCTACTGTAAGAGAAAAAGTTAGAGAGTTTGATCACAAAAGGTATTATTCATCTACTCTAAAAGAGAATCACTTATTTTATTTTATATTCTAGTTGTGTTGTTGTTAGTGGTGAGTTTGAAAATTACTATGTTAGTAATTAGCAGTCAAAACCACTTATTTATGGTGAATAAATAAAGCTAGGATTGTGAGACTTCATTTATTAATGGTAAAAAATTCCTTAGGAGTCAAGAAAAATTAAATGTATATCTTACATTAAGGTCGAACAAGGATAAATTACTGGTCCTCCCCATCTCCTTATTTTTTGTCAAGCTATAATTTCAAATATGAAGTAAACTGGTTTTAAGATACTTCAAAAGTTTGAAGGGAACATTTTTTAACAAAAATTATATTTTGAATAATTTTTGAAAAATTCAAAAAGATTTTATTTCTTTAGATTGTACCAAATTACCAATCTCTTCTTGGTAATGTTTGACTTTCCAATGCAGTTTTCTGTTCATGACAAAACAAATCTTTTTTAAAAAAAAAAAAAATTGGTGTTCAAGTTACATATACTGCAGCAGAGGAATTGTTTATCAGTATTTACTATGTGTAGTTCACACAAGCAAAACGATGTCTGGGAAGTTACTGTTGATTGATATTGTCACTACATCCTTGGGCATGTTGTTCCGTGGATCAGTTAAATTACAAAAAATGTCATGAGATTGCAGAAACGACATCCTTGTGGAATACCTTCATTTCGTCTTTGGTGGAGTAATCCGTATTAGAGAGGCCTGAAAAATGAAGCTTTCTGAGAATGCTAGTTTGGCCATATACAAGTGATGAGATTGGCTGATTTTCTTATAACTTCAAACATATCACATCATTGCATGCTATAATTAGAAAGTAAAACAAGTTAAAACTTCATGTTCGCTCAAGGTTATGTCTTATAAGGGTTATGAGGTCGTTGTACAATTGTTAAACAGTTTAATCATTTTCCATGGATTTTACTTTTTCCAAGTATCTCTTATTTAACATGCATATACACAAGTTTTTAAAATTCTGTGTCTAAGTCATGGCATTGGGATACAAATGTGCTTTAAGTTAATTCTGTGTGCAGGAAAGAGTTGTATTTATGAGTTGTGTGTGTGTGTGTGTGTGTGTGTGAGGGTGGAGTCTGTTTGCAAGGCTTTCCACCGGTAAATGATGAAAACTTACTTTTTCATTTGACTAACTTGTGGAGGATTTGTTTGGTTTTAGGTTATCCCATTACACCAGTAAACAATATATAGCAAGTTATGCCTTATACAAAGGATGATGCTACCTCTAGGAATCTCCAGTAGTGAAGGAATTAATTCAGTGGCACTATTTTCTCGAAGCACTATGATATCTTCATGTTCTTTTTGGCTTTGGGAGGGAATGATGGATGGCAAGTTGTCCTTTTTTGATGGTGCTGGCTAGGAATATCATTTTTGTCACTTGTCTGAAGACCATAGATTCAGCGATGTGTCATAAGCATATTCTTTCATATGCTGCCTCTTTCTGTATTATTCACCTACAGCATTTATTCCTAAAGTTGGTTATTATTGTTTTTGACCAGTGTCTGAAGTATAATATAATAAGACGGACCAAGCACAAGAGGCTAAGAAGATGGAAAAACTTGATAACATATTCTTTACTTTGATGGCTCGGGGAACTGAAGGTCTGTCTTATGTTACGCTTCTGTATATCATGATGCATTTGGGCATCTAAAAACCATTTCCCAAAATGTCCACAATATTGAGACTGTCAGAGGCACATATATATCTGAGAAATTTTTTGTAATTGTTTTCCATGATTGTGGTAATTGTTGGAAACATGTGCAAGAATAATAAATAAAACTTTTGTTTTTTTTATAAACAATAAACATGCAGGGCAAACAGAACCTTAATTTAAATGATGGAGAAACTTTAAAGAGGAGCAAATGTTAACATGTCTGTCTGTCAGCATGGGATGCACATTAGTGTTCATTCAAAAGGACTAGAGCATGGAGATGATAGTATGCCAAGTGCCACCTGGCCATCTTTTGCAATTGTATACCAGTGCTCTTCGGTTCCATGGTACACAGTTTTTTAATCTTTTCCTGCATTATGACATGCTGACAAGAATGGTTTTTCAGTTTTGTTTTTAATAAAAAAACAGAACCATCAACTATTTCTGCGGTGCATCTATCAGAAGAAGTCACTGGGAAAGAACAAATGGATGCACGGCCGACCAAGAGAGGAAGAGGAAGGAAGCAGTGACTGATGATGTTTCTGCTAGACAAAATGGTCTTTATGAATCGTAGGGTCTCATGAATGATTTGAATGGAATCTTTCCCCTTTCCAAACTCCAGCAGAAATGCCTTGATTGTATTTACAAATTTTTAATTCTTTTTTATTCGAAAGGGTTTGGCTATTGAACTTATTTCTCAATTCCTATCTATGTTATGGCTTTTCCCACTGCAAAATTATTGACTTATCATTGGCAATGACCTTTACCATTGTTACTGTTATTACACATCAGCTTTACCGTTGTTTTTTTGTTGTAAATGCAATGATGCTTCCCCGAATTTTCATATCCTACTTCCCAACACACAAACAAAGGTGGCTCGGGTTGAAGAGCATGTGGGTTGTCCTTATTCTAGTAAAACGGCTCTCTATGGTGGTAAAGGAGTAGATTTTTTGCATTCTCCTATCTGTAGTCTATTTGAGACGCCCAGGCAGGGGTTTGAACCAAACAATTTTTGGGTTAGCAGGTTCCTGTTTCCTCCTGAACTTAAATTGAAAACGCAATCAATTTTTGGTCTGTTTCGTGTCCTTTCAGGAGTAGTTGCATTACTAGACACATTTATAACTAATCAATAAGAGTACATAATATGGTGGAATTTTTCTCGTTATCAAAGTGACAAAGTTGGGAGTTCGGGAGAGGCGTGCCTAAGAAACAATGACGCTTTCCAGTACCATGCATGGCAGTTCTATGTAAAACCATAATGCAATGAACAACGAAATTCCAAAGTAAATCAAAAATACGAAAGCTCTGCTGTTTTGCTGTCTGGATGAATCAAATGGTTAAACCCACACTTTCATAATGGAATTATCTACACACTGGTCTTGAGGGATAAGGGTCATCAGTGAATCCCAGAATAATATAATTTTAGGTTCCAATCATGGCCTTACTTGAATAGTCCTAAACCTGTTTCATTCACCAGATCCCGAGGTGCCCTCTTTGCTTTAGTCTGCTTTATTGGCCGAATAAAAAGTTAAAGCGTTAAGTCCATGTGCCATGAAAAAGCTTGTAAAATTGTATCCTTTTTCCCCTCCCATGAAAGATTGTAAAGAAACTAAGGCATTTGGAAAATATTCTGCAATCAAATAAAGGGAAACAGATGGACAGAATGTGTTTTCTGGTGGGTAATGTGGAACGAGGACAAAGTGCATCCTTTTGCTTTAATTCATTGTGGTTAGTTCCAAGATCAGTGGGGCCCTGGTCCCCAAGGTAACTCTAGCTAGCTGGTTTAGTGGCTTTGTTCATGAAGCACTATATTCTATTTGCTTGTCTCATGGAAGGAGCATAAGGTGTTTGCTTGCCTTGTGGACTCTCACTTTTGTGACATGCGAGGGATTGAATCAGAATTTCTTACTTAGTCTTTTGAAACAGCAAGGAGAATGAATTCATTGAGAATCAATGCTTTTAGTATTCCTTCTAAAAAAAAAGGAAAAGGACATGAAGGGTAGTAATGATTTTGGAAAGAATAAGAGATGCTCATTTATTTTGAAAAGGATGCTGATTAAGAATATGCCACTTTTGGCCTTCAAAAATAAAAAAAGAATGAAAGCTAATTGAAGAATATGGTCTATGGCACAAGTTGAACAGTACATACATAATTTAACATATGCAGATAACGTGCCAGAAGATGAAAAATAAAATTAAAGAATTTCTTGTTGAACAGATGGTGAAATATAAAGCATTTCAATCTTTCTTCATTCTCAGTAGCTTTTAGTTAAAATTTCCTTTTGGTTTTTATGTACTTAATTTTATCTTGACAATCCAACAGACTTTGAAAGCTTTGTTTTTTTTTGGCAACTTGAGTTTAGTCTATGAATTTATGAATAACAAACAATATAGGGTGTATTTGGTTGAAAAAATGAAAAATAAAATGACAGTAAACCCCTTTACCAATACAAATAGGATAAGTAAATAAACAAAATATATTTTATTTTTCCATATCAAATGATTTAGGATATGTTAGTGCAGAGGATCTATGACAGAGAAACTATTGTAGATTATTAATTTAGTGCAAGGATATTGAGGTTACTTAAAGTGGAGTATCAGAAAATGGACAGTAAGGGTATGTCATCTGCTCATAGAGACACAAAAATATTGATTGCCCCTTTTGATTGATTGAAACTTGTGGTGTACGAATTACGATTAATGTGCTAAAGGAATCCCATTTGGCGAAAAATGTGGTATAAGAGACACGGTGATTTTGTTTTGTTACCCTCCAAAAGGAACCAAAGTTGCAGAGCTTCTATTCCGATTGTGACTCATTCCTTTCCTTACTGCTCTTCATCCTCTTCGAACCAACCCTCACATGCAACGCTCTGTCATTTTCTCCATAGTACAATACTATATCCCCACGTACTTATGTCTAACAAGCCGACAATTTCCAATTTCTACTGTTTGTTCTTTACTTTTACTTCTTACATGCATAATCTGATCCTATCTGATAAAACTCTACTACCCAGAAGCAAAACTTAAAAAAAATTATTATATATGATTTGAAATATAATGAAACGTTTTACAAATCAAGGGGGGGACTTATTTTCAGATAATAACAGGTAGTTTAGTTATGATGATAATAAGCTTTAAGCTTGGCATGGATTCTGTCATTATATAGAAATCTTATTTAATCCTGCAAATGTTTTATATAGTTTGTATGGAAAGAGACAAATACTATGAACTGAACAAAAATAGGCTTTTTAGGTAAAAACTGCCGCTAATTGAGCTAACATCCAAATAACTAGGCAACAATTTTATTTATACAATCTAACAAGTTAAAGTTGTCAAATACAACTCTTGGTTTGGTAGTGACATATGCATGAATATGAAGCTTCGATCCCCCTTTTACATTATTTTAAATAATCAAATTACATTAATATATAAATCAATTTAATTTGGTTTGGTCTTATATAATTGTCCTATGTATGAGTTTGAGAGAGAGTTAGTGCAGATTTGGCCTAACTGAATACCTTTGTGATGAGCAAACTGCTATTTCATTCAGAGGGTGTGGCTTGTGAGGTGGGGTCATAGAGAATTGTAGTGGATCATTTTTTTGGCGAGTCATCAGATGAAACATAGACGGGCAAAACATTTCAACCCTTAAATCTATCACGATCTTTTCGTGTACATGGGATTTGGATAATTAAAGATAATCAAACTACTAATTCACTTGAACTCGGTTACATACCAAAAAAGTCAACGACGTGGGACCCCCTTCACCTGCAGTGTTGCACCCCGCGCAAGATAGCGGCTTCCGTAGGATGAGGCGCAGTCAAACTGAAGCACTACCTTGGGTTACGCGTCACGATCTTTGGTGATACTTACACGTGTCAATGTATTATTCGGTCTTCCTCCTTGCAACGGCTATTTGTGGAATGGGCCCCATTGTTTGGCGGACATTTTGATACACGCCGGAGATAGATTCTTCAAAGCAAAGTTAAACTAGGCACTACTGGTCTAAGTCTACTTGCTTATGCGTCTTTCTTTCTCTTTCCCTGTCCTATTATATTTAATTTCATCCAAACTCCTTATAATTAATTTAAGAAAATTTATTATATGATGCACCATGGATTTTTTTTAATAAATCTAATTTCCAATACTTTTTATGTTTATGTTTATTTTCAATTTTTTATATTTTAAAAAATGATAGTTAAAAATATAAATAATTGGTGTGGATGAGGGTGTATATTTAATGGTGTGCAAATAGTTTTTTTTTAAATGAGGTATGCATCTGATTTGAAGTAATTAGAAATTAATTTTTACAAGATTTTATCTATTGATATATAAAAATTAGTAATTTTTTGTAGGTGATCTTTTCATTTATTTCAGTCCTTTCAACTATGTTTAATTAAATAAAAAATATTAAGAAAAAAGAAGGATATGTGTCAAAGGATTGTGTTACAAGAATTTTTGTTTAAAGTTGACGTTGGTGAGTTTGAATTTTATTTTAATAAAATCAATCATTAAAAAAATGATATTTCTTTTAAAATTAAAATTTATATTTAAGAAGTATTTTCATTTTAAAAAAAGATGTTTAATAAGTACTGAACTGTCTATAAGTCTTTATTAAAAACGGAGGGACAGTAAATATGACGTAATAATAAATGATTTAAATAGTTTTTCAGATATATTAGTTAACATCTTTCTATTATTGTATGTAATTTTGTCCAAAAGAAAGTACGATAATAACTTTTAGGTTTGAAAAGTTTTTAGTACAATTATACAGTGGAATTTGTGTTTTATATAAATAATTTTGGATAAATCATTTAAATGAGAGCTAATTATATTTAAAGTAAAATATTTTTATGGACGGAGTTGATTGGATTCCCCGTATGTCCAGTTTAGAGTCTAGACCACGGTAGGAAATTGATATATGGAAGAAGTAAAATTGAAGCTGAAATGGTGGGTCTCAGAAAAGATTAATTAAAGCTGAAAAATGAACGAAGAAAAAGAATAACAAAGGTCTTTGGATGGGACCCTTTCAAATCTGTGACAGAGACGGCAGTTTCATTTCTGAGCTCCTCTTGTGGCTTTGCTTATTGAAATTCGTCCTTTTTTCAACCCTCTCTCTCGCTTGGCTCTCTGTCTCTCTCTCCGAATAGTTTATTTTTTTCGTTCCTCCTTTTTCCCTCCTAGTTCCTTCTCCACTGTCTGTGATTTGTGTATGTAGACTGGAAATATAATTTTTTTATTCCTGCTGAGGAGACTAGGAATATAATATACTTAAAGGTGTAAGCTTTGTATTGTTGTGTAAATACTCAAGCGCAGCAAAGTCCCCTCTTTCACACCTTTCAATCTCAATCCGATGGCAGAAGAATCTAGGGTTTGACAGCACAAGCCCATCAAGGTCTGTGCTTTGGTGCTTTTATGATTAATTTTCTGACTGGAATTGGGTCGATTTCTGTACTGGGTAGGCAGATATATTACATTTTCTGTTTAGTCTTTTCCATCATTATTGGCAGTCCCAGTTGATTATGATCGCCGGGTCTTCTTGATTTTGAAAAACTAAACCTTTCGTGAACTGAAATTTTGAAACTTTCGATTAAAATTTCACTTCTTGGCTTGCTGTTTGGTGAAAATGGGATTCTCTCTACCTGGGTCATTTTATCTGGCACATATGGCCGAATGTCTAATATGTTTGTACATATGGGATTTTCTAGTTTTCTGATGTTCTTGGCTTAGGTTTCTGGCCCTCTGGGCTTTGGGTAATTAGGTTTTTTACTTTCTTCTTTTTAACTTTTAGATTTAGATAGAAGCTAATATGGAGGACGTTGAAGAAGCTAATAGAGCAGCTGTTGAAAGCTGTCATAGAGTTCTAAGTTTGTTGTCTCAGCCCCAGGATCAGGTTCCATATAGGAATTTAATGGTGGAAACTGGGGAGGCTGTGGTGAGATTCAAGAAAGTTGTTTCCTTGCTCAATAATGGTCGGGGTCATGCAAGAGTCAGGAAGCTGAAGAAACTTCCAATCCCTTTACCCCAAGATATCCTCTTAGACAATCCAAATTGTAAAACAAACCATCATCCAAAAAATTTGCAGTTTCTGCAAACTAGCTTTTCCGACAATTCAATTCAGGAATTCGGCTCAAACATCAGAAATTCACTCTGTCTGGGAAACTCATCTTTGGAATTGAGCAAAAATGGGAAAAATCCTCTTCACCTTACTCAACAAGCGTCGTCACCGCACCATCACTTCCTTCAGCAGCAACAACAAAGAATATTGCTACAACAGCAACAAATGAAACACCAAGCAGAAATGATATTTCGAAGGAATAACAGTGGAATGAATCTGAATTTTGATAGCTCTAGCTGCACACCGACAATGTCATCTACTAGATCTTTCATTTCTTCCTTGAGCATAGATGGAAGTGTGGCTAACATGGATGGAAGTGCGTTCCATTTAATAGGAGCTCCACACTCTTCGGATCAAAATTCACAACAACACAAAAGAAAATGTTCTGGCAAAGGAGATGAGGGGAGTGCAAAATGTGGGAGCAGTTCTAGATGCCATTGCTCAAAGAAGAGGTCAGACTTATTTCCTAAGTGTGTGTTGATTGTGATTTCTTCTAGCTTCTGGTATTAATCGCCCGCATTAATGTCAGTTCCTTAAAAGTTGAAAGAGTTAGATTTCTTTTTAACATACTTTTATTAATAGCTTGTGTTCTCCACAGAAAGCATAGAGTGAAGAGGTCGATCAAGGTTCCTGCTATCAGCACCAAACTTGCTGATATACCCCCTGATGATTATTCATGGAGAAAATATGGCCAGAAGCCAATCAAAGGCTCTCCTCATCCTAGGTATGCTGAAGTTTGCTTTCTGAGATTTAACTGATTAAAGTGGAGCATGTTTATACTTATGCTGCAATAATATTGTAAGGTTGCTGAATTGTTCCAATAGTTTGATCGTGATCATGGTAGTGCTTCAATTGGTGTTGGAAGTGCATGCCTCTGTATGTGTAGTTTGTTCTTTGGAGGAGTTCATGCAGATAAACATAACACACATAAAATAACTGAAATTGTCCTGGATTTTGGACTTTTCTTTTGTGTTTGTTGATTCCATTGTAAGGTTTGTTAATTGCTATGTATTTTCCACGAGTCTCTCTTGTTTTTTTAGTACAAATCTTGCATCCCCAGTTCTAGCTTTGAAGATACAAGCTTGAAATTGACTAGAAGTTTGCTTATGGCAATTCTGTATCTGGAAACAAGTTTGAGACATTAGCTTATGGCATTTTGGTAGTGTTAGCATAAAGCCGTAAACTGCGCTTGTAAGGTTCATACTCTTTTATTTGCAAATATCAGCATTTAGATGTAAGGGGAAAGCAGAGAATTGCAGATGTCCCCATAACTGAACTGTGACCTCTGGTTTAACATTACATGTATTTGATCAACTTTGATATTCAGTTTCATATTTAACAATACATGTATTTTAGTTTAACATTTTTAGTTTTATTATAAAGGAAATTGACTATAATTCCTTTTTGCTCAGAGGATACTACAAATGCAGCAGCATGAGAGGCTGCCCTGCTAGGAAGCATGTTGAAAGGTGCTTGGAAGACCCTTCCATGCTAATTGTTACCTATGAAGGCGAGCATAGCCACCCTAGAATACCAACAGAGTCTGCAAATGCATGAAGTACATGGAGACCAAGCCTCATGATTCAATTTGTCAAAACCTGTGTCATTGGCTAGAGTTGCTGCCGTACATATGGTAAGTGGTGCAAGCAGGGATATTCTTGGCGCAGATTTTTGGGCTTTGGGTAGTTCGCTGATGAGCGGTTCAGTTAGAAAGCGAGTCTGAGGAGCAGCGTTAAAGCAAAAAATTATGTAAAATTGGGTAGTTTCAAATTGTAAGAACTATTTTGATGTTTGTTAAGTTATAGGTGGAGGATCTATTAGTACATTTTGGATTTCTTTTTAATTTTTTAATTTCTTAAGTTTTTTAATTTTTATTTTAAAAAAAGAATTTAAAAAAATTAAAAAAAGAGTAAAATTTTTTTTTTAAAAAAAGCAAATTTTAAAAATACAAATAAAAATAATTAAAGAAAAAATAATAAACATAAAAATAAATAAAAAATACTCAAATGTAACTATACATTCATATTAAGCTTAGAAAACACCTTTAAGATTTCTAAATGAATGAAATGCCTTTTAAAAAGTAATATTTTCCGTTGACTAGTATGATGCACTTTTAACTGAGTTTTATCTAAGGTTCTGGCAATTTAATTGTTACGGAATATTATAAAATTTGTGCAACAAAATATACATAAAATGATTGCATAGTGGTTAGAACTTACAATAGCTTAAGCTAAATGAATAAAAACCATGGCGTGTGCTAGTGATAATGGAGTCCCCAACAAATGTATTCCTCGCAATTATTTGGGTATTTTTAGATTCATTTAGCTGACCTTGACCCATCTATCTTATTACCAACTACACACACTGAGCAGCTTCTCTACTTACAGATGCAATAATTAAACTTGGATTGTTGAAGAGGGGAAGATAAAAGCCAGAACCTTTCTAGATTTGCAATTTGGTGGATTGAATTTGTTGTGTCTCCCAATAGAAGAAATTTGTTGTTTTATGGGCTTTGGAAGTTTCTGAACAGAGCATGTGAGTTTGAAGGAGACCAATATGGGCAAGCACGCTGGATCATAGTGCTTTCTGGGTCCAACTCCAACTCCAACTCCAACTGTTGTGACTATTATAGAGAATAAATTCAACTTACCTTTTGCCTGCCCTTGCCCGGAAACTGCAGTTTGAGATAAGATGCAGCTGTCTGTTGCTGGAGATGAAAAACTATAGCAACAAATTTCATGGTTAAGCACTGCTGACATTGAGACTTGATGTCTCTTACTCCTTAACTCATTCCATAATTATAATCAATTTAACACATGTCTGATTGACTCTCAAGAAACCAATCGTTTTTTCTGTCATTCTTGGAGTTATTTAAAAGCTCTGTTTTTGGTGTTACTGTGAGCGACAATGGAGGGCTTGAATTGAATCACGTGCAAGGCGCGTCTTGATGATGATAATAAATTGGGCGATGCCGATTGGGTTGAACCCATTGGACCATAAATGAATTCTGATGCCTTAAACAATCTAAGGTGGCACCAATTTATGTTGTCCTTTATTAATTATTATACTATTTTTAAGAGATATAGTTCTTGACTAAAATTATTTAAGAAATCTAAAAACTTTTATAATATAATGTTCTAAATAATAATATTTTTTATATTTTTATTAAATCTCATTGTAGATTTATTTATTCTTATAGAACAACAATTCGAGCAAAAGTAGGAACGTAAAACATTACGTTCCATTATGCAAGTACCTAATCAGTATATCATTTTCGAATTTTGACATAACTACGAGTATTCTAAATATTCCATCAAAATAATTATTTATATTCACTTAATAATAAATAATAAATATGATTAAAAAATTAAAATTAAATATATAAATTAATTTTAGATAAATTCAAGTTTAATATTCAAAATCCAATTTTGATGGTAGAGCCATCAAAAGGGACATGCTTAAGAGCTGACTTTATACATTCCTATTAAAATTATAAGATTGGTCTAATAAAGTAGTGGCTTATATTGAAAAAATAAAATTTTAACTCATCCTTATTAAAATGCCGAATTTAGCCCATAAGCTAAATAAAAAAAAGGTAAAAAAATAATAATTAAAAATAATTAATAATGAGTGTTTGATATACTAATATCTTACATATTATAGTATTTTATGTATCATGATATTTTAGATATTACGATATAAGATCTCTATATTTTTTAAGTGATATGAGATATCATCTAAATATATGTGATTTCATGACATTATGTTATATTAAATGTCACCTATCATCTTATATGATAACATACCAAACATAAGCATATTAAATATCGCCCATCATTTAAAATATTATGACCAAGATGTTGATATATCAAACTTCTCTTAAGACTTTTGTCATTAGCAATGTTTTAAAAATTAGATTAGTAATTGAACCAACGAAGGTGATTCACCTATATATATCAAATGATCAAACAATATATACTAATATATATAAAATCATTCAATAACTTAATATACATAAATAAGTTTAAAATAAAAAAGAACATATGTATTATATTCATCTACATTAAAAATGATCAAAATAATATGATTTTGAACTCAAAAATTCATAAAACAAAAGTTGTGTCCAAACGACGCTGTTCAATCAAAGAAAGGAAAACAAGTAGAAACTAGCAAACCATCTAAACCGGTCTAGTTCATCGGCTTTTGACAAATTTTTGTACTTTTAAACTTTCAATGATTTTTTGGTTTGATCGGCCTGTTCGATCCAATTTTTTAAACTATAATAATTAGATTGTTTAATTTTTGTATTGCAAACTTAAATGTTAATGTTAGATGGAGTAAAATTTCATCATATCCTACTTTTAAAAAAAAATTATTACACTTTTTTTAAATAAAAATTATAGTCAATCTTCAGAGTGAAGCCAATCAAGCCAACTCTAAACCTTTAAACGAGGTAAGCTTGTATTTTAAAAACCAACATTAAAAAGAAAACTTTTTTAACCTAATTCTATTTGGCCCTAAAGCTAACTAGTGTCAAGCTAAATTGAATTAGCCCTAATTAACAGTTCTATTTGATGGACGAATTGACGAAATGATCGATATGCAATATCAAATATCTGTATATTGTAAA
>JASKGM010000001.1:10041041-10051612 GCA_034509205.1 Ceratonia siliqua | reverse complement strand
TTATACTACTTTTCATATATGATATTTTTATACAAATTTATTTACATCATTTATTGTTTATTATTAAATCAATAGTGAATAGATAAATATAGAAGGTAATATAAAAATATAATTTCTCTATAAAAATAAAAATTGTCTTGACACTAATGAAGAATATGATGTCTATAGGATTTGAATCACATCCAATTGACACTCAATTAAATAAGATACAATTAAATAAATTATAATTATCTAAAAATAAATACACGATCATAATTTAACTATATTCTATTCAACTAAATGTCAATCAGATAAAATTTGGATATAATGTCTACAGGACACTCATATATATATATATATATATATATATATATATTTGTTAAATATATCTTCCTATGTGATTAGGTTTGATGTACCAATAAATTTACTTAAATTAAGATGTTAGTAAATGAGACATAAAGAGAGAGAGAATAGAAGAATGAAGAAGCATCACACTGAGTTAGTGCAAATTTGGCCTAATCCAATATGCTGTTCTACCATTCAATGTTCAATATTCATTCACGCGGATTAGATAATCAAAGTACCCTTATCTAATTGATTACACACTCACTTAAAACAAAAGCCAGAGGCTGTTCTCACCAAAAAGTCAACGACGTGGGGCCCGCTTGTGGGGCCTTCACTTCCGTGCCACTCACAGAAAACAAACCAACGGTGTTCCCCTGGCGCAAGATAGCGGTTGAGGGCAGTCAAACGGAAGCACTACCTTGGGTTACGGGTCGCCCTCTTGTGGTTGTTTTACACGTGTCCATATATGATTCGGTGGCAACGGCTATTGCTCTCTCGAGTTGTAGCATGGGCCCCATGTTTGGCGGACATTTTGATAAAACTGCGCAGAAACAGGGAAAACACTTCAAACCAAAGTAATAAAACTACGACTTCTGGCCTCTGGTGTGCTCTTTAGTCTTTTCCTTTTCCTTTTCCTTTTCTTAAATTTCGTTTCTTTTCATAAAAATTCCCCAAAGCTACGACTTCTTGCTTCTCTTTCTCTTTCTCACTTCCACCCAAACTCATTTCAACTTGTCCCATTTATTATCTGCATGCTTCCCCTCTCAATTTTTTTACCCATAATTCTGTGTAATTAAAAAAATCAAAAGATTATGAACTTACTAGTTACTTCATTTGGTTTCTGGAACAGATGATCATTTTCTAATTATGTTATTTCAAATCCAACCATTCAAATTAGTATATCAATCAAAATAGCCTATTCTAATTGGGTAGATATAAATGAAGCCTGAGTTTATGGTATTATTTAAAAAATACTAACTTAACCACAATCCACCCCTGCAATGATTATTGTAAAAGTTGTCATAAGCATCTGATTTTATTCGATTTAAAATAATTAGCATTAATTGATGTTGTCTGTTATTGATTTAAAAAAACATTAGCACTTTTTTGCTTTGGAAGTTGTCAAAAAATATTAGTACTATATGAACAAGTACAATTAAAAATGAGACCAGAAAAAAAAAATTGAGAAGAAAAGGAGGAGATTTTTTTGGAACATCGACTTGGGAAAGTTTTAAGCTTAAGTCCAAAAAAAGAAAACTAAGACCTCAAATTAAACCGCTGACAGCAGCGGTAAGAAATTGATATCAGGAAGAAGTAAAATTGAAGCTGAAATGGTAGGTGTCAGAAAAGATTAATTAAAGTTGAAATTAGGAAAGAAAAAGAATAGCAAAGGTCTTCGGGTGGGACCCTCCCTTCAAATCTGTGACAGATACGGCACTTTCATTCCTCTTGGGGCTTCGCTTATTTAAATTCCTCTTTCTTCTCTCTCGTCTTGTTTTACTCTCTCTCTCTCTCTCTCAAAGAGGATTTTTCTTTTCTTTTTTTTCTCTAGTCTAGAAATATAATATACTTTTTCATTTTGTTTAGGCGAACAGTGACTAGAATTTTAATTTTAGTATACTTGAAGTTGGAGGCTCTGTATTCTTATGGTTGTGTGAATTCTCAAGCCAAGCCAAGCAAAGTCCTCTTTCACACCTTTCAATCTCATGACCATGGTAGAAGAATCTAGGGTTTGACAGTACCAAGTCCATCAAGGTCCGTGCTTTGGTTCTTTTGTTTTTATTTTTTCACTGGAAATTGGGTGTACTGAGTAGACGCAGATATGTTGCAACCTCTATTTGGTCTTTCAAATCAATCTTGGCATTCCCAGTTGATTCTGATCGCCGGGTCTATTTTGTTTTGAAAAATCAACCCTTTGATGAACTGAACTTTTGAAACTTCAATCAGAATCCCTAATTTGGCTCGTTGTTTGGTGAAAAATGGGCTTTTGTCTATCTGGGTTCTTTTAGCTGGCACATATGGCCGAATGTCTGATATATTTGTTGATAAATGGGATTTTCTAGTTTTCTGCTGTGCTTGGCTTAGGTTTCTGGATAATTAGGTTTGGTCTTTCTTCTCTTCTACCCTTTTAGACAGATAGAGGCTAATATGAAGGAGGTTGAGGAAGCTAACAGAGCAGCTGTTGAAAGCTGTCATAAAGTTCTAAGTTTGTTGTCTCAGCCCCAGGATCAGGTTCAGTGTAGGAACTTAATGGTGGAAACTGGGGAGGCAGTGGGAAAGTTCAAGAAAGTTGTTTCTCTGCTCAATAATGGTTTGGGTCATGCAAGAGTCAGGAAGCTCAAAAGACTTCAAATCCCTTTTCCCCAAAGCATCCTCTTAGACAACCCAAATTGTAAAACAAACCATCAATCAAAAAGTTCGCAGTTTCCGCAAATTAGCTTTCGGGATGAGTCAATTCAGGAATTGGGCTCAACCGTCAGAAATTCACTCTGCCTGGGAAACCCATCTTTGGAATTGAGCTCAAATGGGAAAAGTCCTCTCCAACTTACCCAACAAGCGTCGTCACCGCACTATCACTACCTTCAGCAGCAACAACAAAGGTTATTGCTACAGCATCAACAGATGAAACACCAAGCAGAAATGATGTATCGAAGGAACAATAGTGGCATAAGTCTAAATTTTGATAGCTCTAGCTGCACACCAACAATGTCATCAACTAGGTCTTTCATTTCTTCCTTGAGCATAGATGGAAGCGTAGCTAACATGGATGGAAGTGCCTTCCATTTAGTAGGAGCTCCACACTCTTCAGATCAGAATTCACTACAACATAAAAGAAAATGTTATGGCAGAGGAGATGAGGGCAGCATGAAATGTGGGAGCAGTGCTAGATGCCATTGCTCAAAGAAGAGGTTTAGACTCTCTCCCTCATAGTGTCTTGATTGTTATTTCTTATAAGTTATGGTATTAGTCACCTGCACTAATATATGTTAATTAAAATGTTTAGATTTCTTTACCACAAGTAATTAATTATAGCTTGTGTTCTCCACAGGAAACATAGAGTGAAGAGATCAATTAAGGTGCCTGCTATCAGCAACAAGCTTGCAGATATACCCCCTGATGATTACTCATGGAGGAAGTATGGGCAGAAGCCAATCAAGGGCTCTCCCCACCCAAGGTATGTTCAAGCTTCGCTTTCTGATATTTGACTGATTTTAGTGATGCATGAGTATACTTATGCTGCAATAATTTTGTAAAGTTGCTGAACTGTTTGGTTAGTTCTGAGTACTCTCCACACATGATGTACCTTCCTATCATTTTTTTGGTTGCTTTTTGTGGTGGTGATCATGTTAGTGCTTCAATTGGAGTTGGAAGTGCATGCCTGTATGAGTGTAATTTGTTCTTAAGGTATTGAGGCAGATCAGATGATCATCATACACTCTAATTTATATGGTCCTGGATAATCTACTTAACGCTTGTGCCTGTTGATACAATTGTAGGGGTTGTTATGTAATTTCCGCTAGTCTCTTTTGGTCTTTTAGTATAAATCTCGTATTGGCAGTTGTATCTGGTGCCTTGCTGTAGATTCAAACTTGAAATAAATCAATAGATTTGCTCATGGTTCTTCTGTTTCTACAAAAAAGTTCGAGAATTTAGCTTCTGGCATTTGGTGGTTTCAGCATAAACACCTGTCTGTAGTCTGTAGGTAGCATAAGGTTCATGGTCTATTATTTTCACCTTATCAGCTATCAGATGTAAGGTGAAGGTGGACAATCACAGATGTCTTCATCACTGAACTTTGACCTCAGAATTAATATTTGATCTGCTAAGATTTCCAGTTTCATGTTTCACATTTCAAGTTTAATCTTAGTGTCTGAACTGCGAGTTTTATTTTTGAGGACAGTCATTTTTTGAGGAAATTGACTGTAATTCTTCTTTCTTCAGGGGATACTATAAGTGCAGCAGCATGAGAGGCTGCCCTGCTAGGAAGCATGTTGAGAGGTGCTTGGAAGACCCTGCCATGCTAATTGTTACCTATGAAGGCGAGCATAACCACCCTAAAATACCAACGCAACCTGCAAATGCATGAACTTCATGGAGACCTTAACCTAGATCAAGTCCATCATTCAATTTGTTAAAACCTCTGTCATTGGCTTCAGATGCTGCTGTACATAGTGTAAGCTGTGCAAGCAGGAATGTCTTGGCGCAGTTTTTTGGCTTTGTAGTTGGTCGATGAGCCGTTTAGTTAGAAAGCATGGATGAGGAGCAGTGATAGTTTCCATTCGAAAGAACTGATATATCTTTCTTAAGCATGTTATAAACGTTTTAGGGTTTTCTTAATGAATGAAATGCCTTTTAAAATGTTAATATTGTCTGTCAATTACTGTCATGACTTCCTTGTATTCGTGTTCTCCTAGTTAAGGATCTAGCAAATTGTTTATGTTATATTAGCAGACAAATGATTCATGGGGATAGTGTCTATTATAAAATCTGTCCAACATATGCATAAGATGATTTTGTAGATGTTATGACAATTTAAGCTAAATCAAGATAAAGATATTTTTTGTTTCACTTTGTGTAAGTTAGAAGTTGATTTAGACCATCAAGCTATCGACTTTCCAGATTGAGCAGCTTCTCAATTTATTCAATCTGTGGTTTCTCTCTTTTACAAATATCTTTTAGGGTGAGGAAGTTTCTCAACAGAGCATGAGTTCCAAGGGGACCAATATGGGCAATCATGCTCGATCATTAGTTCTCCTGGGTCCAACACCAACTGTTCTCAATATTATTAGAGAATAAAATCTATCTTTTGCTCTGTAATCTGTCTCTGCTCGATCAAACTGTTGAACAATTTTGGGGGAATGTACGTAGTTTGTAGAAGTACATAAAGAAGGTGTCAACTTGTAAATCCTCTTCAAATAACTGGAAGGATCTGGCATGGAAAATAGGCTAATGTTATATATTTTGATTTTATTGCTTGAAAATTGTAATAAGCTACCGTTTGAATTTGAGGATAAGATCTCTCCATCTCTGTTGTGTTTGCTGGTAAGTAGCACAGATAATATTTGTACAGTGCAGATGTAGTGAATAATATATTTTTGGATGGTTGGAGAAGAAGAATGAAAGCCATTATGGTCTAATTCTAACAGAGGATCGATGAGGTTAGACCTATGTTTCAAAGGTTTCATGATGATTACCGCAAAGTTTTCTAACCTCAGTGAACAAATAGTATGAGGTCTCTATGGGTCAACTATCATTGTCAGTGGTAGACTAAACAGAAATGTTTAGTAAACACTGGCATTAAGGTTTTCATTACATTATGACGCCTGAGAAAACCAGTTAGTGATAGTTACTTGACAAGTAGTCTTTCTTAATCTTTTGGTGCAGAATGAGAATATTCTTCGAATTGTTTAACAGTGGGGGGAAAATCAGAAGAGTCCTAGGGCTTAAAATACTCGCCAGTCTTGTTTTCATGCATGGAACAATAAAATTTAAATTGGGCTTTTTTTCTGCAAATAATAAATGGAGCAATGCCTTTGGGTAAGTTGTAGCCTGTGGGAGAGTTGAAAGCCCATGGGTTGGAAGCTTCAACTCTGAACTCTTTCACTTGTTTATACCTAGAAGGGCATGTGCCCACAAAAAAAAAAATTGCTTTACAGCTCAGGCCATTTTTATCGGACTCAGAAGAGAAAAGAATAGAAAAAGTTGAAAGTTTGTCATAATGTGATGCAAAATGTGTTGAGAAAATAGCTTGAAAAATGCTACGCAAATAGTTCATTTTTGTTATATTATCAAAAACGGAAAACAAAAACTATTTGCAAAAGTTTATATGGGTGAATTTTACTCAAAATTAATTATCTCCCGCTCTCAGCCTAATAAAAAAGGACAATAATATATTAAAAATATTATTATTTTTAACATAGTTCAAGTATTAATTTAAAACATAAAAATGAAGACAAAGTGCACGAAAAAAAAAGAAGAAAATATATAAAGAAAATATTTACAAAACAATATATATAAGAGTTGTAATGTTGAATGATAGATGATGGTAGCAATAGAGTTATAGGTATAGGATGGGATTGGATAGGGAGGTGTGAAGAAGAAGAATCATGAGTCATTGTATCTGTCCCTGTAAGCGGTAGCAGAGTAAGGAGTCAGGAGCTGGTGCCCCCAGGAAGCAGCCTTTGTGGGCGCCGCACCCCAACCCCCATCGTCTTCTTTATTCTTATTATATTACTATCTCCTGTCTCCTATCACCACGGTTTCTATGCTACTCTTGAATAGCAATAGTCAAGAATAGTATTTTTATTTTTATAAATGTAATATATAAATTTTTTTTATTTTTTTTATAATTTTTACTTAAAGAAATATTTTAAAAAAATTAAAAATAATGTAAAAAAATTAAAAAAATATTTTTAGTGTTATGTTTTAAAATATTTTGTTTATTTTTAAATATTTATAATATGATATTTTTTTAAATTTTTTTTATATTTTTTTTATTTTTTTCAAATTTTAATTAAATTCTTTTAATTTGTTTCTTTAAATAAAAATTATAAAAAAAATAAAAAAAATATATTAAAAATATTAAAAATTAAAACCTATTCTGGAGTATACAATACTCCAGGGTAGGATAGTAGCCACCCAGCAATCAGCTTTCTTCTCTCTTTTTAATATCGTCCCTTAAACTCCGACTTTCTTATATTTATGCATCAATCGAAAAGCTTATATTTTTACACAACTTTATTTATGCATCATCATATAAAAAACTTAAGACAACCTCTGGCCATGACTCACGCTGTACGTTAGATCCCAAACCCAATTTAGGCCTCATTTTTAGCTGCTCCATCTTCAAAATCCACAATCAATCGATTTTGTTTACTCATTTTTTAATCAAAACAAAAGAGGAAAGGAAAAATTGTAATTTATTTTCTTGCTTCTTAGTAACTTACCCTCTAATTAGAAATTGGAATAGCAGATTAGCAGGGTGGTAGTGGAACTAGTGTTGTATTCCGAGTCACTGAAGATTTCAAAGTAAAATATAAACAAAAAGAGCACGAGCTCGAGGATAAATCCCAAGACAATATACATAGATATATCCTGCATTTAGCAATCAAAATCCAGCTCCCTATTTCAAACTGTACATCACAAGGGCAATCGTGGCTTCCAATGATTCACAAAATCAACCCCCAAAACGAAAAAACTTCAAGCCCTTATCGCCGTGTCTAGGGAACCGGAGAACGCTCTCAGAACAGCGGCGGTGGCTGGTTAAGGTCGAACAAGAACGGCTTCTTCTCTTTCCGCATCTTCTTCTCCTCGCTCACCACCACATCCACATTCTCCAACTTGTATCCCTTGTACTCCGATCTCACCGGCACTCCGCCCGAAACATTCCCTGCATAATACATCGGAGGTCTCCAAAACTCCACGCGCGTCCCAAACATGTCACCCCTATCGCCACCAGTAGCTGTAGCCACCATCGCTGGAGGAAGCGGAATGGACGGAGGCACGGGGATGGAGCCATAGACGAAGTTGGTCTTAGCCCTGGGTCCACGGAGAGTCCTAGCAGCCTCGTCGTAGGCCCTGGCAGCCTCCTCGGCGGTGTCAAAGGTGCCAAGCCATTTGCGCGTCTTCTTCCACGGATCGCGGATCTCAGCGGCGAATCGACCCCATGGACGCTTTCGCACGCCTCTATAATGCGCCTTCTTGGGGGCAGGGGCACCGAGCGGAGGAGGGTCGGAAGGAACTCCGGAGAGAGAGTCTCTGGGAAGTTGAAGCGCGTCAACAGCCATGAAGGAGTGTGATTGCGCGTGTTTGTTAGGGAAGTGTGTTAGGGCTTGGGGGTATAAATAGGGGTGGAGACAGTCTGGGTTAACGCCGACAGGTTTGGGCAGTGGTGGTTGCTAAAATTAGAATTATTTTATTCATTTATTTTATTACGCAATGAATTAACTTGGGCTCCGGGCATTTGAAAGCAATTTAAAGGATATGCGTGTGAGGAAGCAAAAGTCCTAGTTTCCTTGGCACATTTTATGTCTCTCAGTCTCCCTGTCTATCTCTCTGTCAGCCTAAACCCTAAACTTCAGGCTTTTCCCCCTTCCACTTTTTGCCCTTTTTTTTTATTTATTTTGGGTAAAAAGTTGTTTTTTCCTCTTACCAAGTGATGATGTAGAACTGAAACAATTCATTTGCAGCTTCTTAGATTTATATTATTTAGCCAAAAACTAATATATAATCGGAATAATTATTGAAGTTGTGAACTGTGAAGGGAGAGATGGGGGTAGATGAAAGAGGATGAGTGTATGGGAAGAGCCGAAGGGTGCAGACTGCAGAGGGAGAAAATCCAGAGGGAGATAGAGAACTCATTAATTTACTGCTTCATAGTTGTTGAATATGAAAGGGATTTGATGGAATAGGGGAAGAGGCAGGCAGGAGTTGTTGTAAAATTGAGGAAGAGGGGGTATGATGAAATGATGAGGTGGAAACTAGGCACTAGACCCTAGGCACTGCCCTGATATGGTATTCTATTCTCACCGCCCTCCTTCTTTTATTGCGCTCTCACCAAAACAAAACCACCTGACACCTCTTTAATGCCCCTCACTCACAAAGTCACAATGCAAATTATGCTACCGCAACTCCCCTCTCTCTCTCTCTCTCTCTCACCTTTATTTTACTTTTTAATTGGCCTTATTTTTATTCCATTTGACTTTTCAGTAACATCGCAATTACACCCAATACTAAATGCTAATTACTAATTAATCACCTTCATTAACAACTGAATGTCTTCCATATAATAAATTAAGCCATTAAAATTAAACCAAAGGTATGGATTGATCTGTATTTTTATTCACGAATTCTCAGGGTACAGGTAAAGGACTCACTCATTTACGACGCCCAACATCCCACCAATAAATGTGTAATCAAAGGGCACAAGAAGGAAGCATAAAGTTATTGGAAGATGATATTATGAAATATTTAACCATTATTCATGTATTTAAATTTATAATTATCGATTTTAAAATATACATTAACGCTTTAATTTAATAATTTATTAAACATAAATCTCGGAATATTTATAATAATAAAAAATGCGTTTGTAATCATACGATACGAGGAATTGAATTACCCTCCCTCTCGCTTGCCTCATCTCAAACGACGTATTCAAAAGTTGCAGCCAATAAGGCAGTGACACGTGCGTGATACACATGCCCCTCATGGGTTGAATGGAAGTAGAAAAAAGTTGTGAATAGAGGAACACGTTACACGAACTCACAAGTTCACACGTGATGATGAGAAATAAATGAGACGGCGGCGCATGGGACGGCGGAGGGAGCACGTGGAGAGTAGACCAAAACGGCCCTCGCACAACATACATACACTCTCCTACAACATACATACACTTGTAACACTTCGCCTCCCCTCCCCAAGGGGACCAAACATACCAAACCGACTATTACAGGGCTTACCCTTACAAATTTAATTTCATAACTCGATCTTCGTTATTTTCAATTCTTTTAATTAAATATATAAAACAATACTTGTTTTTTGTCATATTAATCTTATCTTTGATACCATGTTTTGAACTTTTTGAGAAAGTGGCTTTGGTTAGTCCTATTCATACCGACACAACTTATTCCTTATCCCTAGGCTTTTTTCCACCTCATCTTTTCATAGTGTTCCTTTAAGCTCCGTGGTCTCCATCTCTGTATTCCATCGTTGATTTGAAAAGACAGAATAACAGTGATAATTAAAAGTATCATTTTATTCACAAAATGGTTATATTATATTTTCTCCAATCAATCGGATTTCCATTCTCTCTGTTATTGTTCTCTGAGAGCTACAACATTCCATTTAATTTATTTTTTTAAAAAAAAGTGGCAACATTTCAATATATCTAGTTTGAGTTTTTATCTGAAAAACTAGAGACTAGTACGGCAGTACCTCAGTTTGTAGTAAAACTCCAATTGAGCCACTACCCAATTAATGGATAACGTTTAAGGCCATATGTGCAGTGTGTTGGTCCAATCTCGACAACACCAACAAGGCCTATAGGCCAAATTAACATAGCCGACCAAAAAACAAAATTAACATCGTGTTTCTAAATATCCTTTTACAGTGACTCTGTGAGCAGACTCAAACTAGGTCTCCTTCCTTTACTTTTGAGAACATCCGATAATTGACTTTGTAAGCTTTTTGCAGTCAACAGAGCATTATCAATCAGAAGTGCTGGAGCAATAACTCCACTCAACATT
>JASKGM010000001.1:9990736-10040941 GCA_034509205.1 Ceratonia siliqua | reverse complement strand
CAACTGAACAGAACACAAACATAACAAAGGGAAGAAGTAGGAATTATAAGTGCAAAATCTAGTCAAAAATGGTTAGGACTTGTATAGGTTCATGGAGGGGATTAATCCAAATAATATCATCCAAAGCAAATGTCAAGTAACAGTAAAAGTCGTGCAATCTGCAAAGATAACTTTTATTACGAGTTTCAGAGAGAACTGTAATGATCATATTGTCCTCAAGGATATATGCCTATAAACATGTGATTGCATGAAGTAACATACACTTGCATAGCTAGCAAGTCCACATAGAACATAGTGTCAAACATCATGACTTAACATTAGTCAGCAGCTATCCTTGACAACATATAAATCTTTCAGGCTTTCAGCACATTTTTTTCTCAAGACTTATCCACACGTCACTACTCATGCTTTTCATCAAGATTCAAGTAACTAATTAGGACTTTAGAATGCCAAACCACGATGAAATTAAGCAATAAAATTATCAAGTCATGTTTGCCCTCCCATAGAGCTCACTCAAAACAAGAGGTATGTTTAAATGAAATGTTTCAAGGTTGAAATACAATTCACGCAGCCAACAAGAACAATTGGTAATATTATATGACTAAAAAAAAAAATCCTTTTTCTTGCATTCTTGTCTTCATAAAGGAATATAATTCAATGATGACATACAGAAGCCAAACTTTTACCTCAGCTTACTTATATAGAAATTCATAGCTAACGAGTTTGCTTTTTGAACGGTTAGCATGACAGCACCCATGCAGTTCTACAATAGATAAAAGAAGTAGATCAGAGACTGTATTCCAGGCACAATTATGCTTATTTATGAAAAACTCATAAGGCATAAGCTGATCAACTAAAAGGCTTATATATAGATAGTTTCTTCTAAGATTCTAATTTTAGTAGTCCATTTCCCTGCTTACTAGTTTTGTCCTTTGCAGCACAGCAGCACTTCTCTGTTTTGATCAATGATCACAATTAGAGTTAGAAGAGATAAAGACCAGCACCTTGTGGGCTATAAGCTCAATTAGTTGCATTAAGAATTTCCCCAGTCCTTGCCCCTGGACACGAGGCTCAAGCTGTAATTCATACAAATAAAGCACCGGTATCTCTTCTTCCACAAGAAATCGGTACTGTACAAATCCAACCAAGGGATGTCCTATACTAGTTGAAGTTTTTTCTGCAGTTAACATAGTTGTCCTCTCATTAGCATTTGAATTGGCAACCTCATGCAAAAATATATAACGTGCTTCTGGAGCAACCATTTCTCTGCGCTTGACCTTCTCTTCCACTTGCCACTGAGATCCATAAGGCCCTTCCATGTTTAGCTGCAGTTTTGGGAAAGACAAGTCAAACAAATTTTCCTTTCCTCTCTCTCTCTCTCTCTCTCTTAATGAATAAGCTTAGATATATAGTAGTTTAAACAAATGAAAAAAAAAAAGTCAACTACTTCTACCTTGAGGAGACTCTGAATTTAATGCTTAACAGAAGAGGACAGTTTATCTCCACGTCTGGACTCCTCTCTCTCTCTCTCTCTCTCTCTCTCTCTCTCTCTCTCTCTCTTAATGAATAAGCTTAGATATATAGTAGTTTAAACAAATGAAAAAAAAAATTCAACTACTTCTACCTTGAGGAGACTCTGAATGTAATGCTTAACAGAAGAGGACAGTTTATCTCCACGTCCGGACTCCAAATACACAAAGAGACCTAGAAATCATATTGGTATGGGCACTTAGAAGCAACCAAAAATCAAAATACGAAACTTGCCAAAAGGAAGTGTAAATGCAATGTTCTCGGATGAGAAAACAAAATGAGACTAAGACTGGTTAACAGTAATTAACCAAAAATAACAGGAGAAATCCATACAAGGCACCAAGTAACAAACTCCCAGCTAGAAACACAACTTTGCAAGGATACTACCATTTACCAAAACATTGAAATCAAAGAAGATAGTAACTAAAGCGATCATCTGATCACTTTTGCCTCACAACTATATAGATCATATATTTTCTATGGAAATCTACAATCTAGGAACTCCTATCGAACTTGTTTCCAATTTAAGAACAATTACCCAAATTCGTAAAGAGTAGTTGATCAATGTTCAAAGAGAAGTTAATGGTAAACATGCTTTAACTAATTAACCACTCTTTCCAAAATTTGGTCAATACTTTTGCTCCCTAATTGAATTGTTTTTTTTTTTTGGCCAGAATTTCCCATATCGTAATTCTCCCATTTTCTTTTTTACTATGAACAATCCATTCCTATGTATGTAAATTTCACCATAGATTGTTGAAAAATATCCAACTATTTAGGTCTCAAAATTCTAGGTTTATTGATATTTATAGAGCAAAGGATGATCATTGTATGATCTGGGGCTATTTAAAAAATTCCAATACGCCTACCATTTCTGTCGTAGTGGCGAAAGGAAGGGAAAGAAGCAAGATGGTCCTTTTCAACATATGCTGCTTTAATGAGTTCTTCAATGGCTTTCTTCTTGGCAAGTATCTACAAAATGGACAATGATTTCTCAAAACCCCACAAACATGAAACGGGGCATAGCTCAACGACGGGGTTACCTCTCTGCGTTTAACCATCTTTTCTTTGTTCACACTGTCGTCACTGCTGTTGCTTGGACGACTTCCATGGAACCTCTTCGACTCCATAGAATCTCAGTACATAAGGGTAGTGTCCATAATGGCGGGTTATACAGTCATGGCCACACAAAACATAATTTATAAGAATATTGAACGGACCAGGATCCCATTTGGAATATGATGGGATCATTTTCTGATCCAAGGGTGGAAGGTGGCTGCCCAGGCTGCCCCCTCTCCCACCCTCTCTCCTGCCCACCCAATCCAAGGGTGGGTAGGAGAACAGGATCCCCTCATGTACATGAGGGGATCCTGGCGCTCCACGTTCACATTATTAACGGTCACATAAACAGATGCTATGGTGTGGAATGACGATAGTGCCCTCCATTGCTTCTCTTATTCGTTGGAGTGGTTTATGTATAAAAAATGAATTTAGGCCTGAATATAAGACTTTTTTTTTAATTTTTTTTCTCCATCTGAATCTAGTACCATGTTACTCACCTTGTCCTGCATACAATATTATCAATTAATATAACTTTTAATTTTTATAATTTTACTTAATTTTTATTTTGATTTTTATATTTTAATTTTATTCAATTGACTCATTACAGTTTTAATAACTTTCATTTTGATCTTTATAGTTTAGTTACATCTAATTAAGTTCTTACAATTTTAATAACTTTTACTTTGATCTCTACTATCAAATATCTACTTAATACAATTAATATCATTATTGAAGTGGTAAAAAATTAATCACATCATATGTATGAATTTGTCATACGATTAATTTTTGGTCACTTTAACAATAATATTAACAATATTAAGTAGATCTTTAACGGCAAGGATCAAAGTGAAAGTTATTGAAATTATAAAGATTCAATCAGACGAAATTAAATTATAGGGATCAAAGTGAAATTTATTAAAATTATAAGAACTTAATTGAACAAAATTAAATTATAAATACCAAAATAAAAATTGAGTAAAACGGTAAGAATAAAAAATTATATTAATTATATAATATTATATATATAAATTATAAAATATTTATATTATTCCTTTAAATATATTATCACAACGTGACCCCTTTTTAAATGTTTACACACATACATATATATTTTTTATTTTATTCTTAATTAGATGTCAAAATATGATTTATAATTTAATAATTTACAACAAATAAAAATCCCATTAATAATAATTAAGGTTCATGATATCTGAATTAAATTTTCAAACTTTTATTTTTAAAATATTATACATATTATCAAAACATACTTAAATATTATTCTTTATTTTTTATCACTTTAATTTGAAATGAATAATAATAGAAGTATCATTATTTAATTATTCCTTAACTATTAAAACTTTAAAAGAATAATTTTTTAAGGCTTTTTCTTGTTATTTGAATGGCATTTGTTGTTATTTAAGATTTCTTGTTATTTGAATTATATTAATAGTTATTTGATATTTGTTCTTATTATTTATATAAATAAATTTAAATAAATAAGTCAGTATAAAACAAATTTGTTCAATCTAAAATTTTATGGATAAATAAGTCAGTCTAAATATTTAAGAATTCGCAATAGAAATGAGTTTGATATCCTCTCTAAGATAAAATATAGATCAAATATTTTTATATGAATTTAAGAATTTTCACTGTGAAGTGTAATCTATTTTTTTCACTTATATTAATTATGTATGTGGATCATTTGCAGTTGGGATTCTGACGGCACGGATTTCAATTATCAAATCTTAATCGTCTAATATTGATTGGACGGTTAGAATTTGATTAAAAATTTTTTTAAAAAAATTTACTCGATATGCATGCCATTAAAAAGAATTAAAGTAAAAAATATGGATAAATCTTGACCGTCCAACTAAGATTTGACCAGATCCAATTATATGGGATCCAGATCCATTAATGATTGAGAGTTTTGTCAGTTAATCCCAACTGCATGGGATCCAAATCTATTAATGATTCAGAGTTTCGTCAGTTAAGGAACAAAAATCTTAAATATTTAAATTAACAGAAATTATTTATTTTAAATAAAAAGTTCAATTTGTAGTTTGATACGTGTGTTAATTTATTAAATAATAGAATACTTTTAAGACTTTAAATAATTATTCATCAAATATAATTATCTTTATTTATTTTTGTTTAAAATAAATAAAAAAAGTTATTTTATAATTTTAAATTACTATTCATCAATTCTAAATAATTATTTTTTCTTTTTTAAAAAATTAATAATTTCCTCACTTTAAGTAACTATCAATTAATTATATACATTTTATCTTCTAGTTTAAGTATGCATAATAAAGACAAATTCTCTATAGGCAAATATATTAATATTAATAAAAAAATTTAAACTTATTATATAAATTTTATTATAAACTTAATTTATTTACTTAAAAACAATAGTTATGTCATTTTTTTTCAAATCATATTAGTAATAGTTTCTAATTATAATAAACTATGATAGTATTAAGAGTATAATCAAAATATACTATTCAAATTTTAACAAGCAGATGACCTGAAAATTTTGCCCATATCAGAGACTAGTCCTGCTATTGACTCTATTATCTACGTGCTTAAGCTCATTTTTGAAATTCATGATTTTGTTGAACAAACAAAAAGTAAAAGACCGTTTTAGGCTTTAGCAAGATGAATCAAACTCCATCTTAGTCCTCAGACAAATAAATTTATAGAGGCAGGGAAAGAAAGAACATAGTATAGAGAAGAAAGTCTCAAAAGAAAAGTGGGTTGAAGCTTCCATAATAAAGTGTTTGTTTGTGAAGCCCTCAGAACTGAGTGGAGGGTGGAGGCTCCTAGTGCCCCACCTGCATAAAGAGTAGAATTTGCACGCAGCTTATCAACTTTATTGGCTGGATCCACTGAATGCCTAATGGGACAATAACTTCTCAACTAAGAGGCTGGCAAAATGGTGCTAACCAGCCATGCTTGCATTCTGTCTCTTTTTCCCTCAAGAGTCTCCCTTGTTCAGGTGGTCCCACTTCATAAAAAATATAAAAGTTATATAGTACACCGTTAACTTCATTGTGATATCTTAAATATCAAGTCATCCAAGATATTAGGACTTCATAGGATCGATAAAATTATTTTTGATAGTATTTCGTATTACCAAGGATCTAACATCCTTGAAATTTGTCTTATTAACTATTATAAAATTCAATTATATCACTTTTTTGATAATGTTCAGTTGTCATACCAAACATGGGAATCTTAAATACCATTATGATATCTTATACATGTATTCTTTCAGGACCATGGTATTCAAGATATAAAGAAATGTAAAATATTAGTATAACAATAGATCTTACTTTTAAAGAGGCTTGGACCTTTGAGTCTATGACTACTCCCAAAAGGAATTCAGGAAGGGCTTTCTCTTTTGGTAAAAGGAGTGGTGGAAGGGGGGAAAATCACTTAAAAATATCTATAATTCAAAAGTGACGCCCAAGTGAAATGTATATGGCAAGAGAAGAAGAAGAAGAAGAAATGTTGGTTCTGAATCGGAGGTTGTTGAATGAGTTTAATAACATGCCAAATGATAATAACAAATCTAATGAATTCAAGAATAGTATGTAAGAGGTAGCTGCAGCTTCAAATTGTATCTTACTGCAGAAAAACACATGTAGTCTCTGACATTCTTGTGCGAGGCATATAAATTCTAAACCAACTCTTAACAAAGTAACCTCTTTGGGACAGAAGCATTCTTTAGGATTTTATCTGAATACCATACTTTAAGATATTCTCCACCTGTCTACTCTCATATTTTAACTGTAACACACCACTAGAAAATTATAGCCTTAACCATTAGCAGCCATCCTCCATCCCAAAGGGCAACTTTTCTCTCCTAGAAGATAATTATGCTTCAAAACCCCTTCCCAATCTCTGTCCCTTATTTTTTTTTACAGGTTTAGATGAATGAGAATTTTACTCAAAGAAGAAGCTGGCATGAATTAACATGCAACAATTCAATCAGGACAACCTGCTACAAGTACAAGATCTACGAGACTGCAACACACAACTAGCAGAAAGAAAGCAGCAACAGCAACAAATAGAATCCCTGTTCTTCTCCAGTCGATTCCATTTTATTTACAACCACACCCCCTTTTCCCCTCAAATGCATTGTGAATCTTATACAACAACTAGCAAGCTATCCATGTCAAAGCAATATCTCCATTCTGAAAGGTTTATTCTTCCCGGAAACATTGCCCAGCAACTTAATGAGTCATCCAGAGGACATGCCCGGCCAGTAAATAAGCAAGCAGTGACTTCCAACCAAGATATAAAATGGAAGAGAGGGAGGATAAAAGAATCAAAACATGAAAACCCAACAAATGACAGGAAAAAAAGGGCTTTTCTAACTGAAAATTTAAGAGCACGTGCCAAATGAGATGAGAAAGAGGGGAAAAGAAAGTCTATCAACTACAGTAGTCATGGGGCTTTTCTTTTAATAGCTTATCTGGGTAAATAATGAATGTAGATTTTGAGCCATATGGGGCAAAGAGAGAGAGCACCCAAGTCTTGAGGGTGAAGAAAGAAGTTGGCATGGGTAAAAAAGAACTAATCGTAGAGCAGCTGACCACAAAATATGCACATACTCATTAGATTTCATTTCAATTCTTTTAATTACTTCTCATGATTTATAATGTTTAAAAGATACAAGTGATATGCAGGCCAATGATTTTATTTTAACCAAGGTCTGCTCATCAATCAAACTCTAATTTTGAAAAGGCATAAACTTTGCTTTGTTGATTATCCAATGGTGCATTATTTTGAGGTCCATTTAAAGCTGATCACAATCACTAACACAAATCTCATACAATTATATTTTTTTTGTAAAAAAAAGAACATCTGTTAGTAACAGACATCTAGTATTCAATTTTATAATTTAGCAAGCCCTATACAGTGGAAACACATATGATAAAGGTTTAGGTGAACATGTAAATCACGTGCCTTAAATTCAACCTAGCTTCTTAAATGTCCTTTTCTGTCTCTCACAAAAATACTAAAGGAAAACTATTACTTATCTTTATATGACATGTCAGTTTATCTACAGGATCAGTGGATCACTGAGATTCTGTCATTCCTTAGGTGAAGAAAATGGTTCACTTTATTTTTACAATATGGATACATAATAGAAAAATAAAAAGTAATAACAGAATCAAAAAAAGGATTTTTATTGCAACTATTTATGTCATGCATAATCAAAAGACAACCATGTTCTTTACACTGAAGCAGAAAGGAAAACAGAACAAAAATGAGATAGAATAGAACCTATAGCTCATCACAACTATTACTTCAGCTCTACAATAAATAGAAAACAGGTTTATGATAGTTTTATAGCATCTCTCTAATGTCATACAACAAGAAGAAAAATATATCATAACTTTTGTAAGAAACTAATAAATGAAATATGCCATCCTAGGAGCCTAATGCTGCCTTCCACGAGTACACCTTGGTAATTATGGTTTTGATACAATCTCCTTAAAAGAAAAGAAGAATTATATTAAGAAAAACGAATAAGAAAGCCTAAGCAATGCTTTAAATTGATACTTCTTCATCTCCAAGTGAAGTTTCTAATAGATTAGGAGGCAATCTTGACAAGAATTACACATCAGTGTTTGTTTATATTTGCAGAATGCCCTTATCTCTATCTGCCTTCATTGGTCATTAGTTGGGAAAAAACTTGGCTAGTACTTATGTCTGAACAACCATTATCATAATCTCCCTCTGTTCTTATGTTGCCGGAAGGAATTCCAGGAATAATTGTAGTTGTGACATTAACTGCTGCTTCATTAGCACTGCTGGAATTTGTTTCCCTTCGTTGTCCACTTTCTTGGATCTGAAGTACATATTCCAGATTCCATAATACATCACCCATAGTTGGCCTGTCAACACCATAGTCAGCCAAACATTTCTCTGCTGTTTCACCAAATTTCTTCAATGAGCTAGGTTTGATCTGCCCAACAAGATGGGGATCAATAATATGCTCAAGCATGCCCTTCTTCTGCCATTCTAGTGCCCATTCTGCTAAATTCACCTGTTCCCTAGCAAGCTGTGGATCAACAGCAGGTCTGGCACAAAGAACTTCAAAAAGCACAACCCCAAATGAATAAACATCTGATTTATCTGTAAGCTGCTGCCTCCGGAAATACTCAGGATCAAGATAACCAAAACTACCTTTCACACCAGTACTCACATGGGTTTCATTGAGACATGGCCCAGATCTTGAAAGACCAAAATCAGCAACCTTGGCCACATAATTTTCATCAAGCAATATATTGGTTGATTTAATGTCACGGTGGATGATCCCTTGCGCAAAACCAGTGTGAAGATAGTGAAGACCTCTAGCTGCACCAATACATATTTCAAGTCGCTGCTTCCAAGACAGAGGTGGTAGTCCAGATCCATACAAATGCTTTTTAAGTGGGCCTTTTTCCATATACTCGTAGACTAGTATCATTTCTGAATTTTCTTCACAAAAACCAACAAGTGAAACAAGATGGCAATGGCGAATTTTGGATAGAACTGTTATTTCAGTGTGGAATTCCGGAAGGCCCTGTCTGGACCCAGGCATACCTCTCTTGACTGCAACCTTTACATTGTCTCTGAGTACCCCTTTGTAAACCATACCAAACCCACCAGACCCTATAATCAAACTTCTATCAAAATTGTTTGTTGCAGTTTGTATATCAGCAAAAGGGATTTTCAAGCCAAGATATCCAAGAGAACCTGGAGATGCATGAGCTGCCCCTTCTGACATTCTACTATGTGAACTTCCAAACACACGTAAAGGTGTCCAGCCTACACTTTCCACCATCCTTTGTTTTGGTTTCTTCCTCCTGCATTTGAAAGCAAGTAGAAGGACAACTATTGCCAAAAGTAATACAACAATTCCTCCAACAACTGAACCCACCAGTACCCATAACTTTTTCTTCCTAGAAGCAATATGTGAATCCTTAAGATTGACCATCTTCATGATCTCGGCGCCATTCAATAACGCATTCATCCTAATAGAAGTGCTCAGATCAGAAGGACCAATACTTATTTGAATAGCACCAGAATCATCAGAGTCCACAACAAAATCCACATAGACTGGAGATGCAAGCACATGGACTGTAAGTGATGACAAATCAAGATCCTTGTATGCAGAGTACCCATTGATATACACATCAAAGTACAGTAAGTTAAGTGCAGTGCTAATAATATCACAGAAATGCAATCGAACCAAGTGCCGAACACCACCAGGAGCCACCGGAAAATTCCAAGTTATGTTGAATTTTGAAGCCAGACTTGAGTTTTCCTTATTCATCTCCTGGGCAGTCATATAAACATTATCCGGTGCGATCTCTCGACTTGCACCCCCCTTCTCGTAATTTGGTGTATGAGTGCTCACTGCACGCTTTGCTGCATCCTTAAATACCAAATAATCCTCGTCAGGAATCCAAGTCCTCCAAAGAGTATCATTGAAAGGAGTTAGTTTCATGCCTCCAACATTAATCCTATGAATAGTTTCTAAAACCTGAGATGAAAGGTTTCTGTACTCTTCCACACCAGAAGAGCTTACCAACCTGGCTCCATAATCATCGATAAAGTCCACAGGAGACGTAAATACCTCCATAGCATTGACAAACCCAAAACCTGAATTACCCACAGGTCTAAAAACAATTTCAAGCAGATTTGATTCTATCTTCAATATATACTCTTTAACCGACGTATCATTATTTAACTCTAACTCGGTCATAAGCGAGTTTCCATTAACCAAGACGCAAAATTTTGCAGATTTTAAATCAAAACCTTGAGCTGAAAAGGGCAAGAAATGAAAACGCACAAAGTGGGTACCGTTTTTCTTCATACTGAATCTGTAGCCCGCCGTGCTCGTGAAAACTCTTGCTGTATGATACAAAGTGGGCGAGTTTGGAGGTGGGTTTTGGTTTGTGAGCGAAATAGATTTGTCTGCAGAGAGAAAAGCCGAGCCAGGTTTCGTGGAATCGCCTGTGAAGACCCGGTTGAAGAGGGAAGCATTGGTCAGTGATCCACAGTTGAGGAGGTAGTTGTCTGCCGGAGTGAAAGAAACTGAGCAGGGAATAAAGAGGAGAATGATTAAGGGTATAAGCATTTGGGTCTCCATGGAAGAAAGCTTATCAAGATGAGGAGCTCATATGGATTAAGAGGGTTCAAAAGAATGAGAATTAAACAAGAAGACAAAAGAGTGACAGGAACTTGACTTCCAGCGAAGATTTAAAGCAGAAAAATGGTACTGAATTTTGTCACTTAAGTCAAGGGATTGCCCTTTCTTTCATTTCTTTATGGTAATTTAAAAAGACAACATATTTGGACGTGTCACACAGACACAAGGACGCTCTCCTCTTCTTGCAGGTTGAAATAACCGAACAAGATGAAGATTGGTTGAGTTTCTAGATTTGTAGGCCCTTCGTGAAGTATTAAAATATAAGACAACCAAAGAAAGCGTTGTTGTCCACCTGCACAATATTTTATGGGTTAATTAATAAGATGCCGTATTTCAATACTCATTTTATAAAATTATTTTTTATATTAAATAATTTTAAAAAATATAAAAATATAATATTATTTTAAAATACAGTGTATCTAAAAGTATTAATTTTTTTTTATAATAAATGATAAAGAAATTGTTAAAATGTAATTGATTGCCTCTATATTTAAAAGAAAATTACTTAAATTCATATAATTATTTTATTACTCTGTAAAATAAAATTATATAATTAAAATTTTTATTATTACTTGTATTTTTTGTAATATAATTTTGAATTGTAATTTCAGTCGCAATTGGCAATTCTCAATATTATTACTTACTATTCTGAATTTCTTTTGTGATATGATTTACACAATTTCTATTATAAAATGAGCACAAATTATTAATTACATTTGTATTAATTTAAGTAGATTTTTTACTCAAATTTAAATAGAGTAACCTATAATATAATTTTTCCACATTTTAGAAAGAATATATATTAGTAAAATTACTTGTTACTATGCATCTACACTCAAATTATATGGATGCAAAGTTACGAGTATTTAATTATTTCCTTTCAACAACTATCTATATTGAAAAATGTGTCCCATTTTGTTGAAATTTAAAACTACTTTCCAAGCAGAGATTGACGGCAATTATGACCTTCCAAATTGACACTTACTGTTTTGCATATACTTAGATGAGTTGTGTTATCATTAAATTTATATATTATTTATTAGTTTTATATTAAATTAGAAGTAAAATGATAGATTTAAAAATAATTATATAAAAAATCATTTCTTATACTAAATAATAATTTAGTTTAATTTTATCTGTAAATTATTTAGTGTACTTAATATCTTATATATTATATATCTTATGAGTGTTGTTATACTATAGCTTTATTTTTGGATTTTAGTTTAGTATTTTAATTCACACATTTTTTTGTTTTTATTTTATTTTTTAACATTAATGGATTAGTTTTTATATCATATATATTTTTTGAAATTTTTTAAAATGTTTTTAGATTTTTTTAAAATTCTTTACTTAAAAAAATCAATCTAAAAAATTTATTGAATGAATAATATAAAAAGTAAAAAATATTTTTAAAATATATATGATATAAAAAATAATTAATTAATATTAAAAAATTAAAAATTAAAGGTAAAAATTAAAATGTTATGCTCTAAAAGTGGGGTTGTAGCATAGCATAATTTATATATTATATATTATTATATTTAAAATTTCAATATTTAGTATAACAATTATAAATAATTGAAAAAAATACAAATGAATGTTTATAAAATTTAGTAAAAGGAAAAAGGAAAAAAGGCATCATACCTTCTTAAACTATGATATTTTGCAAACAGACACTATAAATTATAAAATCCGAAAATGAGACTAATAAACTATAACAAACGGATCCTTTCATTCCATTTTTGTTAAATAATTAATAAAAACTCTAGTACATGTGATAGTGACATAATTTACGAAAGGGTCATAATTTATGATAGAATAATACATTTTTTCTAATTAAAAATGCAAAGATGTAATATCTTTATAATTTTTTATTAGTATAAGATATCATTTAAAATAGATTGTCTCATAATATTTTATATCTTAAATGATATTAAACATGTTAAAATAATAATGTTTTTTTTTTGTTTTAAATTATCTGTTGTTTAAGGTAATGACACAAGAATTAATGTAATTATTAAATAGTCTCAATTTTAACAAAAAATAATTATACTTGACTAAATTATCCTTATTAAAGTCAACTTAAACTCTTATTACTATTCTATTGAAAATAATAGTAAATAGAGATAATATTAAAAAAATAACAATTAATACTTTATTGATAATGTAAAATGATAAATAATTTAAAATAAAATCAAATTCCTAAAATGACAGATAATTTAAAATAAAATAAGTATTAATTATAGATATTTTAAATATCTATTAGAATAAAAATTAGAATATATCTCATGTGTATCTTTAAAAATAATAGTAGAAGTGGGAGGGTACCAATTTGGGTTTAGTTTAGTCTATTTTGCAATCATAAATGGGAGAGAGTCTAGTTTGGTTGGCTTCTACTTTAAGTGGTTGTCATCAAAGTATTTAGTTTTGATGACTTAGACTAGTGGCTGCCTACCCACCTACCATAATCATACACTAATCACACTTTTCTAAATATTGGCACTACCATTCATCTTTTCACAATTATGTCTATACTATATATACTTCTATTTTTATTTTTTCACTGTCATTTTCAGTTATTTTTTCTGGTATATGCTCCTTCACTTGAATCTTGTTCAATTGGAGAATTACCTAACCTAATCAAACTCCCTCTCACTATATATAATATATACATAATTTTATTCACTTCTCTATGCTTATTTTCAACACATTTACCCCTTTTTTTTATACTTTAAATAATTTTATAATAATAATATTTTATAACGACATAAAAAAGAATTTAAATATGATATTTTAGATATAACAATAATTTTTTATCATAATATTTATGGAGAATTGTCATGCTAATGTAATAGAGTTATCCACCATTAAATAATTTTATACTTTCTCATTTAAGGGTTAATAACTCAAATCAAGATTATCTCATATTTAAAGATAAATAAACATAATTTGTGCAATTTACTATTTAATTGGCAAATCTCACTTATTTATTATTTTTAAAGATAATTTAAGTTTGAATAGTCTTGTCATATTAAAAGAGCACCAATAACTTCTGCATACTAAAGAAACCCAATATTCTATAGATGGTTGCCTGTGATACACTTAGTGCATTCAGGTGTTTTTTTTTTTTTAAAAAAAAAAAGAATTAAAATAATTTAAGAAAAAAATTCAGAAAAAAGTTAAAAAAATTCAAAAAATAAATTAAAACACAATACTTAAAAAAAATAAAAATAAAAATTAAAGAAAATGTAAAAAAAAATAGTAAAAAATTCAAAGAAATGCAAACAAAAATACTTCAAGAAAGGAAAAATAAATAAATAAAAAGCACTCAAATTCACCGATACTTTCAGATATAGCTTAAGAAACACATGTTTTATATATTAGGTTCTATAAAATAAAATGGAGAAATTAACTTGCTTGGGATCTAACCTTTGAAAGATTTTATGAAAGTGTATAGTTTTTGTGGAAGATATATTAATCACATTCTTGTTTTGATGAAGCAGACAAAAGATTAGTTTATTGAAGTGTTATGCCAACTATCAAACACCGCTCTCTTTCAATCTCATGCTCTCCATTCACCTATAGTTAACATAATCCTGCCGACATCAATCTACCACACTATTCTAGTCTTTATTATACTAATACAAATTATTAAGTTTATAAAAAATGATTAAACTAAACCAATTATATAAAGATACTTATATACATGTTAGAAGTGATGATTTCTTTTGACATATTTACATATCCATTAATGATTAATCTGATCCACTCATATTGTATAAACCCATTATACTAATATCATCTTATTTCCTTAATCCTTACATTACTTTTCGGGACCTTTTTTACTAACCTAATAAAAACATCAAAATCTTATTTTATTAACTTATATTATTTGCCAATAAAGATTAGTTTAATTAGTAAGATTAAACTGTATTAACTAACGAGTTCTCAATTCAAGTTTTGATAGTAGTGTTTTATTAATAGGGATCCACTCATTACGATGTGCTTTATCTTAGAGTTAAAATATATTATTTTTTTTTTAGCCTTTTTTAAAAGGCTTGATGTTAGGAGTTTAACTCTACCATATTATGATCTTACTAATAACAAAATAAAAAACTAACTGTAATATGATATTGTATTTATAAATTAAGTGATTAGTTAGTTAAATAATTATATTTCACAAAAAATGAGGAAAATAATTGGCAAAAAAATCTTGATAGAACCCATTTGAAATACATTATTTACATAAATAATTTTGTGAAACATTATCAAAAGGGAACATTTTTCAAATGATTTGATATCAAATACAGATGGATAATGTCAAATTTCCTGAACTAAGATTTCACCCATTCATTGCTTTCAAAACCAAAAACCTAGCAGCCACGCATGGTATGGATACCTCTCAATCCTTATCTTATAGAACTGACTCTTACAGTTGTAATTCTATATATATATATAGTGCATGCCAGCTTCAAACAAGTCAGTGTCCACTTAATTTATACTTTCAGAACTTAGTTGCAGCTCACCAATTTGCTGCTTACAACTTGGTGGAATTCATACTAGTTTGCCAGATGTCACATAGAATTGGCCTCATCACCCATAAATATCCACTATAGTTTTTTTCTCCTTAGATATTATTTTGTTTTCAAATATTAAGGTTAGGTAGCATTTGTATATTCTCCCAATGTCTTCTCAATATGATCTCCATGTGCTTAGATATTCTCTCTCTCTCTCTCTCTAAGATGCCTAAGAGCCAAAACAAGTCAAAAAATAATGTTTTTAGTATACCCCATCTATATAAAAAGAAGAAGATAAAATTAATTAAAAATTAAACGTATAAATATATATTAGAGTTGAATCTTAGTGATAAGATTTTAGCCCTATGATAGAGAAAGATCAAACTCTTAAATTCAGTTTAACTTGGTGTAAGATGATGAGATAGTTAGATTCTAATCGAAGTTAGGCCTTGACGAGGACTTTTATGATTAAATATGGATAATAAGAAAATATAAATGCACAATAAGGAGACAAATATGGAGAGACAATATAGGTTCTGTCTTGGCTTACCCAAAGGTACGTGTTGTTGAGTCTTCTATACATATATGTTTGAATATGGGATGAGTTCTATTGTGTTGGCATTATTCCATATGCGATTCTCGAAGTAGTTACATAATTCTTTACTTGTTATTAGGTGATCATATTCTTAGGCCTCCCTGATAGGTGAGAGCTTTTGTGAGTTTATCTCGTTGTAACTTGTAAACACTTGATTTTTTATAAAATCTTTATGTTTCGGCCATCCGTCACATTGTGACATACGTCATATTAATCTGAGCTAGGAAATTTGAGTTGAGGGGCTGAGTAGACCAAATATTATCAAATCCCAATAAAATTTATAGAAAAATATACCTTAATATGCTTTTATATATATATTGTTGATTTAATCCGCATAATTTTTATAAACCCAATATATCTAATAAATTTTTATTAAAGGAGTGTGAGTTGAAAAATTATAAGGTAAACTCAATTTATAAAAATTAATACATAAACATAAATAAAAAGTGAGTGTTATTGAAGATATAGTTTTTTTTTTGCATAAACCAAATACTTTTAATAGTTTTTTCCATGGTTAATGTCATTTTCACTATGGCAGTCCGCAGGCAAGACCAATCAAAATAGTTTGCCTAAATCTTTACTTAAGCATAAAATAATGATTATAGTTATTTGAATTAAAAAGAAAACGTAATTAAAAAGATTAATAGTCAAAAACAGAGATTGAATCTAGAATTTGGTCTTAGATTTGAATTTAAATAGAGTTTTACGTATATTTGGCATTACTCAGCCTAGAGTCACATGTCCACTTGTCACATTAAATTTGTTCCATAATAAAATAAGATTTGAGCTTATTAAGTTATTCATGAGCTGTTTAGCCTCCTTATCACAAAAATTTAGTAATATCATTTTTTTTAAATTATTACTTGACATTTTAGAGATTTTGTATTTTTTGTTTGTTGATATCTAGTACTATTAATTTTGAGTATAGCCTAAAAAACTAGCCTGTTTTTGAAGGGATAGGGCCTTGAAAATCAAGACCCGAATTTAAGTGAGCCTATAAGGGCTTAGCTCGAGAGGAATGAGTTTGGCACGTCAACTTGAATTTTTTTTATCCTAAATAGTATATAAATGTGTTACAATATTTGAAATATCATTCTTTTTGAATAATATATGAAGATAATTTAAAAGACCAAATGAGTACAACATTTAAAATATATTCAAATATCATTATTGAATATGATGCTTAATAGATGTTTTAATTTATAATGTTGAATTAGGATAATTTTATGATATTATTATTATTATTTAATTTGTATTTGTTGTTTATTATGAATAATTTATTTTTGTTGATATATAATTGTTTTGATTAATTTATAATATGTTTTGTTGACTTTTGTGATTACTTTTTGTGTATTTTATTATTTTTTATTAATTTTCTTAGTTAAATTCGTTTATGCTCTAAAGTCCTATAAGGTCAGGTTAGGGCCTTCAAATCGAGGTCCGATGAAAAAAGGCTCAACCCAACTCTTTTTTCTTATGGCCCGAGGAAAGGATATGGATCCCATCATTTTCTTATAAGAAAAGGATGGTTCTTTTCTTATAAGAAAATGACATTACAAAAAATTAAAAAATTTAAATAAAAAATTTATAAGTTTTAATTTATAAGGAATCAATATTAGTTTAATAAAAAAAGTTTTTTTAAATAATAAGGTTAAATATTTAAATAAATAAGATTTTTTTAAAACTTAATAATATTTTATTTGAATTTCTCTTCAATATTAGTTTAATAAAAAAAACCTATAAAAAAATAAGGTTAAACTTTTAAATTATATTAATCCTTTTTTAAAACTTATTAATATTTTATTTAGATTTTTTTAATTTTTTGTAATGCTATTTTTTTATAAGAAAAGAATCATTATTTTCTTATAAGAAAAGGACGGGATCTATATCCCCTAGGAAAGTCACGTCGCATCAACCCATTTTCACAGTGTTAGTGTTATCATAAATTTAAGGCAACAACAACAACAAAATTTAATATCATGATATATTATAAAATGTAATATCTCAATAAATATTTGAATACAATTATATTTATATTTTTTGGTGTAAATTATTTCTACCTTATTTAAAGTTTGTTAATATAATAGTCGTTGCTCTTATTATTTTTAAAATAATATTCAATTAATTTATGAACGTATAAATATATTAATTTATCATTATTCTTGAGTCAACTACTATAAAAATAAGTCTAAAACCATTAGTTCAAGTGATATATTTTTTAATAGTAAGTGTTGATTTTAATATTGAGGATTCAAATCCCCACTCTTCCTTAATATTAAATTAATATCTGTTGCAAAAAAAAAAATACTATAAGGATAAATTTATATTTTCATACATTTATAAGTTAGTTGATATTTTTATACCTTTATAAGTTAGTGAGTATCATTTAAAAAAAATATTAAGTATTAAATTATATTTTTTTATTAATAGATAGTATTTCAATGTAAGTAGGGAAGTATAGATTTGAACCCCTAAAATTAAAGTTAACTAAAAATTTAAAAATTTCTCTAATTTTTCTAAATTAATATTTATTTGTAAATACCATATATCTTAAAACATGCTCAATTTTTAATTTTGTTTCAAAATCCGAGTTGGCTCAAATAAAAAATTTAATTTTAGCTTAGTCTCATAGCAAATGCATATTTTATATCAGATTTAATCAGGCCAGACAAGCTACCAGGCCCAAATAGGAAGATTAAACAGAGATTCATCGGGATTCGGGAGACTACAAATGGGTCGGACTTGGGTCGGTGACGGTTTCATCCAGTATCGTCCTGATGCAACCCTAACCCGTAAGTCAAAGTATCTTTCTTCGTTCATTCGAAAAAGAGTGAAGATATCGATCCCTTCTTCGTTGCTTAGCTTTCCTTCTGTTAGCCCTAATCTTCGACCGCGGTTATCCGGTGGAAGGTCGTTTTATATGGTTGGTAAGTCTCTCTTTCAATTTGTTCTTTGAAGTTTTACTTTCGAATCCTGTAGTATACAAACGACATGATATCTGTTGCAATCTCAACAACTTCATATTCTTCTTTCATCACTTCAATACTTGCGTAGAATATATATACAAGCGAGGATGAAAAATTTATATAATTTAGTCAATTGTTAATTGCAGGTATTAGAAATTAAGGGGTTAGTTTATCTCATACTGTTGGGCATGCCCCCCCGGGGGGGGGGGGGGTGTTCTGCCTGCTTTATTTTATTTCAAAGTGGTAATTTTACTGGATTTTACATTAGAGACTGTTTATGGGTTTTCTGCCTTGGAGTTAGTTTGGGTACTTCTGCCCTTGAAAGAACGAATCCATTTGCAAAATTGCAAATTTGACTAACTTTTTGTGTGTGTGTGTGTGTGTGTTCAGTTGCATTGCGAATTGTGTGCCAAAATTAATATCTTCTATGTTTGTGGGTGAATGGAATTTCATTACCATAGGCAGCTGCAAGCAGTAACAAGCGAGACAGCTGAACAGTTTTGGAAGGGAAAAACCTGAAAACTCTCAATAGAACACAATCTCAATGGCAGCACTACAGAATTACGGCATTTAAAACAAAACAAAAAACACTAAAGTGAGGAAATAATTGAGCCTCAGTTGCCACAAAGACTTTTGGTCTATTAATTAGCTTTCTTTTCTTCACATCTGCAACTTGGATTCTTAGATTTCTCTGAATTCATGTAAAAGATTGATCTTCAGGGTAAACTTTACTAGGATGAACTTGGCATTTCTATTCATTGAATTCATACGCACTGTAGGAATTTTAAAATATTGTATGGATGGTCACAAGGAATTGTTATTCAAGTATACTTAGTTAGTACAGTTTAAATTCTTGTCTTTTAACTCCAAAACCTTTTAGGACTATTTTCTCAGGTTTTTTTTTATTAACTGCACTGGAGAAGGAGGCCATTCTTCTCCATCAAATGATGACAATACACATAATGCATGCAATTGATTTTCTCTAATTAATCCCATCTAAGTAGATTCTGTCAATGAATTTTGTGAACTTATTGTGTTGAGTATAATCAATGGATGTAAAAGCTAATGTTACAATGAATCGTTTGTATGCAGGATGGTGCACATTTAATGCTTTAGAGTCTTGGAAGAAATTTTACCTGCAAACTTGCTTTCATGGTATGTTCTATGTGTGATCTCTTAAATATATTTAGTTTCTTTTTTTATTTGATTTAACCTTCTTAACTCTAGGAATCTGGACCTCCTGCTCTTCATATCTAGTGTTGAGCTGCCACATTGTCTAATAGTATAAATACTTGCCACTTGTCCAATTAGAAAGCTGTGTGGCTCTTGACTTACAGTTGATGTGATTCTTCCTTGTCTAATGTTACAGCCCTGAAATCTGTTAGACCACCTACCATAATAATTTATTTTAGAAGGGGTAAGAATTTGAATGGTAGCAATCTGGGAAGAGAAATCTAAGGAGGAGATGTCCAGCAATAAATAATTCAGAATCTTGGGAAATAAAGGAGTATGATAGTCAACAAATCTGTCATTTATGGAAAGAATTTGAATGGAGCTGGAAATAATTAGCAGGATTTGAATGAATAAGGAAGGGATTTGAATGGATTTAATGAGGATAATTAACAGGATTTGTGCCTTTTTAATGACAGTGATTATGTTCCTTAAATAGAATTCAGTAGGTCTATGGTATTTAATTAAGAGCTGAAGTCTGGGCAAGTTGTAGGAATTAATTTGTTGCTCCTTTATTGCTGTTTCCTTTTAGAATAAAGCCTGATTGCCAGGCTGTTTACTGAATTTATTTCCTAGTTTAATTTGAGTTATTTCCTTTTAATGTAATGTTTCTTTCCTTCTGATTGTAAGACTATTTATAGTCTCTTCTCTATTGAATAAAGCATGAAAAGAATTATCCATCAACTTATTGTTGAGGCTCCTTAAATTGCCTATAAAGGAGGTTTGGGAACCCTCGAAGTTTCCTAAAACAGTTTATCTACCTTCCAAGATAGGTACAACATTGGTCAAAACTTCCATGCACTGCTTTTTTGTATAGATGCTTGGATCAAACTTTTCATTTTGCTGCTTTTTTTGGGCTTTATGGGAATTGGCCTTTCAGTAATCATCACATTTTATCTACAACTTTCATGTATGTTATTGGGAGGATGGAGCCAGTTTGTGGGGAATTTATTTATTTTTTCATGTATGTGAGTATGTCTTATTTTCTATTTTTGGTTTTATCCTTTGCACGCCTCATGTTTTACTTGTTACTCAGTACATGTGAGATCTTGCTTATCTTATCTTTAGAATTTACTTTTGATATATCTCACTTTTGGAGTTCTTAGAGTTTACTTCATTGGTATGGTAGAAATCCTATGAATTGGCCTAATGATTGATTGCAGGATCCAAATGGTTCTATGGATGATAAGTGTGAAAGTAGACTATATATTGGTAACCTCGATCTCAGAATAACAGAGTAAGTACTTTTAGGTTGATTGCTTTGTGAGTGAGACTTAATTGTTTTGTTCTTTTTTTCATGCACATTCTTATATCTCGCTTTCTCTTCCATATTTTCCAGAGCGGCCCTGATTAAAATGTTTTCTCCTTTTGGAAAGATTGTATCTGAGGACTTCTTGTGGCACACACGTGGCCCAAAACGTGGGGAGCCACGTGGTTTTGCTTTTATCCAGTATAGCACAAAAGAGGTAGGTTGATTGTATATTTTAGTTAGTTTGCTCTCAGGCAATCCCTGATTTCCATTGTTAAAGTGAGTATGCAGGAAGCAGAACTGGCCAAGGAGAAAATGCATGGGAGGTTAGCTTGTGGCCGGCCATTGGTAGTTCGTCTTGCTAGTGAGAAGAACCTGTTGGAAATGGCTGATAACTCTTCGAAAACAGTGAGCGAAGGGCACAAGATGCACCTTACTGGTGGTGGCATGGGACAGACTAGTCGTAGTGCAAAAATAGCTGCAATAAAGAACAAATTGAAATCCCTAGAGGAGGAGAGCTCTAGGTCAAAGAAACAGAAGACTGAAGATATATGTCGAGGCAATTGTGCAAGTAAAATTTGTCAAACGAGGGGTAATTAAGTGATGTACAAATTGAATGAGTTGCAATTGCTTATAAGCCCCCTTTAAGTTAAACCCCCGGTGTATGTGACTCAGCTTATTTTTTTACCTAAAGCCTGAGGCCGGAAATGTAACATGCAAGAAACAATGTTTCAGTGACTCTAAACTTGTGGAGGATGTTTCTATAAATGATATTAAATTCTTCTTTATCTTGAAATTATACATATATTGAGTATATACATCTTTTGACTTGTGAGTTGTGAGTCTTGTTAGTTATTCTATATATATATATATATATATATATATATATATATATATATATATATATTATTCCTTTAAATATATATACATTTTATTCTACTACTGATTTGATGCTAAAATATGATATAATTTAATAATTTATAATAAATAAATCACTAGAAACACTAATTCATGTCCCTATAAATAAATTGAATTATCAAAATTTTATTTTCTAAATACTATACATATTACCAAAACATATTACTTAACATGTTATTCTTTATTTTTGTCATTTTAATTTGAAATAAGTGATAATAAAAGCATCATTATTTTATTTGTGTTATGATTATCAAAACTTTAAAAGAGTAATTTTTTACGAAATTTTCTTGTTGTTGGAGGACATCAATGGTTATTTAAGTTTTTTTTTATTTAAATAATATTAATAGTTATTTGAGATTTTTTTCTTGTGATTTAAATTTTATATAAATAAATTTAGATATAAGTCTATGTATAAAAATTTTTTGTTCAATCTGAAACTTTCTATATAAATAAATATGAGTACAGATTCGATGGAAATAGATATAGGGCCTTAAGTTTAATACAGATATAGATATGTAAATGAGTTTAGTATGTTTATACAAACATAAATTAAATACTATAATACTTTACCCATATTCTATCTATACTCATTTCTCTATCTATAAAAAAAATTGGTACTTCAACCTGTAAATATATTAACTTTTCAGTAACAATTAATACACTGTCGCTAATATACAAATCCAGACGGTCACACATCTAATAAAATTGAAATACAAATTAACCAAGTCTCAATGATGTACAAACAGAAACATATAAATAAGCCATCGGCATGGATCAAATACCCACAAGAACTTTCGTGGAGAATCCTAAACTATACAAATCAAAGGCACTATCACAGACAAATTGAGCTCAACACAACAGTATTAATGTTTATAGGGTACCCGAAAGGCGACTTCGTGACCAGAGATCTCCACATCTTCTTCTTCGGTTGATAGATTTGAATGTACAAAGTCCCTGCCCTCTTGTGCTGTCTGGACCTTCGTGTTTCCGTCCAATCAACAACATTTAAATGTGTCATTACATACAGCTCCCCATCTAATGCTACAAAGCCAAATGATGAGTTGTAAGGAGCTTTTCTTGGTACACGAGACTCATATAACCAATGATTTGAAGACATGTCATATCTGCAAAGCGAAATTCATCATAAAAAAAGTCAATAAAACATTTACAACAACTTCAACAGTTTTGGAATCTTAATTACAAAGTAAACGGAAGAGAGCCATCAGGCTAAGTACGTGGATTGCTAGAAGCTCATGCAATCTGGTACAAGGATTTATAAAAGAAGCAAAAAAAAAAAAAAAAATTTCATAAGTACAAAAATAAATTAGGATGCATGTTTGAGTGAATATATAATAAGTGATAACAGTGAACAAAGCAGTGCTGGTGCTTGTTCGGACTTGCTTTTAAATTTCCACTATTAAGAGAACCACTTCTGCAATTTAAACTCTTTTGCAAGAATCACTATTTAATAAAAGCAATTTATTACAATTTACGTTGTCAGCAAAAGCTCCAAATACCTACTTGTCATCCACTGGAGAAAAATAGCTTCTACTGCCACATAAAAGCAAGTTTTCTTACTGGTCAAACATAGTACCAGGAAGTGCTTTTAAGCTGTGCAACAGCCAGGATAAACAGGCTTCACATTCCATCTAGATGATTGATAAGCAAGCATATAACCAATATAATCATCTTAAAGCAAACGTCCATCGTCTGGTTGAACTTCGAATAATGGAGCTCAGATAGACTGGAAAGTCAGAACATTCTCTGATGTACATTCATGCATCATGGATCAGGTCAATATGGCAATTCACTACTTGAAAAATAGGATTCATTTTAAAGGGTCTTTGAATGGTCAAATTGTGATAAAATCCTTGCTGTAATTCAAGTGTATGGATTATAAGCCAGGAAGAGTTTATTGCTTATTGCAGCCCTCTCTTTGATAAGGGAACCAGAAGACTGAGACTGAGAGATGGTCAAAACCTAAAATAATATCGAGTTCAGATAAAAAATAACACATGATCATGCTAGTCTCAAATTTTAAGCTGTTTATTTGTCACCTACAGCCCAAAAGCAACTGGAGAGCTTTTTGTTTTTGACATAATCGTAAAAGACATTTTAAATTTGTTAAGTAATCACGTATGATTACAAGCATTTGACATGAACTTCTGTGTACAGCACCAGGTTTCCATCATTCAGTATTTTGATGACACATGTACAAGCCACACCGAAGTTCACAGCCTATCAATTTCAATTTCAGAAACATCAAAGATTTTTCTTTTTTTTTTCTTCTATCCACATTTTACACTTCAGTGTTCTGTTAAACTTTCTAGTCTGAACTTAATAAATGAATAAACAAATCATGCTGTTGACAGACACATGGGCTGCTTCCAATGCAACATACAAATTTTAGCATTAACTTTTTCCAATGACCATGAATTTATTGCTTTCATTAATTACATAGCCTAGACACCAAGTGGTAACATGGTGAAAGACATCTAACTTGATATACAAAAGACAGGGGATAACGCAATAAAAATATTGGGAAGACCCTGAGAATAGAGAACAAGCTCAACATCCACCTTGGTTAGCCAAATGAAAAAAAAGTTAAACAACCACGTCTGTTATCCGTACCTGTGAAGTTTTCTACTACAACTTACTTCACAGATTCGAAAGAATGGCACATATAGCTAAGGTTTATGTTCCATTTCTAATAAGCACTATTCGGCTATTCCTATTTCTACATACTCTATATAGCACCAAGATTTCAACAACATATCCGATAATATATCCTCACTATACTTATCATCTAATTGAAACTATATATAGAATCATCAGAGATAATTCATACTTTCATCTGTTTCTGATGTAGAACAAACAGCCCTTGAATTTTTAGACAAATTATAGTCCCAGAAGAAGTCCAAAAGATGAGAACTCTTGTTGTATTTGGTTGTTCTGCTGTCCAGCATTTATTTTAGTTGTTTGTTATGTTATATTTCTGTTGTGGCCTTATTTGTCCTTATTTGGAATTGTTGTCATTTAGGGAGGGTGATATTGTCTTTTTATGTTGTAGAAACTCCCTAAAATTATCATCTGATGTAATTTTTCCAATCAGAATTGCAATATCATAATTTCTATTGTGCCTACAGTGTCTTCGACACTCTCAGCTCAACCCAAAAGGGTTTTCAATTCTGGTAGCCTTGCGTTTGCAAAGGTTTCTGTCCATTTTCTTCTTGTGTTTGCAAGAGGAGGAATTTTCAGAGCTTTCACTACCGCAGAGTGGTATCAGAGCATGGCGTTTCCTAGTTCGGGACCTGTGGGAGGAGATGGGAATCTGGCAGGTGGTGCGTCACGAGGTGGAAATGATATATGGGCAGCAATCGAAGGCCAACGCCGGTTCATGGAGGAAGCAATAGGTGAGCAGCAGCGGCAAATGGCAGAGTTATGCAACCTGGTGGCTGAACTCGGCCTTATCCAGCAGAGGCGTTGCGACCTAGTCTCAAATGGGGGAATTGGAAGTGTCGGCAAGGTGAGAAGAACTGATTACAACATGACCCAAGCTCCAGTTGGCCGAATAGAAGGTAGAAATGGGTGAAATGGTAGAGTGCAGAATGATAGCAGTTCAGATTATGATGAAGAAATTTTGATTCCCCAAGAACCAAGAGGCAGGAGAAATGACAGGGGCCAGGAGGATTATAAAATGAAGGCAGATATCCCAACTTTTAACGGTAACTTGTCTATTGAAGAATTTCTGGATTGGTTGTCAGAGGTGGAAAGGTTTTTTGAAATTATGGAAGTTCCTGAAAATAAAATGATGAAGTGGGTGGTGTATAAATTTAAGAGTGGAGCTGCAGTCTGATAGGACCAATTACAACAAAATAGAACCTAGAGAAAGATGAAGCAGAAATTGATGGCTCGGTTTCTACCCCCTGATTATGAACAACACTTGTTCCACATGTATCAAAATTGTGTTCAGGGCAATAAATCAATGACTGATTACACAGCTAAGTTTAACAGGTTATCTATCTGTAATAACTTGAATGAAATAGAGCATCAGAGGGTGGCAAGATATCTGGGAGGTTTGAGAGTAGAAATCAGAGAGAAGGTTGAACTCCAAACCTTTTGGGGAGTTGATGAAGCTTATAATATGGCATTGAAGGCATAGTGGATGGAAAAGTCCAATGGTATGCATACTTACTCCAAAAAGAAGTAGGGTGAAGGTAGTGTCTACCCTGGGAAAGGAAAAGCACCATAATCCAATGTGCCTGACCAATCCCAGAAGACCCTTACAACTCAGTCTAAGGAAGCTGGTGGTAATGGTTCTGGTCGAAGAAGATGGGGTAAGCAACCTGTTAATCAAGAACCCTCCAAGGGATTTAATCCCTACTCCAAAGGTGCCCCAATAAAGTGTTATAGATGTGGACAACCAGGGCATAAGTCAAATGAGTGCCCTTCCAGAAAATTTGTTAACATAATGGATCCTGTAAAAGATGAGGAGGATGAAGAGGGTCAGGAGCAATCAGAATTTGATGATGAAGTATATGAAGTAGTAGGAGGAGATGACTATGTGGGGGAGTGGCTTAATTTAACTGCTTAAAGAATTCTTTACTTTTTACCCTGGGGGGAGCCTTCCTAGAGGCATAGTATTTTCCAGTCCCTGTACAGAATTGGAGGTAAGGTGTGCAATTTAATTGTTGATAATGGTAGTACTGATAACTTTGTATCAAGGAAGTTAGTTGAACACTTGAATTTGCATACTACACCACACCCTTATCCTTATATTATTGGTCGGGTAAAGAAGGGGCTTAGTAAGAAGGTTTTAGAAGTATGCAGGTTCCTATTATTATTAGGAAGCATTATTCCGATGAGGTTGTATGTGATGTTATTGATATAGATGCGACCCATGTGTTGTTAGGAAGACTTTGGTAATATGATGTGGGTATCACCTATAAAGGAAGAGATCATGTTTGTTTGTTTAAGTGGAAAGGTCATAATATAGCTATGGTGCCGTCTAGGGGTGCTAATGATAACCCCATAACTTATGAAGTGGCGGGGAAGTCTTTCTTATTATGGCAGAAAGTGAGAAGGAGTTTATGGAGGATGCCAAGGAGTCACATGAGATCCATATGATTTCAATTAAATCCTTACCATATCCAGTGCAACAACAAACTGTTAAGAAAATTCCAGAGAGTGTGGAACATTACTTTAGAATTTTAGTGAGTTGTTATCAATGGAACTCTCCAACCAATTACCCCCAATTAGAGACATTCAACACCAAATTGATTTTATTCTTGGGGCAAGTTTCCCTAATTTGCCACATTACAAAATGAGCCCTAAAGAAAGTGAAATTTTGAAGCAACAGGTAGAAGACTTGTTGAGAAAGGGACTTATTAGGGAACGTGTTAGCCCATGTGTAGTGCCAGCATTACTCACTCCTAACAAAGATAAGAGTTGGAGGATGTGTATTGCTAGTAGGACTATTAACCGCATAAATGTGAAATACAGGTTTCGTATTCCACGATTAGATGATATGTTAGATATGTTGGAAGGCTCTAAAGTCTTTTCTAAAATAGATTTAAGAAGCAAATATTACCAGATCAGAATTAAGCCGAGGAATGAATGGAAGACGGCCTTTAAAACTAAAGAAGGACTATTTGAATGGCTTGTTATGCCATTTGAATTATACAATGCACCCAGTACAATCATGCGGTTGATGAATTAGGTGCTTAAACCATTTATTGGCAAGTTTATCGTCATATACTTTGATGATATTCTCATATACAGTAGGTGTGAGGAAGACCATTTGTTTCATCTCAAGGAGGTGTTTATGGCTCTCCAAGAGAATAAGTTGCATATACACTAGAAAAAGTGTGATTTTACGACTCCTACCATTTTATTTCTGGGCTATGTCATTAGTGCCCAAAGGAGTCCATGTAAATGATGAGAAAGTGAAGACAATCCAAGAGTGGCCTACACCCAAGAATGTCACTGAGGTTAGGAGCTTCCATGGACTGGCTTCATTTTACAAAAGGTTTATTAGAAATTTTAACTCTATTGTCGCTCCTATTACTGATTGTTTGAAGAAAGGACAGTACAGATGAGAAAAAGAGCAAGAAGATAGTTTTCAGTTGATTAAAGATAAGTTGTGCAATGCACTTGTGCTAGCCTTATCTTCTTTTGAAAAAATATGTGAAGTGGAATGCGATGCTTGCGATATTGGTATTGGTGCAGTGTTGTCTTAGTACGGAAGGCTAGTTGCTTTTTTTAGTCAAACATTGAGTATTGCAAGGAGAAAATGGTATACTTATGATCAGGAATTCAATGCTGTAGTGAGCACTCTGAAGTATTGAGAGTATTATCTGATTCAGAGAGAATGTGTCCTGTATACTGACCACTAAGCCTTGAAATTTCTTAATACTCAAAAACAGCTGAGTAGTATGCATGTGAGGTGGTTCACTTTTCTACAGAAGTTCACTTTTGTCTTGAAGCATAAGTCTAGTATTTCTAACAGAGTTGCAGATGCCTTGAGCAGACGATCCTCAATGTTTGTAACATTGCAACATGAGCTTGTTGGTCTTGAATGTTTAAAAGAGTTGTACGTTGATTATGGTGATTTTTGTGGAATTTGGGAAAAATGTATTTCTAACCAACCAGAAGAATTTTCACATCTATGAGGATTATCTCTTCTTTGGGAATCGCTTATGCATTCCTAGAACTTCTTTAAGGGAGAAACTCATTCGAGACTTGCATGGTGGTAGTCTTAGTGCTCATTTAGGAAGAGATATTATTGACCTCAGTTGAAAAGAGATGTGGGGAACTATGTGCAAAGGTTTCTGTCCATTTTCTTCTTGCATTTGCAAGAGGAGGAATTTTCGGAGCTTTCACTACTGCAGTTTCTACCCTAGTTAGTTACTTCTAATGAAATATTGAATTTGATTTAGCTTTAGTTACCAAATTCAACCAACGCCCGTCACCACTAGTGGTAGTGCACAAACTTGAACTTCAAAGCTACTAATAATAAGTCAATAATAAATTAATTTGGATCCAATTATTTGTCGCAACTCACATCCATCACGTTTATAAAACCTATTTGAATGATTGTAACATCACGACACTTAAGAAGTCAGAAAGTACCTCAGTAACTCATTCCCGTCGAGCATGAATACCCCTGGACAGCCTAGATCCTCGTCCTGGACCACAACAATCTTTCCAAGTCTCATCCTCTCCCCTTCTCCCCACATATCCCCAACTTTTCTCCACCTGCCATGGCCACTTCCATTCTTCAATTCCATTACCACTGCATCCCTACAGTATTCGTCCACAGGAAAAACCCCTGAAATGGTCCTGGAAGCACCATATCCACCCATCACCCAGAATTCCCTCCTATCCTCTAAGCCATTCCCAACAAGAAAACCAACACATCCGGCTCGAAAGCTCGGTAAGCCATCCATGGCAATCCACTCGTCCTTGCCAATATCGTACCTTTCCACAGAACGTATTCGAGTGCCGGCGGCAGCGAACATTGTATGCCTCGACCCACCACCAGCCACCAAAATCTGGTCGGAATCAGGCACCGCCACACAGGCGAAACTGCCGCGTGGTGTCAGCATAGAGGCAAGGCGTTCCCATGAAAACTCATAGAATTTGAAACGGAAAGTCGATGAAGTGGGCGAGGGACGATCAATCGGAAATGAACGGGTGTCGAAAAGGGACCCTCCGAGCACATAGAGGTGAGGCCCAATTGAGATTGAGGTAAAGTTACAGAGGCCATAGACATGTGGGTTACAGGGCATAGGGGGGAGAGGGCACCAAGCAAGGGAATAGGGGTCAAAAAGGAAAGGGGAAGCTAAGGAAGGGTCCTGGGGGAAGATACAGAGAAGGTGAGAGAGGTGACGGTGGTGATGGCGGAGAGAAATTAAAGTTTTAGAGGAAAGGAAGAATTTCCATGATTTGCAGGTGGGTTTGAGGCGAGCATGATGGGAGTAGGGGATGAAGGAGAGGATGAACGCTGCGACGTCGTTTGGGAGGCCTGGAATTAAGGTGAGAGTTTGATCAACGGCGGGTAGAGTGGGTGCACTGGGTGGTGGCAGTGAAGCTCCTGGTCGTGGAGGAGATTCGATCATTTCTGCCTCAGCCAGCAGCCAGTGGCTTGCTTGCGAAGTCAGCGATAATGAAGGGTAGAGGCTCATACTCCCCTTCCGTAGGGCTGTCAAACGGGGCGGGTCACGTTTGATCTTAATCCGCCCCTTAAATGGGGCGGGGCGGGTCAGTCCGTTAATTTGGTGAATTGAAAAATGTCAACTCGTCTTGTTCCTGGTAGGCGGGTTGGCGGGCCAACCCGTCAACCCGCCCAAATCCTTCTTTTTTTCTTTATTTTTGGGCGGGTTGGCCCAACTCGCCTCGCTCTAACCCGCCCCGCTGGGTTGGCGGGGCTGGGCGAGTCAACCCGCCATTTTAGCGGGTTGTAAAACTACAAACCCAGTCCGTTATTTTTGGAGGGCTGGACCGGCTAACCCAACGGGCCCGGCCGTTTTGACAGCTATGCCCTTCCGTCCCATTTGGACCGCTGGGAACTCAGAAATTAAAAATTTTTATTTTATTTTTTAATAACAATAAACTAATTATAATTTAAAAAATTCAAAAAATTAAAAAATTCATACATTTAAAAAATAAAAAATTTAAAGATAAAAAATATTATAAATAGAAAACAAATAAATATTATAAAAAAAACTACTGTCCCCCTTTCAAATATCATCTCATTATTCGTTCTTTTAAATATTTATTTTATTTTAAATTGTTTGTTTTTTTAAAATTATTTTATTTTATTTTATATTACTAATAAAATATTTATTATTTTTAATTTTATTATTATTTATTATTATTTTTAATAAAATAATCAGAATTTAAATTAATTTTAATAAAAATAATTTAGTTTAATATAATAATTTATTATTATAATTAAAATTATTTAATAAATTATTTAATTTTAATTTTATTAACTTAAGTAATAAATAATTTAAAATGAAAGAGTAGTTTTTTTGTCAAGGCTACGCAGTAAGACAGAGAGCAATCGTTGGATTTTATTTTTATTTTTGTCCAAATTGACTTCTTCATACTCCCAGTTCCTAAACTCTTCAATCCTCATACTTTGTTCGTTTCGGATGCAAAGGGAAAAAATGGGAAGAGAAAAAAAGATTGTTTTGCTCGGTAAATTAAAAAAATACCGTAATACATAAAAAAATTATGATTGAATCATGGTTGGCTATGATTTGACTGGAACCAAGATGCAACTGCGAATTTTTGTTAGGTAAAATATTATACTTTTAGTTATGAAAAATAGTACATTTTTTTTAACACCTAACCAATTTTTGTTTCATTTTTTTACTTGACTTTCTTTTTAGTAATATTTTAAAAATTTTATTTAAGAAAGAAATTTCAGATCATTAATAACTAGTAATGAACAAATGGTGGTAACAAAATGTTAAAATAATTTTTTTATCCTAATGTTAACAATGAAGTTATAAAATTATTTACCCACGTTCATGAAAAATTAAAGACGTAGCAAGAGTTTAACTAATTTACACTTAAGCATAATTACCTTATTTAGAACTCTACTTTTGTATAAAGTTGATGTCGGTAAATGCGTTCGTTTTAAAATTGGTGAGAAACCGAGGTGAATATTCAAATCGTGCCCTGGGTGCCCGCGTACTATAAATGCGCCACGCAGAGAGAGGCAAAGAGTAGTGAGAGCCACAAGAATGTCCTCAAACATGGCGAATTTGAAGGGCCTTCGGAGAATGCCAGTTCCACAAACCAAAGGATCATACGGAGGCCAGTCCAAACGCGGAAGAAAAAGACGAACAAAATTCAAAGGTCCATTCCGAGTTATTCTTCTTGGCTTCAATCATAACACTTCGTCCCGCAAAAATGTTGACATTTTGTTTCACTGAATTCGACGTTGATTTCAAGAGGGATTCGAACTTATTAGGGTTAAATATATGCGAATTTTAAATCTAAGATCAAGTCCCGCTATTTCCAGTTAAAGTTCAATGTGTAATGATTTGAGTCCGTTGAAAATGTGCATACCTGGTGTTATTGGAGTGCTACCTGAAGAGACATTTCTATGCAGCCGAGTTTCATATTGAGAAAATGGTAACTGAGCTCCTACTTCTTCCATTGCATGAAATTCTAGTAATTTTGGTATAGAAGACAGTTAATAGAATAGATGCAGTGCAAAAGTATGTTAGCCACTTTAATTAAACGAATAAAAGGAATAGCTGCTTGTTCTTCACTGGAATTGACTTATATTGTTCTTTTTAACGAATAGAGATTCACAGAATTTTCAGAGTCTGGTGATTTATCATGGATAATTATAGAGACAAATGGTAAATAAGAATCTGTCGGAACCATGTGAAGTTTAGATCTTTGTTACCTACACATGTAAATGCATATTCTTCTCTAGGTTGTATATGTAACTGGTTAATATGCACTGATGCAGTAGTAGAGATTTTATGACTTACAAAGATTGGTGACTGTCACCATTGATAGGCACAATAGAAGACTAATACTAATATACACCCCCGCACTAGCCCCCTATACAAAAATAGACTAATGTTAAAAAGAAACTAGCTGTAGGCCAAAAGAAGTGATAGTTCAGTTTCAGAAACTGCTGTAGAAATTGGGAGATATAGAAATTGTGGTGAGATGTCTAATGGGACCCTCATACTCCATTTTGTTTGGCTGCTCTCTTTTATGAACTAGTATTCTGACTGAGATGCCCTTCTTAAACAAGAAGGAGAAGGACAGTGAAGAGCAAGTGGGAAACAATATGCACTGCAAGATAAAGAGTCTCTTTGTGCTTTCTTTGGCATGCTTAATAGCAATTTTTATAAGGTTATTGGTGTCAAGATAAGTATCTGAACACCTTGGAAGATATTACGTTTGAATATCTTCTTTTAAATCTAGATATGAATATTGTATACATATTTTGAAATGTTTTATAATGGCCGGTGATATAGAGTTCCAAAATCATGGTTTTAAATTCAAAGCATGGTATTATGCATCCAAAGAATTGAGGGGTTGAGGTTTAGATGGAAATGGGGATTGAAGTTTGTGAATGGACTACTTCATTCTCTCCGATGGAGGTGAGGAACTAGTTTGAAGAAATAGGTCCATTCCATTCACTCGTCCATGAACTCTCTCTGAACCAGCTTCTCATTCTAGTAATATATGCAATCCCATTAGGTGACGGCTAGGGCCAGGTTACCAAAATTATGATCACAATCTCCTCTCTCTATATTGAATTTTGATTTGTTTGGACACGACTGCTTTTTTAGTTTTCTGATTGTTGTTTTCCTGCTAGAAGTAAGACTTTAAAATGTAGGAAATACTTCATTTTATTTTTTGATAGAAAAAGTATTTATCAATAAGAGGAGAAAAGAATACATCAACAGAGGACAAGTAATCCTCCCAAATCATGAAGAAACAATTAGTAAAAGAGACCATACATTAACTCAAAAGAGCTTTCCAATCCCTTTGTCATCCATAAGGGTGGCCCCCTAAAAAAACCATGTGCTGACACCTAGAGTGACACCCAAAAGACAACTCTTTCCCAAAGGAGATCTGATGGAAGAAACTTCTGCTCAAAGACTCTTGCATTTTGTTCTTACCATGGACACCACAAGCCTGCAAACACAGCACACTTCAAAAGGACTTTCTGCTCCTTACTAGTCCCAAAACCCCTGAACTTAATAGTCAAAAAGTGATCTAGGTTTGATGGGCAAACCCACTGTTCTTTAAAAAGGCTAAAAAATCTATTCCAAATCTGCCATGCCACAGCACAATGCAAGAAATGATGAGTATTTGTCTCTGAATAGATAATCCATAGACTATAAACTCAAGAAAATACACCGAGGACTCCCATGAATAGCTGATGATGTGAACTTTAATATATCTCTACTACTAATAAAGAGATCAGGGATGTAGTTTTCCATCTTTACTTTTACAACAAAGGTTTCAAAATATCCTTTTCTTATTCAAATTTATAACTAAACAAATAAGTTATATGGTTATTAAATATAAAATGAAAATGGAATAAATTGACATCAATAAGCAATCACTTCCTCATTTTCTCTCTAAACTTTCCTTATGTTTCTTCACTAGTTTTTCTCTTAACCGCATACATGTATGCGTGTGCCACTTTCTAGTTATTAAGATAAAGATTGGGCATAAATTTTTTCTCAAACTTCAAATATGTACTTGCACATTAAAAGGCCTATAACATAAACTAGAAACATTTTTTTTTTCAAACCCGTCTACTCCTACACTAACATCCAGATATGTTTATTTTGGTTGTATATCACATGGTTCCCATGATGGATACTTTGAGCACAGAAAATTGGCCCTGTTTTTCTGTGTTGCATCTATGGATTATACCTTTATATATTGATAGACAAGGTAATTTTATGTTGACAAACTGAAATAATATATCTGCTACATATATTGATGCAAAGAATTGATTATTTTCTTGTAACTTTCTATATTGTTCTCAGTTGGTTCTATATTTTCGTTGCCAAGAAATATGAAACATGAATGTTTAATTTGTAAACTAGAAAAGCAAGAGAATAAAAATGGAGGAAATGGTGGAGCAAAATAAGGGAGGTGAAGAGAGAAAATGAAGTGTAGTTATTTAGAAATATTTATTTGTGTTATTCTTTATATTTAAATTTACACCTTAAAAATTTTATTACTTGATTAAGCATACATTTAAACGGAATAAGGACGGTTTTGGAACTTTGAGGACAAAATGTGAAGATAAAAAATAATTCCGTCTTCTCTTTATTAATTATAGACGTGTATCATATATTAAGAACTCTCATAATGCCTTTGATTTCAAATATTACAGGGTATTCCAGAAAACATTATTGTTGGTTCTCATATTTGGATTGGAGACCCAGAACTAGTTTGGATTGATGGACAAGTACTGACTATTAATGGAGAGGAAGCTGAGATTCAAACTAGTACTGGGAAGACGGTAATCATAAACTGCCACTCTTATGGTCTTCTGTTTCTGTTGTCTCTAGCGCCACTTTTCTGTCATTCCTTTGTGGCAGCCTGGTTTTCAAGGGATTTAGATATTTCCATTTTCTTCTTCAGTTTTTGTGTTTGTCATGCATAATTTAGTTACAAGAAATACGTATGCTGGCAATAATCTTTTTCATTTTTTGAGGAGGATATTGTTCTTAAAACAGATAGCTAAGGTTAGAATGGAAAATCTTAATATCCATAAAGCATGGGTTTCTTTGACATTTCCTATGATCTCTATTCATAAAATGAAGATGTAAGTTGTATTGTAGGTTTTCTTCTCTTTTGAAGTATGGGGATCTTGAATGCAAATAATCTATGAGAAAGACAGCTGGGCTAAGTTCTCTTGTGCAGTATGGGGATCTTGAATACAAATAATTTATGAGAAAGACAGTTGGGCTTAGTTAATTTGTGCCTCCTATTTGATAGGGAATGAGAAATGGCTGATTACTTTCTTCTTCATCGTCTTGTTGCTTGGAATATATGGTTTTTAGTCTTCTTATTTAATTTTCCATTTTTTCCTTCCCGTTTGTGGTAAAAATTTTATTTTATGGATTTTACAATGGTAGAAGGGATGTCTTGAAGGGTGCAAAAAAGAAAGGAAAGGGAAGTTCAAGTGATTGCTTCATTGTTGTATCAGTTATGAAAGAATGGAGAGAGAACACTTAGGCAACCTGTCTCATACCCAAAATACTCAACATTTTGTTCTTAAATTAAAAATTTTATTGTTTTGAGCAATGAGGTATACACGCTCAATGACTTTGAACACATTTGATGTTAAATCAAATAAAATATTATGTCAATCCTCACTCCTTAAAAACTGTAAGTTGAGAGGAATAAAAAACAAAAGTGGTCTGAAGACATTAATTTGAATACTTATTTCTGTCAGGAGGCACTCATTATGTCCCAAAAGAATAAGAATGCATCTGATTGTATATTACATAAGCAACATTACTACATGCACACACACATTTGGTCTTGTAATCTGAGTCAATTATCTTCATTTCTATTTTATTTTTGTTTTCATCAGGTTGTTTCCGGTTTGTCAAAATTATGTTCCAAGGATACAGATGCTCATGCTGATGGAGTTGATGACATGACCAAGCTTGCATATTTGCATGAGCCAGGGGTGCTTCATAATTTAGCAACTAGATACAAGCACAATGAAATATATGTAAGATTATCCCCACCTTTGGTTTGAAATTAGTTACTATTCACCTTTGTGAAAGAATGACTAATTTCTACTGCTTTGGGAGGCTCTAGTATAACACTTTGACATCATGGCAGACTTATACTGGAAATATTCTTATTGCCATGAATCCCTTTCAAAGTCTTCCACACTTGTACGACACCGATGTGATGAAACACTATAAGGGAGCTACACTTGGAGATTTAAGCCCTCATGTTTTTGCTATAGCTGAAGCAGCATATAGGTGAGTTTGCACTTCTTGTATTAATAATATTATTAACTTTCTCTTTCTTTAATGGGATTCAAATTGCCTACTGTTTGCTTAAATTAGGGCAATGATTACTGAGGACAAAAGCAACTCTATTCTTGTTAGTGGCGAGAGTGGCGCTGGTAAGACAGAAACCACCAAAATGCTCATGCGTTACCTGGCATATTTGGGTGGAATTGCGGCACCTGAAGGGTCTAGTGTTGAACAACAAGTTCTACAAGTAAGGTTATCTGACGCTGCATTATGGTTGCTATTGCTTCTACAAGTTTATTGGGGCTTATACTGAGGCATAGCGTTTAAAGTTGCAAGATCTTAAGTTCTTGCTCTTTGCCAAAGTAAGAACAACCTAGAAATAGCTGGAAAACTAGTCATGTTCTTAGCATCTTAGATATGTAAAAAACAACAATGAAGACTATATATATTTCTGATGTGAATGAGTGAAAATAATACATGCAAATGTGAAGATTATGATTTATGTTTCATGCCCAATTAGAAAGGCTGATAAAGGATTGATTTTATTTATTACTAATGTTGGTTAATGGGTACTGGGTTGTTTCTAATATTCCTGTATAGTTTCAGAAACACCAGGTAATGCTTTGTTTTTTATGAAGGTAAATTGTTTGTGTCAAAATGATCTAGCCTATTTAATGGCATTCTGCAAGGTACTTATACTTCTGACTTGTATAGTTGAGGAATAGGTAATTGAACAGGCATTTTTATCAAGCAAATGAGGCTAATTGGAACAATGTCAAGTGAAAGATTCTGTTGACTTACTATATTTTAACCATGTATGAGTTCTGGTTGTGATTAGACAAAGGAGTTAAGTACTTCAACCTCCCTTTATTTCGTTGAAATTACACATACACCCCTTCTACTTCTAAAACCTATAGATACTTTCCTTGAAATTGAAGTTGTGTTAACACTACTACTAAGTCCATCCTACGCATATTGGTTGGTTAATAGGAGTTAGCACTTAGCACAATAAGCAAAAAAATAAAAAGGGTTGGAACCAAAAGTAGCTAAAGTGAACTTGTAAAATCTTTTTTATGGGTCCCTTTCAGCAATAATGCCAAATCTCTTTGCATATCTAATAGGGCCACTTTCTTAAAATAGCCCTCGAAAATGCAAGCATTCCACTGCAAAGGAATATTTCAAATCACTATGAAAACTGTACATTGCCACAAAGTTTTACCATCCTTTTTTTGCCCTAAACCTTTGAATTGTATAAGGAGAAATTGCTCTAAATTCAGTGGACGCACACTGAAGCAATTGGCTACCCAACAATGTAAAATTAAGTGAGCAATAGTGTTGGCATCATTCATGCGCAATAGTACAATTATTAAGAGAGAGAGCTATGTTAGGTTTGCGAATTTTCAACATGTCATTTGTGTTAATTCTAGTTTTGTCTTCTTAATTGGTGCTAATGAATCCATTTCTTCTAGAAGATTAGTTGATGGGAAGTTCTTGGTCTTAAAACGTGCAAATATATATAACAAAGTTGTTACTTGCCTTTTTTCAAATTTTTCTATGAAGTCCTAATTAATTTTATGATTTTATCTAATTCTTTAACTTGCGAGGCACTAACATTGTATTTTTTCCCATTAAGTTGTTCATTCCCCATGTGTTTAGCTCATGGATTATTTAGAGGGGTCACTATTTGACATTCAAAGAGATTGGAGAGCTTTGTTCTGAATTTTCTTGTAGCTTCCTTTCTTATCTTTTTCCTTAGAGCACATCTCATCCTCTTCTTTGTATTCTCTTTTTCATTTTTAATAATATTTTCCTTTTCATATATATTAAAAGAGTAAAATACTTTGACCTCCCTTGGATTTAGAGTAAAATATGTGGACCCCCCTCTATTTTAAAAATGTACATGGACCTTCCTTATATTTTAAAAACACACTATCTTCTAGTCATTTCTAAAGGTCAAAGGCCAGATTTGATGGTCAAATACCTAAACACCATTGATTTATTGTAAATAATGGTTTAGACATTACTCATGTCCGTTTGAGGAAGTTGAGAGTGAAGCAGTGCCATATATACTTAAATTTGAGAGCAACATGCTGGAGTTTCAGACAGACATGAGTAATGTCTGGAGCTATGATGTACAATAAATTAAGGGTGTTTTAGGAATTTGACCACTGAATGTAAATTTTGATTTGTCTCTAATGTCTCTATTAACAGTTCTGTTAGCATCATTTTAAAAAGGACTATAAAGTAGTGTTTTTTAAAATATAAGGGAAGTTTATATATATTTTCAAAACAAAGGGAAGGTTCACGTATTTAACGTTAAATTCTGGGGAGGTCAAAGTATTTTACTCATATAAAAAGGAAGTCTTGCATTTCTTTTTTCCTTTTGGATAAAGTCTACTGTTGATTACCCTTCTTTTGATATGTTGATTAGTTTTCTTTCATGGTTTATAGTCCCTGAATGTTAGACTCTGCATTGCCCTAAGTTTTGGTCAAAATGGTAATGGTGCAGTCAAACCCAGTTCTTGAAGCATTTGGCAATGCAAAAACTGTCAGAAATGACAATTCCAGGTGAGAATATTTTGGTTATGCCATATGTGCTTTTATTTTTATATGTTACAGAATGTAACCTTGATACTGTTGTTTCTTGTGCACGCTGCTTCCATTTCCGTGTATGTGATTTTTGGTATATCAGGATATCTTGTATATGTGGAGACTTGTGGATTAGTCTCATTCTTTCTTCACCCTTTTGACTTTACCATTGTATACATTTAATGTGCATTTTAGTTCTTCATAGATTTTATTCAAAAAAATATTTGTTTTTCCTGGAAGTGAAAGTGGACCATATATTTTGTAAAAAATTCTAATCAGGATCTGTTTTATCTTTTGATGCTAATTATATTCAAGGTAAGTGGGATTTACTGATTTCAAAATGAGCAGTAGTCTTATACCTACTACTATTCCCTTTATTTAATTGCAGCCGTTTTGGAAAATTTGTTGAGATTCAATTTGATAAGCGTGGAAGAATATCTGGCACAGCCATTAGAACATATCTCCTAGAGAAATCTCGTGTTTGCCAAATCTCAGATCCTGAGCGTAACTATCACTGTTTTTACCTTCTATGTGCTGCTCCACCTGAGGTAGGATTGTCTAAGCTAGATCTTCTATTCTCGTTTCTGCTTGCCTTCTTTAAATTTCTAGGTGACATTCTGAATTGTCATGTTTGCTTTTATCAGGAAAAGGAGAGATATAAGTTGGGAGATCCTAGTTCATTTCACTATCTTAATCAATCCAATTGCTATGAATTAGTTGGTATTAATGCTGCTCAAGAGTATCTGAGCACAAAGAGAGCCATGGATATAGTGGGAATCAATCGGGAAGAACAGGTATGACTATGACCTTTGTTAGTGATTGTAATAAAAAAGATATTATAGTAAAATTTTTAGTAAACTTTCCTCCTTCCTCTCAGGATGCAATATTCAGACTTGTGGCTGCAATTCTTCATCTTGGAAACATTAATTTTGAAAAATCAGAAGAAACTGATTCCTCAGTTTTAGCAGATGATGTATCGAAGTTCCATCTCAAAATGGCAGCAGAACTTCTCATGTGTGGATGAATATGTGCTATTACCATCATGTGATATCTTTCTTTATTTGAATATTATTTTATTTATTGAACTTATTCTTATTTCAGGTGTGATCCAAGTGCTTTGGAAGATGCACTCTGTAAGCGTATGATGATTACACCAGAGGAAATCATAAAGAGAAGTCTTGATCCTCTTGCTGCAACAGTTAGCAGGGATGGTTTAGCAAAGACATTATATTCTCGTTTATTTGACTGGTAATATGGTTGTCATTTGTAAATATGAAAGAAAAAAGATGTTCGATGTTTTTTGATTATTGCTATTAGAATCTGACTTTCTTATTTCACTGAAAAAAAAAAGAAACATCATTTTAATGATGTGTTTGTTATGTTCAGGTTAGTTGATAAAATTAATGTCTCCATTGGGCAAGATCCTAGCTCAAAATGTATCATTGGGGTTCTTGACATATATGGTTTTGAAAGCTTTAAAACTAATAGGTAAGTATAGTCTGCATTATTTACTATAAATTTGCTATTATATGATTTTATACAAGCACAAATAGATACACACACGTAACTCTCATACAATCAGCATTCAGCACTAATTCATATAAATGTATATGTATATTTATATTATATATTTGCACTGTTCCTATTGCTTGGGAGCTTCTGTACTTCAACATGCCTAGGTGGCTTGAACATCTTATTCTCTACATTATCCCTCCCCCTCAATACCTTTTGGTATTGGTAGTTGGAAAACAAGTGATTAAAACACAAGCTGTCCTTTGCGTTTTTGCTACTTGGGTGACTAAAATATATTTAAACTGGTATTTAATTCATTTTATGCAGTTTTGAGCAGTTCTGTATTAACTTCACAAATGAAAAGCTGCAGCAACACTTCAACCAGGTAGGAGGTTAGTCTTTCATATTTCTGAGAATTTGAGCTGTAACTTTTTCTTAACATGCAATCTAAGGTTGTTTATGTCCTGCAGCATGTGTTTAAGATGGAGCAAGAGGAATACTTGCGGGAAGGGATTGAATGGAGCTACTTAGAATTTGTAGATAACCAAGATGTGTTGGATCTCATTGAAAAGGTTTTTACATACTTTAAACTTGAGTTTTGTCATAATGAAACTTATGAAAGCATACTTTGTAGCTTTTCTCTTTTAGTAATCTTATTGAAACTGAGGCAAACAATTGCTGGCTCACATTTGCAGTGAAAGAATCACGGCCAAACTTAATACAAATTACATTGGCTTGTTGCTACGTATGAACATGGTTAGGCTTCAGTCAGTTAGTTGGGGCAAATTTCATCTAGTACTCTATATGTGCTTGCAAGTTGCTTATTTGGCTTTATATTTTGCATTTGACCTGTGCAAGAAAAAAGAAAGTAAAACTCAGTATGCAATGTTGTTCATCTATAAACAGGGATCTAATCATGATTCCCTTTGGTTTTCATCTCATGCATCCGTTAAGTATAATTGAAGAGATAGGGGCGTTGCTACATCTTTGTATTGCAGGGGATCCTCTTGTAATTATTTTTATTTTTTTATGTTAGTTGAGGAGGATTGCTAATCCTCATTTCTGTATCTTTCTCTTTCTCCAAATATTTTTCTGTAGAACGAATAATGAAAGCTGTTATTGTAAGTATTGACTTAGCAAAATCTCATGAAGTATGGTAAATAGTTTTTTTCTGGGATATATGCTAAAGGTAACCATGATCTTGCATATATTACGTACAAATTCCAGGTTTTCTCGTAGATTATGTTGTGCAAAGACCCATTTGTTTGCTAGACACCCATCATTCACTACTGTTATTGGTCCTCCTTCACCCATCATTTGATTAGTGGGGATTATCTTTTGTCAGTCACGTCAAAGACATTCTGCCTTTATCTTTTGTAAGCCATTTTATAGAGCAATCCTTAAATAGGCAAACCCAACTTGATAGCCAATCAATTCTAAATTACTAAAGTCCTTTAATAACCCCACTTTTTTTTTTTAACAAAATAGCCTGATTACCCAAATCGCTAATAAATACCCAAATCACAATAGACTCAATCTATAAAAATTTATTATTGCGTATTGCTAATCTATACTATTATATATGACTCTGGGAGAGTTAGTCTCCTTGGAGTCTTATATATATGACTTTAACTTAAAAAAAAGTAGTGGGTAGTTATACAATAACTTCCCACGATCTGTTTTTAAAATAAAAATATATTATATCCTATATACATGGAATATGGATAATTATATATTGATTTATTTTTTATTCGTTAAATGGTAAATAATAGTTTTTTATTCAAAAAGACTTGAAATTATTAATTTATTTAAATATAATTCAAGCAAAAAATGGATTGACAAGCACATTAGTGCTTGTCAAGACACTAGTATTTTTAATATTACTTTCCTATATCCCACTATTCCTATTCCATTCCCCATCTTTCTCATTATAGGATGATGCTATGTGCCGAACTTTTGTATTTGAATATTTTTTAATATTCCTAGACTGTTTGTTTAGCAATATGACTTAGTTTGTACCCTCTGAATGTGCTTCCATAATGTAATAACACATATCTAAAATATTAGTCTTGTTTTGCAGAAACCAGGTGGAATCATTGCTCTGCTTGATGAAGCTTGGTATGATGAAATTTTGTCTGGTTCTTGTTGTATTTGCTTTTTGTGTGTGTGAATTTGGGTCTGGAAAAAGAGAAATAATGGAATAGGGGAATAGGAGTCAAAACTAGTTATTCTTGCTTGCATGAAATGACTATATGTGATATAGAGCCTGCTAATTCTAGTGCTAGTTTGAGTCTCATAACATACTCATGCTTCTATGTTTGAATTGATGCCTGCTGTTTTAGTAATTGTCAATCAAAGATATCTGCAAGTAATGAAATGTGATCCATTGATTGGCAATGGTAGGATCAGCTTTTGATATTCATTCTTATGAGTTTAAGGACAAAGAATGTATAAGTTTTGGTCTCTGATATACTTAATATTTGGTCAACAAATGGTCAACAAATATTTACATTTTCATGGTGGCTTGCTGATATGCAATCCTATTAAAGTCAATAATGATTTCCTTAAACTGTTTATAGGCAGCATGTGAGCTTGTTATTGCAATCTAGAATTGTTTTGTGGTGACTTATACCTCTTAATAGCATAGTCATTGTTTTTTTGTAGTATGTTTCCAAAGTCAAGTCATGAAACATTTTCACAAAAGCTTTATCAGACATTCAAAGATAACAAACGCTTCATCAAGCCAAAATTGACTCGCTCGGACTTTACCATTGTTCATTATGCAGGGGAGGTGAAGTTGATTCTTCAGCATTTCTGTTTTCTACATTGGTTATTATTTTGGTCTCTGGGTTTATGTTAAAAGTTATTTATGCACTTTTCAGGTTCAGTATCAGTCTGAACAGTTTTTAGACAAAAACAAAGACTATGTTGTTCCTGAACATCAAGACATGCTGAGTGGTTCCAAATGTTCTTTTGTAGCAGGCCTTTTCCCTCCACTTTCTGAGGAGACAGCCAAATCCGCTAAGTTTGCTTCTATTGGTTCTCGTTGTAAGGTATCTTATATATGATTGTTTGCCTTGTTGGAAGGAAATATGTTATCTTAAATGTCCTAGAACTATTGTAAGGTGAATGATATTGTGTCTAATTTTTGCAGCTACAATTACAACAATTGATGGATACGCTCAATTCTACAGAGCCCCATTATATTAGATGTGTGAAGCCAAATAGTCTTTTAAAACCTGCCATATTTGAGAATATGAATGTCATCCAACAATTACGTTCTGGTGTAAGTATAAATTGGAATTAAGTTGTTACAAATTTGCTGTAAACTTATGCTTGTACAATTTACTTTCATTGTTGATGATGTAGGGTGTTCTTGAAGCAGTAAGAATTAAATGTGCTGGATTCCCCACTCACAGGACCTTTCGTGAATTTTTAACTCGATTAGGTATTCTTGCTCCAGAGGTTCTCCGAGGGAAGTAAGTGTGACTTAATACCAATTTTGGCTATATGAACTTTTTACTTGGTAATCTTGAGTCCATTGCTTTCTGTTCTGACATTTACTTGGTTTCTCATCCTGAAAATAATCCACATCTAAGCAGCCCTGATGAACTGGATTCATGTAAAAAGATTTTGGAGAAGGTTGGCCTAACAGATTATCAGGTAGAACTGGAATTGTATTTTTTGTGTGTCTGTGTTTATTAGTATTACCCATTTAGATACTCCAGTTATACCATTTTCCTGGAATCTTTTTCTGGTGCTCATGCATATGGTTTGGCGAAGGAAATGAAATGTGTAAATAATTATTGACACATGACAAAGGATGCATATTCTGGCTCACATATGTTACCTGAAATTCTTTTCCGCAAGATGATCTTCTACATGAGAATGAACTATTACCGATTCTGCTAATTTTGCAGATAGGGGAAACACAGATATTCTTAAGAGCTGGTCAGATGGCTGAGTTGGACTCTCAAAGAGCACTCCTTCTTAGCAACTCCGCCACAGTTATCCAAAAGCAAATTAGAACTCATTTTGCTCAGACAGCATATGTTGCATTGCAAAAGTCTTCTGTCTGTGTGCAATCCTTTTGTAGAGGTAAGTAATTTATTTTTTTTCTTATTTTGTGAAGGACAAGAGACTTATTGAATCTGTCATGGTTTGTCAGAAGCAGACTATAATGGGTATGGTGTTTTTTGTAAGGCAAAAGGTCTCTTGGGTGTATAGTTCTTGTGGAAATGGTAACTTTCCTTGGGGAAAGCATGAAGTCTTTCAGTTTGGGACGAACCTTTATTTCTTAAAATTAGAAGTCTTTTTTTTTAATATTTTTCAAAATAAATTAAAACTTATCATCAAATGGCAAAGGGGGATGTTGGGGTTTTCGTGAAAAAAACCCAAGAGAGAGAGAGAAATCAGAGAGCAAGAAAGTTTGGGAGAGAAGTTCATACTCATTGATTCGGAAAATTCAAAGATATACAACCTTTGCAAGTAAGACGACAACCTTTTTCAAAGTACAAAAGCATAAAGCATTATAGACAAAGCATGCTAGTCATCAGTATTTTGCAGTCCTATGTTTCACATGATCCTAGGCATAAACAGCTACTACAGTCTTTACAAAGTCAAACATAACTTTCTTGCCACATCGCCAAGTATGATAATGAGATACCTCAAAACTACATAGATACCTTGAAACTCTTGAGGTAGCTCGGAACTATCAGGTACCTCGAAATTACAAGGAATCGCAAAATGTTTCAATAGGGGATAGTGCATTACCTTTAAGGCTTGCCACAAAAATTGGGGACAAAAGCCAAAGAATATTATCAATCTTTAAAGTGAAACTTCTAAGAAAATCTAGTAATGATAGACTTCTTGTGGTATAACATATCTTAAAAACATTTATCCTCTTCAATGTCTCCTGAGAATGCTTCTTGTTGTGGAAAAAGAATTGTTTCTTTCAAGCCAAAAGATAGGGAATTATCTTCTGTCAAGGACCATTTCAACCCAAAAGGTTAATTTTTAAGATGACCCACGAATAGTTTTATTATAATCTCTATCATCCTCCATTCCATGACACTATCTTTCTGTAACCTATCTTGTTTCCCACCAGCTCTTCATCAAATTTAAAACAGTCTGTAACATAGTATGATTAACATGAAATATGTACATTGTTAAAACTTTTTAAAGTTTGGTCCTCCTTACTTATTAAGTATAGCTTCAGTGTTGCTTGTTGTCTATGCTTCCAATGGAACTATTTATGAAGCTCTACTTATAGAGTCAATTACATGATTGTTGTGACTTTTAGGAGATCTGGTTCGGAGATCATATTATCACATGAAGAGGGATGCAGCTGCTGTCAGAATTCAAAGGAATATGCGTGGAAAACTAGCCAGAAAAAAGTACAGTCAATTAAATATTTCTGTCATTGTATTGCAGACAGGTTTCCGGGCAATGGCGGCTCGAGATCAATTGAAATATAGAAGGCAAACTAGTGCAACTAGAATTCAGGTTAGAACTGTCCTAGTAATGTATAATATATTTGTGCTTTAAAATGCTTTTCCTGTTACCTAAACTTTTAGGGGAAAAAATTGTAGTCTTATTGGCGCCAACATAGAACTCTCTAACTATAAGAAGCTTAAAACCATCGAGAACAGAAGGTTGAATATGTTAATGTTTGTACTGGTTGTTAAATTCCCATATGTCTGCAGAGCCCGCGGCCACCCCCCACCCCCCGTGGCTGGGGACAGTAATTAACACCATGAAGCCATTATTTGGAGGGCCTTGCGGGGGACAGTAATTAACACCATGAAGCCATTATTTGGAGGGCCTTAATTTGGTTCTGTAAAAGGCACACAACGAAGAATACAGAAAAACCAAAATGACCCCATTTCATTATAATTCTTTTGACGTCCTTGCAACTGACCTAACAAAATGAATTATTTGCTATCATGGAATGCAAGGTTTCAGAGAAAGCAGTGGAAAACCAAAGCTCTTCCATGAAAGAATCCTCAAATCCTTTAGAAGATGCTGAAAGCATTGAAGCTGTCACGGAATCCTCAAGTCCTTTACAAGATTCTGAAAGCATTGAAGCTATCAGGGAATCCTCAAGTCCTTTACAAGACAACAAAAAGATTGAGGCTCTTACTGCAGAAATAAAAAATTTAAAGGTAAACCAAATATATTTGTTACTCCTACACTTTTGGTATAAAAAATAATATATAACTCTATTTGTTTTATTGTTGTTCTCATATTGAATCTTGGTTATCTGTCAAAATAATTGCCGAGGAAAAATAAGAGTCAGAGTTCTAGCTTAGTAAGACTACTGATTCTTTTAGTGTATGAACCAGTTTTCGTTATTATATAGCATTTATTTTTCTCTTGAGAGAAAGAAAAGGGGGGGGGGGGGTGTTATTTAACTGAATGAGATATTGCTGATTAGGTACTCACTTTATTTTCTGGCTTCCTCATTATTCTCCTATATTCTTCCTTATTAGATATGAACCTCTATTATTTGGCATTTGATATATTTACTTATATTGCATCGCTAAAATTTTAATTTCCAATAACAACTTAGACCCTGTTTTGTGGGGGGGTTCCTATTGTTGATTTACAGAGAGACTGGGCAGCATTATTTCATTCTTGATCTTTATTGCTTTCTTTTGCCTTTTGTATTTTTTCGTATTTATTTTCATTGGAGGATGTCTTATTCTCCTAATTTGTAATTCTCTTCTCCCTCAATAAAATTTTCTTTTTCTATCAAGAAAAAAACAACTTAGACCCTGTTTGGGAATGCTATGGCTTTCCATAAGCTACAATGCTATAGGTGCTGTGAAAAGACGTCTAAAATCTTGTTTGTGAAAATCTGATAAAAGCTTATGCAAATTGCATATTGAACAATAAATTGTTTGGTAAAAATTAATGTATAAATATTGTGGCTATCTAAGATTACAACAATAAGTTGATATAAGGAAAGAATAATGTTATGAATATACAAGTGCAGGTTATTTTAAGTAATCATATTATTGACAGTCATAACAACTTTGAGAAGCATTTCCTAGGGTGTTTATCAAAAGCACCTGTGGCTTTTAAAAAGAACTAGAAGAAGCACCATCAAAATTATTTAACCAAACTTAAATTTATGACTTTTTCTGTCAATGCTTCTTCAAGTTTCAAGATTGCGGACATTTAAACTTGAAGAAGATGGCCATTAGTCTTCATTTAATTCTCTTCAGCCTGTTAACCTTGAACAACTTCATTTTCTTGCATATAATGGCTGCGGTAGGTGTTGTTTATTCCATTTGGAAGTTCATCTTATTAAGCCTTTTTTTTCTGCTTGCTCTTTGCAACCAGAAGGGGTTCTGCAGCAGCTCACCAGTTGTGATGCATTTGCTTTCTGCTATCTTTAACTTTTGGGTATAAGAGACCCACGTGGAAAAAAGAAAAGAAAAGACAGCCTCCTTCCCTAAATCAAGAGCAAATAGAGAGAATCTTGCACAAAAGGTTGAGAGGCGACATGTGTACTTTGAGGTAAAAGATTAAAAACTTAGACATAAAAGGTAGGGCATTTAGGATATCAAGAAATTTTCTTTTGGTGCCTCTAAAACCTTAAAGTAATAGTTGACTCATCAAAATCAATAAAACACAGTATGAAACATTGGGGTTCAACAGAAATCACGTGTCTTTTCCAATTGCTTGGTTTAGTTGGACTGTTGGAGTATTCTCTTTGTTTTAGTTTATAGAGTTCATGTCAATGTTATTTAGTGTTTACTTTTCGAAATTCTACCCTTTGTTGAGAATTGGTTGCATTTTATACAAATTTTAAAATGTCTGTTCCATTTTAACTTTGTCATACCTGCAAAGTTTTCATATCTTGACTTAGAAACTTATAATTTTACTTCTTAGTTTATTTCTTTTGATGTTAAATAGGTAATCAAAGTTTCTACTATAGGGCATTGATACATTAGAGACTGTGAAACAGGTTAGAGAATATTAACTTATAAATTACCAGTTTTCTGAGTAATAATTGCAACTGGCAAACTTGTTGAGACTGCTCTGACTGGCAATCATTAGTTGGAAAGCCAGATTCAAGTTCGGAGTTGCCAATAGGTCCATTTGGTAAATGAAGCTTAAGCTTAAAGGCCCAAAACTACTTTTGGCTCAACACTGAGATTACAACCTACAATGGTGTAGTTCAATAGAATTAGAACTCCTCTGGTTTTGTGTTTTTTGATGGAATTCATGCTTTTTCACATGATTTTTCTTAAGAGAATTATAAAAGTTTAGTTTGTCTGAATCACCATGAGATCCTTTTCCATTAAGTCTTTATAATTTAAAGCTAAGTTGAACACATTGCAGTCATTGTTTCCTTTCCTATATTATTTTCCATGTTTTATGTATTTCAATTTTTAAACTTAAAGTTTAAAATATAATGCTTGGTCATTTGCCCATAATTTTTGTGTCTTTTCATCTTTTATTACTTTTACACTGTGGTTGAACGGGTGGACATGAAGTTCAAAATTTTGAGCTTCTCTCGAATCATGCTGAACCTCTATGCTAGAGTTAAACATATAGTATTGCCTATAACCATTTCAACTAAAAAGCTTAAACTGTTAGGAGAAGGCTAATGGATGGTTTTATCCTTTAACACGCCCCCTCATGCAAAAGCCACTTTTAGGCTTCAAGCATGAACAATTTAATTATAAAGAGTGAGAGCGACAAGGATCGAACTCCTGACCACTTGGTCATAGAGGCTCTGATATCATGTCAATAACCATTTCAACCCAAAAGTTTAAGCTGTTAGGAAAAGGCCATGAATAATTTTATTATAATCTTTAACAATAATGATAGAAAGCAACCTATGATACTATTACTTGCCATCAATTGCATCAAATCTTTATGTTAGGTTTGCGTAGGAAATAGCTACTTCCATGTGCGGTGGGGTAAATGAGTATTGTTGACAAACCAAGGTAGAACTCACCCCCAAAAGCTAGCTCATTGGTGAGAAGGTACCCAAGGGATTATATACCTCACTTAACCAATCTACCCAAGCAATGTGGGACTTCTAACACTCCCCCTCACGAGGGAGGAGTGCACCCACGATGGAGAACGTCTCCAATGCCTGGCATAGACCACCGAGCTTTGGCTCTGATACCATGTTGACAAACCACCTTCGGTAGAACTCACCTCCAAAAGCTAGCTTATTGGTGCATGGGAGGGTGACCAAGGGATTATATACCTCATTTATTCAATCTACCAAGCAATGTTGGGACTTCTAACAAGTATGACTAACAGAATTTGGGTGGGACCTATTTACTTGCGAAG
>JASKGM010000001.1:9959783-9983549 GCA_034509205.1 Ceratonia siliqua | reverse complement strand
TATATATATATATATATATATATATGTCATATTTTTTTATAAATTTTTTAACATGTTTTTATATATTTTTTTAAATTTTTATACTTATTAATTAATAATGTTAAAAAATTTATGGATAAATAGTATAAAAAAATATAAAAATTTTTTAAAATTTTTTTAAAAAATTATATGACTTAGATAATAATTAATTAATGTTAAAAAATAAAAATAAAATCAAAACAAAAAATTAAAAAAATATAACATCTAAAATGCGGAAAACTATGGGTTGCCATCCATATATTATATGAAGTACTCACTATTTCTGTATAAACAGAACTTTATAACTGAAGCTGCAAGCACGACACAGGATCATATGGGGGGGTCAATCAGCCAAGGTTACAATTTCTATCCGGCTTATGCTCCTGTTTATGCGTCTCCACCTTCCAGCGCTGGCGGTCATACAGGCCATGCACCTTCTGCAGATTATGGCCCCGTATATGGTAATAACTATGGCTATTAAAAAGCTTAGATTCAATTTAGTTGAGGAGCCTTGTGTTAAGTGAACATATGTTCAGTTGTATTTCTCGTGGGTATAGCGAGACCCAGCATGTTCACTGTTCAGCTCCAGTCTTCGTTGGATAACAAAACCTTGGCAGCTTTACGGTCTTATATCCCATAGGTTTATGATTGTATTACACATGACTTGGTAGGATTTAGAGGATATGATAATTTGATAGTTTCTTGTTTTTGTTTTCTTGGTGAGGGCCAGCTTTCCAATTGGGTTGTCTAACTGGTCGAGATTGAAAATCCCCAAAAAAAAATTATCTCGGGCCCTTCAGGGGAAAAAATGAAAGCCTTTGAGAGATCTGCAGATCTGCTCAATCTCTGGAATGATTATGTTCTTGGTGACTAACTGACAATACGTCACTAAAACAGTAATTTAATCATAAAGTTTACATAATGGGACAAAATTGCCACAAACTTTGGAACTATGGAATGGAATCTCACAAAGTTGGTGAGTGGAGAGGGGCCAAGCTGGCAAAAGCCCATATATCTTTCAAAGTCAAAATTGACTTAACCTTGACTTTCTTCATTTTTGAATTTAAACAATTTCATGTGATATTTTGATAATACACATTAACTTCGGATGATGTATATTCTATTAATTCGTGAGTTATATTGGTGTCTAAACATGAAATAATTATATTTTGAGTTTTTTTAATTTGTAAAAATTATAATTGTTTATTTTAATTTGTTTGAATAATATAAAAAAGTTATAATTTTAATTTTGTAGTTAATTTTTTATTTATTTTTTATCAATTATTATTGATGTAGATAATAAAAAGGTCACATAAATTATAAAAAATTATACCTCACCTAATTATATATTTATATTACTAACTAACCCTACACGTTAGTCTCAAATCTCCCAATTTCTTGTTATGCTAATGGCCTTAGTTTTTGTTTGAAATACAAGTAAGGAATGGATGTAGATGGAGAGCTGGGTCTCTTGTTTAGGTTGTTCTCTCCCTGGAGTAAAGCTCGAATATGACGGTTATAGTACCATTTTAGATGAGATTAGCAAGATTTCTTGGTCATTAAAGGTTAGATTTTGACATTGATCGAAGATTGAGGGATGGCTTCGTAAGAATGGGAAGGATGAGCTATTTGTGATTATCCCATAGAAGCTGCCGCTGGAACTCGAAGCTTGGGGACGTCAATTTCACGATTCTTAAAACCCAATTCTTCAATCCTATACTTCTCTATTCAATATGTTGGACCAAGATATGAAGCAAAATTATAATCGAAAAATATTGTCTTCCAAGCTAATAGTTTCCAGACATGTTCAAATCAAAAAATATTTTCAAGGGAAGAATGAGTGCGTGTGTTTGAGAACATAGAGCCTTCGTCCCATTCATCCCCCATGGTAACTTGGACTGCATAAGTGCGAATGAAAGCAAAGAAATAGGAGAAGAATATGAGGGTGAGATCAAAGAGTATGTGAAGCAAGTTTTAGGAAAACAAATCAAAATTTTCAAGTTGTAGAAAACCTAGCTCTCAAACAACAAAATAGTACGTCATTTTAGGATCAAAATCATTAGAATTTACAACAAGAGGGCTTGCCTCAAGAATGGGAAGGATGATGCCATAGAAGCTCAAATTTAGGTAAGAAAAATTGGGAGATTTGAGGCTAACGTAGAGGCTAATTTGAAAATATAATTAGGTGAAATGTAATTTTTTAAAGTCTACGTCACTCATGGCCATTAAGAAATTAATGGGAAGTTAACTAGGGTATCAAAACTTAATTTTTATGAAACTATGAGGAGCATATTGTTCAAGCTGAAACTATAAGGGCTAAAATTACAACTTTGTTAAATTAGGGAGACCAAAAGTACAATTAAGTCAAGAAAAAAATATTACTAAAAAAACAATATCCTTTTCCTACTTGATAAATCATAAGTATTATTTCTTGAGGTAAACACAAAACAAGCTACTGTCCTTCATAAGAGAAGTGTAAAAGTGATGTACACAAAAATTATGTACAAATATTCTATCATAATGATGATGATAAATGATAAATAATAATAAAATTGATAAATCAGAAGTATTGTTCCTCGAAGGAAATCTAGAACAGGCTACTGTCCTTCGTAAGAGAAGTGTACAAAAAAATTGTGTAAAATATTTTATTATAATGATGATAATAATAAAAATAATATTACTCGATATATTAATCCTCTATATTGAAGGACGCTAGGGTGCAAAGTCTTAATATAGTTAAGATATAATTGAAAAGGCCAAAAGTTTTACGATGTAAAGTTGACTAAACATTGCCTATTTCAATCCATGAAGGCTAGTAAAGAATGTCCTCTGTCTATCTATCTAATCTAAGGGTCTGTTTGTTTTAACTTACCAGAAAATATTTTTTTTTTCATTCTCCTGTGGGAGGAAAAACTTTATTTTAAGGAGAAGTTGTTTTGTATTTGGATGCAATAATTAAGAATGACTTTTAAAGAAGGGTGAACAATTTTGGAGATAAAAGTTTTTCTCTCTTCTTATTTTTCTCCTTATCAAGAGAAATTACAATTTTTAGCTTCTTTTTATAGGAGGTTTTTTCCATTTTCATTAGATTATCATTTTTCTATAAATCCAAACAAACAGATATATTTTTATCAGAATGCATTATTTTTTTAAAAGAAATAATTTATTATCAGAATAAGCCCAAACAAACAGGGCCTAAGAATAACTAAAAAATATGTCAAAGTCAAAGCTGATATGGCAAAACCTAAACCTTTGTAGGAGAGTATAGATACCATATTCTTCGCTGGTTACCTCGTATATTGTATATATATATGGACGCTGCATGTAGTTCGAAAATGCCCTTGCTGGCGGCGGAAGCATCCATATTTTTATAAATGGTATTAACTTAATCATGAACAAAAGTTACATTAATCTTAATTCTTTTGAGCTTTGTCATCTTTATTACCTAAAAGATGACTCCAGTAAAAATATCTAAAATATTACTTTAATAATATATTTTGGTATCAATCAAAATTAACATATGAAGTTTATATGTAAAATTTATGAATAATGTTACGGTACCTCGTGTAGTACACCAATAACATGATACCATGTATCTTTATTAGATATAAATGTCTTTTTTATCTAACGATGATGTATGGTACCACATTATTAGTGATACCATATATTAAATATATTGTAAAATTTGTCAATATTTAATATCTATATTAATATATTTTGTTATATGGTAAAAATATCTTTAGGCTAGCTAAAGTATTTAAACTTATATAAAATATTAAAGAATTTTTTAAGTACATATTATATTTTAGAAAATTTTAATATTTAAAATATATTATTATTTTATTTAAGTGATATTAATCTTGCACAATAACTTTTAATTATAATAAGTTTTGATATATCATTTTCAAATATACTTTTATGTCGTTATGTATAGTGACTATTGAGTTAATAATTAACTATTGGTTGACCCACTAAAATTTACACTTAATTTAATGACCCAACTAATTTAATATAAACTTAAATGACTGGGTTTAGTTGGGTCTAATTGAGTTTGGGTAACTAAATGAATTTGAATATGGTTGTCACTATGGGTCTTAATTAAGGTCAACCCGGCCTGTTACAAGCTGTGTCAAAAAAATTATTTTTGCTTCAAAAATTCAACCCAACCCTAATCCTATAGGGTCACAGTATTAAACGAGCTTTAATGAGTTAGTACATGAAAAAATAAAATTTCATAACAGAACAAAACCTAAACTATCAATTAATTATTCTCAATAATTATGTAAAATTTTTATACATAATAAAATACCATCAATCAATCATAAACTTAATCTCTATAAAGACAATTTCAAAATTCATACCATAAATCAAAGACATAATAAACAAATGCATGAGAGAAATTAAAAAAAAAAAACCACGTATATATATAAGACATTTGATATGTTCACATGTTAATGTTTTTGATTGATTTAATCTATTCAAAATTAATGCAAGAATTTTTTTATTTAAATGATACCGATTAATTATATTTAGTTTAAGAAAATATCAATTATAATATTTTTTTATAGTTTTTAAAATTATTATTTAAATACTACTTAATGAATATATATATATATAATCTTGCAATATTCAAAATTTATGAAGAAAACTTTCACGTGTCTAGTACTTATCAAGTAATTCTAGTTTCAAGATTTTCAGCTTGAGTTATCCTTTCAATTTTTAATTAGATGCTTATATTCCATTCTAATTCTATGAGTTATGACTATGAGATTGTATCAAGTTTTGTGTTGAAATAATTCACATGTATTATTGTGTCAACATAAAAGTGAAATAAGTTTTGTAAAAAAAGAAAAAAAAATTAACAGAGCTCAACTTCACTCTTCATGATTTAACCTTAGTACTGTCAATTTTGAGTCTGTACAGTCTTTTTCAAGGCCCAAATTTAAACATGCCTGAATGTTTAATTTTTAATTTCTTTTATTTTAAATAGCATATAAATATATTATAATATTAAAAATATCATTCTTTTTAGATGATGGATAAAAATAATCTAAAAGACTAAGTAAATACAACATTTAAAATAAATTCAAATATCATTGTTGATATCTTTGATAAATGTTTTAATTTATAATATTGAGTTAGAATAATTTTTGTTAATATATACTTATTTTGAATAATTAGAATATATTTATGTTAATTTTTGTAATTAATTTATATTTTTAAATTTTTTTAAATATGGACGTTTGAACCCGCTTATACTTTAAAGCCTTAGAAGACCGGATTATAACTTCCAAATAGATGACTCAAAAAAAAATGACTCGATCTATCTCGCTCATTTTGACAATACTAATTAACCCTTGACGGACCAAGCCAAAAAACAATCTTAATTTTTTAAGGCTTGATTTTTAACTCTCAATTAAATTGTTGGCCCATCATATCTAACCCTAAATGACACCCCGCCCTTAGTTTTTAGTTTATAACCCCTGTTAAAATATTCAAGTACATAAAAACAAAACTTCTCCCTTTGTACCATCAATCACTTTTCACAATACACTAACCATATTAAATGGACTGCTTGAGAAGCATTCATGTAAAAATGTTGAGAAAATTGGGAATCTATGTGAGGATGATTCATAACAGAGCTGCTTGGCTTATTCGAGAAGCAAATCCCCTTCGACATCCAAGTACGGTTGAGACTTGAATCCAAGCAATTTGTTAAAGTACTTGACGAGCAGCTAACCATGTCATCCCCCATATTGCTCAATTTGCTTTAATACAACACCTTTCCAATAGCTATTTCAACGTAGTCAAGTCGGGAGATGAACTCTGCTGTGTTAATTACTTAATAAAAGACTTTTAGTAACAGGACGTAGAAGCAAAAAAAAATCCCGAGAATCAGGATATGAGTCAATTCAATTGAATGGATTTCATAGTTGCTGCAATCGATTGTCCAAAATCTATCAAGACAGCACTTTATCCTCTACCTGTGGAAATTCGAACTTGGGCAACAGTTCAGATGCAACATTGTTGAAGGAGACATGCTTGAGCTGATTTCTGTTTCCGTTGATCACATCATTTGACAGAAATATTATTTCCTGAGCATCCACATTCTTTTCAAGTAGGTCATTCCAAAATTCATCATCTTCGTTGAGGTTTGATGATCTCAATATATCTGTAACTTTTTCCAGCGTTGCTACATTCCTACCAGCACCACAACCCATAGCGGTTGCAGCGCCCACTGCATTTGCAACTGCTAGTGTATTAACTATTGGCATCTTATGTATAAAACCGTATGCAATAGCAGCTACAAAACTGTCTCCACAACCAACAGTGTCAATAACATTCACCTGATGACATTTTTAAAATCCAATTAGTTTGCACTAAGATAGAGAAAGCTGGACAGAATAAACAAATTTAGGGACTGTCAAAGGGGGAAAAAAAGGATTGCAAAGCATGAATTTAGTAAATATTATTGTAAGAGATACAAACATGATAAATTGAATACACAAAAAAAGTTACGTTATACTTGGAGCATATCAGACTTGGGCTTGATTTTATTCCTTTAATGATGGAATGAGTTAGGGCCCCAATTAAGCATGTCTATAAAGATAATCAAGACAATCAAGGAGAGAATTTTAGTAGCAATTATGGGGGATTAACTCCAGTTAATGACCAGATTAGGGAATTAAAAGAGAATCACCAATTGTAATTAACAACTATTATGTGGCTGATTAAGGAAAGAAATTATGCAGTAAATGGGCAAAAATCTGGAAAGGAAATCAATTAGCTAATTAAGCTTTAATGTAAGAGCAGCCAGTAGCAAGAAAAGGGCTAGTGGAAGTCTTTGCAAGGGGCTGACTTCAGAGGTGCAAGGGGTCAAATTTGCTTGCCAATAGAAGGATGTGATGCCAATAGAAAAAGAAAAAGAAGACAAAAAAAAAATAAAAAGACAATTTCATCCTTAAGGACAAGGATGTATTTATGGGGGGCAGAGTTGTTAGGACCCCAATTAAGTATGTCCATAAACGGTGGCGAACCCAGAAAATTTTTGTCAGGTCAAATTTTTTTAAAATTTTTTTTAAGCAAAAAAAAGAGATTACAAAAATGGTTTTTACTTCCACCAAATACCTAATTACACCCAATGCCACTTATACAAAATACATAATCTCATTAGATAACAACATAAACAAAATACAATATTTTTTGATATACTATATTTTAATAAGTTGTCAAATTTAAGATATCAAAAGAAGTCCCTATTCGTTGTTGTGTAAAATCATACTCTCTTGGTTGGCATGGACCTTTTTGCAAATATTTCATCTAGATCATGAGGATGATAAATGACTAAATGAGTAAAATGGGGTGTGAGCCGTGTGGCTTGTGGGGCAGGGAGCTTTCACAAAGTTACCATAATACCATTTATAAATCATAACGTGTGGTGGAGATGAATTCTTTTTTTTTTTGTTATAGACGGACTCATGGACAGTAAAAAAGTTGAGGAGTACGGGGTCAAATATATTTTTCTTATGGGGCTAATTTTATTTTTATGTATACAGTAATATGTAAAAAAAAATATTGTGGGGGCAACTGCTCCCACCCAATTGTACGTGGGTCTGTCACTGTCTATAAAGATAATCAAGACAATCAAGAAAAAAATTTTAGTAGCAATTATGGGGGGTGAACTCCAGTCAATGACCAGATTAGGAAATTAAAAGAAAGTCACCAGTTGCATTTAGCAGCTGTTATGTGGCTGATTAAGGAAAGAAATCATGCAGTAAATGGGCAAAAATCTGGGAAGGAAATCAAGGATCCGTAAGCTAATTAATTTATTCTTAGTTTGGGAATAAATCTGATTAGCATATTAATGTCATTTATGTTTCTATTATTTATTATTTATTTTGAATTGTTGCCTTCTTTTCAATTATAAGCTTGGAGACTATTTATAGTCTACCTTTCTATGAATAAAATCAGGAGAGAACTATCTTCAACCTTGTGTTGATTTTTGGACGCTTAGGGTACCTCAAATTACCCTACTATGGAAGAATTATGATCCCTCGAAGTATCCTAAAAAAGTAGACACATAACAAAGTGTTGCATTTGCATGCAATGTTTGATTTATTTAAAATGGATCTTTTTGTTGAAGAAAACTTTATGAAAAAATGGAAACTTGATAAGGCCAGTTTTGTTACGTCCTTATTTTTCTAGGATACTTCGAGGGATCCTAGTTCCTCCTTACTAGGGTGATTCGGGGTACCTGAGCCTCAAAAACCACACAAGTGACAAGGTTGAAGATAATTCTCTGATTCCTTATTCATTGGAAAATGAAAAGGGAAATAATTCTTACAAGAAAGGAAATAATTCAAAATGCAAAACAGAAGCATAAATCCTGTTAATCAGGTTTATTACCAAAACAAATGGATCCTTGCTATTCAATTCCCTGCCCAAACGGAAGCCCCCAAATCAGTTCAGCCCCAAATTGACACCCTATTAATCTGATTCCATACCATAAATAGGAAATCAGCCAGCTGTTATCAATAGGAAACAAATCAGCTGCTACAATCCAATTAGGAAACAAACCAGTTGGTTCCAATTCAAATCCCTCCCCCTAAACGTTTGCTATGATCCTGATGTATTGCCAAAATTGTTTCTAACACGTGTGGCCATTTTGTTTTGATATATGGTTATTCAGCTAAAACAATCATGATGTTTCCTTCATAAAATGTGATTATAGCCTTTATTGTCCAGTTTGTCATAAATTGTCAGCTGAAATTATCACTTTTAAGCCAAAACGTATATGAAATTTTGGATGTGCTGCAAATATACCAAAACAGGCCATAGCACCATTAAACAAAGTCAAATGAATACTGAATACATCATTATGTCACATAATTTGCAAGAGAATTTCATGGAAGAAGCAATTTCACAGAAAATTTGAAATGAGAAGTTAATACCTTGAATGCAGGTGCACAAGCTATACTTAATTTAGATATTAGAATTGAACCCCTGTCACCCATTTTCACAATCACCCATTTTGTACGGATACCTCTTTTGAGCAACTCCTGGCCGGCTAATATAGGATTTACTATGCCAGTTAATGACTCAGCCTGTCATGTCATACAGTAAGACCAATAATGTCATTAAATTAGAAAGTAGTATGTAAGCTACCTACAAATAGCAGATACTAAGGCACACATTATGTATTAATTAGTCAAAAATTAACTTTCTTTTTGCATTAAATGAGAGGACCACTATGCTGCATACACAGGTTATGAGATACCAAGCTCAATTTCAAACCAAATAACACCTCCCAAAAAATTGCTTTTGCTTAAGGAGGAAGCTAGAAGGAAGCAAATATTTTTCCAAGATTTAAAGAATTTGATAACTTAAAGCACATAAACTTTACAATCTTTGGCATGTGTCATTAATATAGCTGAAAACAAGCAGACTTGGACCAGGCTGCCACCAGTCCAAAATCAGCTTGAATAAAAAGATAATAGATTGTAATCAATTCATGACCACCAATTGGGTCAAATTTCTCTCTGCGTGTGTGTGTATGAAGATTTAATCAATATTCAATGTAATTGGGCTGGACTGCAAGGCAGATGATCCTGTATCTATACCAACCAAGACTCACTCATTTGTTGAATGGGCGCCTTTATGGTTCATGTTCAACCAGTTTGGACCACAAGCTGTTAGCTGATGAATTTATCCACCAGGGAATTGGAAATTTGGAACAAATAATCAGAAAAGTAAATAACGTGCAAATGTCTGTTAAATCAGAAACACGAAATTACAATGTGAACTTGCCTTTAAAGCATGTATTTTAGAATGCAATGAGTTTCAACAATGTGGAACTAGAGAAACATAACTCACTATAAAGTATAAAGTAATGCTATAAAATTTGTATTACATTTAATTTTTCTGACGAGAGCTAGCTAAATATCTTCATAAAATTTTCTAAAACTTCAAGGAACGTTCATAAAGCTTATGTCTCTAGCCTTTTGACCCAGGCACAATAAAAAGTATTAAGAGAAAAAGGTGGACTCATTATATAAAGTTAAGAAGGTCCTCATAACACATAGGAGGCGTTTAGTAGGAGGATTCTTTTTAATTTCTTGAGAATTTCAATTTGAGAAACGAAAATTTTCATATTTGGGACACATTTTTTAAAAATTATTCCCAGGAAACTAAAATTCCCAAAAACAATTTTTGGCCAACTTTCCCACCAAAACATTCTCATGGGAAGTGATGGCATTCTAAAATTCTCATGAATATGGAAAGTTTTCTAAATATTAAAGATTCATTTTGCCCATATCTCATACGTATACTTTTTTCTAGTTATTATAAATATTATATATATCAAAATATTTTTAAAATATTTAATAAAATTTAATAAAATAAATATTATTTATATGAAAATTATTAGAATAATAATAAATTATATATAAATATAAATAAATAAAATAGACAAAGAAATAACAGATAAAGAAGCTTATATTAATTATTCTAAAAATAAAAATATTTTTAAAAAATTAATAAATATTATTTATATTAAAGTTATTAGAATAATAAAAAAATATATAATATATATAAAATATATAAATAAATAAAATATAAACAAATAAATAAAAGACAAATAAGTAACGGATAAAGAAACTTATATTAATTATTATAAATATAAAAATAGTTAATAAAATTTAATAAAATAAATATTATTTATATTAACATTATTAGAATAATAATAAATAATATTATATAAATTAACTTGTATTTGGCATTTATCAATTATTATATTTGAAGATGCAAGTAGAAAAAATGAATGGTTGTTTAAGAATATTTTTGTAAAAAGTCTTAACATTTTTAAGAAAGTTGTATTTAAACCAAACATGAGAATGAAATATTCCAACTAACATTCACAAAAATGTTCAAGGCCAATCAAACACATATTATATCATTATCGAGAATCATAATTCCCAGAAAACATGATTCATAGAAACGAAAAATGACACTGATACCAAACGCCCCCATAATATAAACATAAGTCCTCAATATCAAAACAAGAAACTGAAAGATAGAGAGACATGGAATCATTGCCATTTTGCAAACAGAAATATGTAGCTCATAAGCTTAAAGCACATAAATGATAAGCATTTTAAAAAAAAATTAACTAGGATAGAAGCTATCTAAGGAGAGCTATAAGTGAAACCTCATCAGAAGTTAGAAGAAGAACTTCACTCATTCGCAGAAACTGGTTAAGAGCTCTTTGTTCGTCCGGTGTCCCAGTAGAGAGACTCTGTCCACGTGGTCCAGGATCAAAGAAGACCGATGTGCCAACTTCAACAGCATATTCCACTGCTGAGAGTAGTACACCAGGAGAGAGCTCATCGAAGCCATATCCATTACAGAATAAGACCTTTGACTTTTTTATGGCCACTTTTACTTCTGTGGACAGTTTGTTCATCCAATGAAATGCAGGCTCCTTGCTAAAATCAGCTCGACTAATTGAAAAAACATGCTTGCTCAGGCCTTTGTAAAAGGAAATGTGACAACCAATATGATAGTGACATACAACTTACAAGTCAAATCATTTTTACCTGCAAAAACCATGTCTTTGTAAAGGATCAACAAGAACCCAGCACAAAAGTGTTCTGTACGAGGCACTAGAGCTGTTGACAACATCAGCATTATTACTCATCCCAACCATACCAATGCCCTCGTCATGAAGCACGTCTAACAGAAACTTCCCATATATTTCATTACCAACATGACCAATTGCAATGCAGCCGAGTCCCAGTCTTGCTGCTGCTATAGCCGTATTGCAATTCCCACCAGCTTCCCAATATTTCTAGAAACCATAGGATCCAAGATAATAAAAGCATTTGTTGTAAAAGAAGTTAGGAACAGCAAAAAAGAAAAAAGACAAGAAATGGAAATGCAACAGAAAACTGGAGTAGGCACTAGTAAACAAAGCAAAAGATGTCAAAAAAATACTAGACCACAATAGGCCTTCGCATCAAGCATTACGAAAAAACCTAATGGCATGATGCTTGATGGACTTGGACGTACAACGACCCTTTCAAATTCAGAAACGATATGCATAAGATTCATAGAGGACTGTTGTTTGGTCTACGGTACTTAAGAGAATTGATATAAATGATCTGTTACAAACCTGTAGGCCTCACAAAGCTATTTATCCTGATAACTGTGTTGTGTTTTTCATAGCAGTCTTACAGACTACAAAAGTTATATATAAACACTAAACGGAGTTAAGAAGGATCACTGTGTTCGGTAAATTTGGGATTTGTTTATCTAACACAGTATGAACATAACCAAATTGGTGTACTGCAGTTTCTGTAACATTTTCTCGTTTCTTACTCCTCTAATTACTTCATTTAGAAACGCTAGTTTTCTTCCCAATGTTAGTTGTTTGCATATTTTAATTACCCTCTGGAAAATCCACCTAACCAGAATACAAGTCACCAAAGGGTTTGCTTTCACTGCATGATGATCTTGCCTTTTACTAATATCCCTGATTTGTATGAATGCTGATTTTGATCAGGCAAAAAAAGGCGGAGAGGGGGGAGTGGATAATCAAGAAGTTGAATGGAAATTTTATGTCCCCACCCACTTTGGTAGCTTCAATAACCACCCAATATCCACGTCCCTGCCCTCTAATTTATTTAAAACAAATGGATCAAACCATATAACTCAGGTGACGATGGATAGTACATCTGGAAATCATGTAACCCAGTCAGCCTACGCGTGCCTAGTTCGGAAAAAATAGATAAATAAAAGTGGAAGAAAATGAAGGCTGCCTCAAAACTGAAGCTTCACAATTATGTTTAAAAATAAAAAGTAGATTCTACAGTAATGCCGTAGCTCTTGTTATATACTCGAGAAGATAGAGTCGAACGCCGAGTTGCTTGCTCTAAGACCAAACATACAATTATTCTCACTTACATAAGATAGTCAAAGAAAAAAAAAATCATGATTAGATTTTCATGAAAGGTAGAAGCAGGAAGAAGCTACCTTGTCGGGTCGAGACGCCGATAACCGTTCCATAAAAGCCTTGCGTTCCTCGATTGAGGGAGGCGGCAACTGCGGGACATTGAGCACAATATCGACGCAAAGGTTAGCCAGAGTGGCAACGTCGACATCTTTGAATCCTACGCTCCTCAACTTCCAATCAGGTAGGGCGGCGTAATTAACAGAGGCGCGTGAACTAGAGACGAGCTTGGGCAAAGCAATTTCCACACCTTTGCAGGCGAAAACGGAGTAGGGGCGATTGACTGGGAATGTTAGCGCACCATTTTGACGATATCTGGAACGGAAGGAAGGTCCATAGCAGGCAACGGGAGATTCGAGGGCTTTTGGTGGGAGAGGCATTCAGCCAATGACGCGTTATAAGCTGGAAACGGTTTGCCAGTGATTAAAAGATAGACCCAACTCCAGGACGGAACCGGAGGATAAAAGCTCAACAAAATACTCTACAATATTAGATATTTACTTAAATGTTGTCTTTGTGATAATTAATTTATTCAAAATTTAGCATTTAATAATTATATCGATCTAAATTAATAAATCTTAAAAATAAATATTATTACTCATAATCATAAAATAAATTAAAATTTTATTTTTGGACACGTGGTTGAATTAAGTTTCAGTTAACTTAATTCAATTACTATTTTTTTAAATGAATTATTACTATTGAAAACTCGTGTAGAATAATAGTTCAAAGTAGCCAACGCTCCATTGGTAATCTTAACGCATCCCAATTAAACGAGATTTCCAAGTTCTTTTATTTGACGAATTTCTGAGTAAACATAGCCTAAAGATTTATTTTCAGATTAGTCTAATCATAAGTGAAAATATAGATAGTGCATGTCAATTTATTTTTTATTTTAATTATATTTAAATAAATTAATAATTTTTACTATTAGTTAATAAAAAATAAATTAATATATAATTATTTAATATCTATATATATAAGATATAATGTATTTTTTTAAATAATAAAAAAAGATAATAGAGAGTTATTAAATAATTACTAATTATTTATAAAAATTAATTATATATAAAAAAGGGTAAAGAGACCCATTTTCTCTTCTTATTTGAGGTTTAGTTGCCGACATTGGGCGGCTACCAAGGGACTTGGAGTTGTGACGGATTAATTGTGTTCACTCAAATAAACAAATAAATTGATATTATCGAAATTTTATTTTTAAAAAATATTTGTGTCATTAAATAAGTTGTAAAATTCACATTTTAATAATCTTTAATTAAATTATAAATCAAAAGATAAAATATAAATCTCAAAATACATATAACAATAAAAAAATTAACCTTTTCATAATATCACGCAAATAAATAAAAAGATTAAAATAAATAAAGGTAGTAGTAATATTCTAAGTTCTCCACTTACATTAGCATCAAGTAAACTAACCTTGCTCTCAATTCAAATTACATGCATAAGTATATATACCTAAAGCAACAAAGAAAGCCAATTTCACTCCCTAATCTTGTAATGTAATTTCATTGATACTTTGAGCACTGAGAAAAAATTGTAAGGTTCAATGTAAAGTAGGAATAAATATAGGGAATAAGTGTCTATTTTATGTCATAAAATTTCTAGAACAATGCCTCTAGTGGTCCTAAAGAGAGAATTGTTATAGAATGCATTATTTCTAGAATCACGAAAATAATTAATATAAAACACTTAATTCAAATATGTCTTTAAAATATAATATTTAATATTTAATTCCCATCGCACAAGAAAAAGCTGATAAAATTATTAGAGGCCCCATATGTGCAAATTAATTGGCTATTATGGTGAATCTTTAAGCATAACTCCATTTTTGCTAGCAAACAAACCAAAGGCCGTTGGTTTCAACGGTCACTCCAGCTCCCAGATAAGGACTTACGTGTAATTCTGCGCCTTATTCTTTTTCATTTACTAATTTCTTTTTTTTTTTAAATTCGGTTATAGTTTATTCTTATTTTATTTATTTTATTTTTCCTGAACAAAAGAGAAAAAAGAAAGAAATTCTCCATCATCTTTCATCAGAAATTGCCTCTGTACCTCGTCCTCTCTCGCTCATCAAGCAGCAGAAGAGGTACCTACATATTCCTGTCTCTTCCAGTATCAAATATGGATGAACATCATATATTGTTTGGTGTTATCTATGATTTTCGAACAAATTTCCTGGGCTTACGTTGTAATTAGAATGGACATTATGTTTGATTTTGATCCCCTTCACCTCCATTAACGAATGTGGTCTCTTTTAGACACAAACGTTAGAAAATTCACCTTCTTTCTTGACCTTGTGGAGATTTTGCTCTGCCTATCAGTCCTTCTTGTCATTTCCATTCATGATTTTTCAAAATTTTGTTTCTATCTGTCTCTCACTTTTTTTGTTACTTACATATATTAATCGAAGAATATCAATTCTCGAATTTATTCTGTGTTTGGTTCCCCATTAGCACGGTAGGTCTCTGACTCTCTAATTTATTTGTGTCTTTAGTAGGGTCAACATAGTTGTTTGATCTGTTCGGGTAGTAAGTTTCATCATTTCCTTCTTTTTATCTTAGTTTTTGTTCTGAGGAGTTTTATGGATTTTAGTCTACTGGTCACAAGTATAATGTAGTTGTTACATTTGTTTGATGCAAGCTCGGATTATCTACGATGTCTGAATTTGTTCTTTATCATCCTTCTTCAGCATAGCGTGTGTATATATATATATATAATGGATTGGCTTGGATTTTAATTTCATTCTGACTGTTGATTACGTGTTTCTGGCCTATTAGCATTCTGATTTTCGATGCCACATCAATCTTCAGGATGCAATTTTTTGCTTTGAATTGGGTGGCTAAGATCATTAATTCAATGGATTTATAGGGCTATTGTGGTGGACATGGCAGGAGGTGGAACTGCATTTGTGAAAGCACAGAGGATACAGGGGTTTAGTACCATTCTCACATCAGCATTTTGTGAGTGGTTTTTGATATTTCTGCTGCTTGTCAATGCCGTGTTATCATATCTGCTGACAAAGTTTGCAAGTTTTTGCTGTTTGCAATCACCTTGTATATTGTGCTCTAGAATTGATCATGTTCAACCTGGTCAGAAACTGGACTTCTATCAGAATCTTCTTTGCAGCAACCATAGATCAGAAATATCATCTCTGATATCATGTCATATTCACGATAAGATGTCAGATGGTCATGGGATGTGTGATGATTGCCTCCTGTCATTCACCACAAAGAATAAATCCCCCCCCAAAACTCACAGGTGGTTGGTGGGTAAACTGGAGCTAGTTCTTGGTGGTTGTTTCCAAAGCTCATTGCTTAGCAGAGATTTGTTTACTGGTTCTACCTCTACGTGCTCAAGGCCATGTACCTGTTGCGGTAAGCTTGGGAAGTCAGGACAGAAAGCTCAAACACCGCTCCAACTAGAATCATCCGGGAGTGCTGTTCTTGAGTCAGACATTCCTTTGCCACATGTATCAGGGCAAAGCCGCTTAAACCACCATGACAACTTGATAAGGGATCAATCTTCTGGATCAGTAACATGTCATTGCATAGCAAAAAGCAGTTTTGATCCATTATTTGATGTTGGGTACTCTGAGCTGAAACTCACTTCTGATTCTGAGTCCGAGTTTCCGGTGTCTGATGATGATGTTGGTAGTCTAATTCATGAAAGCATTGTATCTAGTAATAAACCTATAGCTCAATTTACATCAGTAGTTCCCCGGAAACGTCTTCTGAGTGATTCAAATCCAGCAAAGCCAAACAGTATTTTCCCCGAAACCGTGCCTTTGCTTTTATATCCATGTGTGGAGCCCAACAACAGCAAACACCATGATGTGAAGTTCCCGAGTTCTGATTCTATTAATGACTTTTGTCTGGATGAAATTAATTGGCAGCAGGCTAATCAAAAGCCATCAAGTTCTGAACTGCCCCAGCTCATTTCACTGCAAGAGGCTTCACCATCACCTCATGTCGTGGACATTTCTAATGGAGAATCAGGAGAGAGCAAGATTAATTCTTGTCTTTCTCGGAATTCTCTTCCTGCTACACTATCTGAGCTTATGACTTCAGATGGCACTCGCCCATTGGTTGGAGCATTACCGAAGAAATGTAATCTTTCTTTCCTTCTCCATGCATTTCATTTATGTTCTTATAAGAAAAAAAGGTCTCACATTTGCTTTTTGAAATGTTTCCAGACGCAGATGATACACGAGCAAGTGATATTGGATTAGTTTCCAAAAAGCGCGAAGAAGGCTTAAGGAAAATTGCTACAAGGGCAGGAGCAACTATTGAAACTGATCCCCTTATAAATAACTCTGATCTTATAAGTCCTAGACAAGATAACTTGAGTAATATGAATGAACTCCCTGTCACAACTAAGGAAAGAGAAATACCTGGTTTTGTCATAGAACATCCAACTCCAAAGGAAGTTAAAAGAGTCAACGAAGAACCGAAGCTATCATCATCACGTAATTCTTCTCCCCGTGTGTCCAATATGTCATCAGTTGTTGTTCCCATAAACCATGTTCCTCCTCCGGTGATACAAGCCGATACTGCAAGCTCCAATGGAACTGAGGAACTTCAAAAGTCTGCCTCAGTGGAGTCTGCTCTTGAATCTCTGGATGCAAGCAGTGTCACTGAAATTGAAGGGGAGTCCATTGTTGATCGATTAAAGCGACAGATTGAATATGACAAGAAATGCATGAATGCTTTATATAAGGAACTGGAGGAAGAAAGAAATGCTGCTGAAATCGCTGCAAATGAATCTATGGCTATGATTACCAGGTTACAGGAGGAGAAGGCAGTACTCCATATGGATGCCCTTCAATATTTAAGAATGATGGAAGAGCAAGCAGAATATGATGGAGAAGAATTGGAGAAAGCTAATGATCTACTGGCAGAAAAGGAAAAAGAATTACAAGATTTGGAGGCAGAGCTAGAATTTTATAGGTTAAACTTGACTGATGAACCCACGGGCGAGAATATGCATGAGGAAAGTTGTGCTTGGAAAGGAGAAAATATCACACTACAAAATGCTAGTTTACCTCACATCACCAAGAATGTGAACATTCCTTTCAATTCAAAGATCGCCGAGGCATCCAAAGTCAGTGATGAATCTGGGGCTTCCCACACCTCATCTTTAGAATTTGAAAAGGAAAAGATGTACATTTCAGAATGTTTGAAAAGCTTGGAAAAGAAGCTTCGTCAAATTTCTTGTAATGGGATTTCCTCCACTATGCCAAATGGTAGACCTGAAAAATTTGAAGACCGTAAATCTGATCACCAAGGACCTTCTAACGGTGAAGGGCCTCATTTAGATGGTCAGAAAAAAGACACTGATTGGTCTATGCAGAAAGATTTTATTACATCTAACGGAAGTCTTACTGATCAGGATAGCCATTCCACATCTTTTAGACAAAAAAATTCCATGCACATAAAAGAAGTTGATTTGGTTGCTCTAGAAAATGAAATATCAGTCCTTAATGACAGGTTGGAAGCACTTGAAACTGATCATGGTCTTCTTGAGCATATAGTCAATGTTCTTGGAAACGAAGACGATGGAATACAATTTATTCGAGAGATTGCTTATCAATTGCATGAGCTACGGAAAATTGGGACACGTCAAAGATGGTAAGCATATAAAGAGAAGTGTTTTAGTTCTTTTACTTTCTTTTTTTTGCACAGATAAATTCGTGATATATCACTAAACATTTATGCACTAGTGTCCAGAGATATGATATAACCCCGCCCATTGTAATCGTATAAAGTTGTAAGTGCAGAATCTTCACCATTTAATACTCTGACAGTCATATACTTTTAGTGTTTCAAAGCGGAAGTGCTATTTCATATTTTGTTATTGTATTGATAATAAATGACACTGCTCTGAGCCAATGTTTCTTGCATGCAATGTTAGTCCCATCAGAGTGTTATACTAGATTATGGAAAGTTTTCAAGCATGTTGGGACGTTAGTATGTCAACTTGATCTTTTGTACCCTTATATTCCTACTGGATGATTTAACATGAATGAAAGAACAGACCACTGCACATGGTAGAGATTATCAGTTTTAGCGTTGCCTGTTATTGATGCAATGCACCTTTTTTATATGGAAAAGCAAGCATACGATCCTTAAATATAATTATTTTGTCAAACAGTCTAAGGGATCAATTAATCTTTTGACAACTTTTATGAGACATTATTCATTTTTATGGGGTGAAAAACTATTTTAATGTGAAGGTCAGTGAATATTAGCAATGACCATGGCCAGAACTCCTAAAAGAGAGAGAGAAAGAAAGAACACTGGAAGGGAGCTCAATATCTTTCTGTGCTATATACTTCCTTGTGGGTGAATGCATCCGATCATTACTAATGGATTTGGACAGTGAAGCATGTTTTATGAGCGATGCCTCCAAGAGTTTGTTGGCTTTAAGCATATACACCTTTAGGGTTTGATACTTAATAGTACTATCGTCAGTTCATCTACTTTAGCATTCATTTCAAGGGTCTTATTGATATTCTAAGTGTTTTTTGGTATAATGTTGTACGTATTGCAGATGTATGCAAGATAAGAAAGCAAAATCAGAAAAGAGTTGTAGTGTAGCAGAGACAATATGTTTGGGCAAAGATGACAGAATCATATTTTATTTTTTTTGGTTTGACTACCTATTGTGAAGAATCAGGAGAGAGTCGCAGGGCCAGATATCTCTCGATGTGCTTCGAACAAGATTATATAGTACAAAGTAGGAATAGTAAACTTGGGCTACCGTTGGCTGTTCCTTCTTTGCCTGTGGGCCTCTTTTGTGTTGCCCTTCGTTTTGTTAACTGGATATGATGTGGATGAGTTGACATTTCTGTAAATTCATGTGATAAAAAAAAAATAACACTTGCTCTGTAAATCCGAAGTCCAAACAGATTGATCGAGAAATATTTCTTTCAAAAAAATTAATACTCACAAATTTTATAGAATATTTTTTAGTTAATCATTATAAAGGGAGATGATAAAATGAGATAAGAGGAGTGATGATAATTGATTAAAAAAATATTTGGTGAACCACCTTGGTAACTAGTTTGATCACAGGAAAAAATTAATAGTCTATAGAACTGGTTAACACTGGTCAAAGATAGGCAAAAATCGGCTGGTTCGCTATTAAACTAAGCTCTATTCATTTATTTGTCAAAAATACATGTGTTAAGAATTGAATTAAATATATTTTGATAAAATATAATTTTTTTCACCAATAAAATCTATTGTATTTGTTAATTTAATTATTTAATGTAATATTTATATAACTTATAAAACAATACAAAAATGATAATTCATAAAATATTTTTAAAATATGTATTATTTATTATGATATATTATACAATATTATAATATATAAATTAAAAATTAAAAATATTATTTAATTAAAATTTTGTTTGATTCCAGTTAAACTATTGATCTGTAATTATTTGTCTTTATTGATTCAATGATTGATATAATTTTTAAAATATTATTAAAAAAATATTTTGTAATATTTGTAAAAATTAATTTTTATAAGAAAAATATTTCTCAATTTCATCACATATATGATGAGAAATTATATTATTTCAAAGTGAGTTTCACAAACTTTTTACAAAGATAGAGAGATAGAGAGAGAGAGAGAGAAAAAGATGTGAAGAGGTGGAAAGAGAGTGATTAGGGAGTAATGATATAATTTGAATTTTATAAGATATTTATGAATATAAAATTTGTAAAAATAACAATTTATGTATGTGTCACAAATTTCAAAAGGTGGGTAGGAATTTATCTACATGCTATGTGAAATATCTAAGGAAAGAGCCGAGTACTCCAGGTTTTTTGTAAAGTTGTTTTGGTCTTCCTTGTGCCCTTCTTTTTGGGCGTACAAGTGGTAATGTCCCACACGTCACACCTTGAAGTTTTATTTTCATTTATTTCTAGAACGTAATAGGAAGGTGGGTTTTTGAGACAGAAACTTCGTTCTTCTAGAATAATAAAAATTATTAAAAAAAAACTTGATAAGTATGACGTTTACAGACAGTAGAGGGGCGATGTTTCTTCGTTCAGTTTGTTTTGACCAAAATGTTTTACGACCTTTTTACTTTCACATTGTAACAACTAACAAATTGCCTCTTTTCAGAAAAGAAAAAATTATTTATTTGTCTTTAACAAATTCTTATTTATATCCAAAAATAAATAAAATTAGCAAGTGCCAATTAGTTGTGTGGTTAATATTGTTTCAGCATTATTTGAAGCGAGTTGGGGTTACTAATCTAAATACAACTCCAACATCACTTGTCCATTGACGGGCCCCACTTGAAGCACTTAATTAGCTGCGATAATCATGTTTATTCATTAATTAACATCAAATGTTTCACTTACATGTCTCTCCCCAGTCTTACGACTTTGCTTACGTTAATGTCACCCACTCATGGAATTTGAACTATTGATATTTCAGGAATTTTTTTTAATTGATGAATTATATGAAATTTACTATTTTTTAATTAACTATCACCGTATACTTAGCGGTTAATTAGGAAACAAAAGAAAGATGCGGAAATCTAATACACTTGTCCGCCGAAATTTATTCCCTCAACTGTCACAAGAACGCCACTAATCTATATTTGTGGTATTCTATATCTGAGTAGGATAGATGCCGCCTTCCTCCATTTATCAAACTGACGCCAATATTATTATGCTTCTACAACTCGCAGCTTCCTTCTGCATTTTCTTCTTTCTTCCTCTGCTCTTCTTCTTCCTCCTCACATCCACCAATAAGAAGCCATTTCCTACCTCCACCCCTTCCCTTTCTAAATCTTACCCTCTAATTGGTAACTATTTAGCTATCCAAGCCAACGCCCACCGCCGTATCCGGTGGTTCTCTGATCTTATCCAAATCTCACCTACCGCCACCTTCACCCTCCACCGCTTATTCAGGACGCGACACATCTTTACCGACAATCCCGCCGTCGTTCAACACATTCTCTGCACCCGTTTCCCAAACTACCAAAAAGGCGAATACTTTCATGAAGCGCTTGTCAACTTTCTGGGCCACAGAATCTTTAATACGGACGGTGATAACTGGAAATTCCAAAGGAAGGTCGCTAGTCATGAATTCAATACCAAATCCCTTCGTAAATTCATTGAAACCGTTGTGGACACTGAGCTCTCCAGTCAACTCGATCCTATTCTCACTTCGGCAGCAACCAAAAATCAAATTCTTGATTTCAAAGACATCCTTCAACGATTCACATTCGATAACATTTGCAAAATCGCTTTTGGGTTCGACCCCGAATACTTGTCGCCATCACTTGAGAGGACGAAATTCGCGCAAGCTTTCGAAGAAGCAACCGAGATCAGCAGCAAAAGGTTACTTTTGCAAGTGGTACCTGAAAGTTAAGAAAATATCGAGAGGGGGTCAATTGGTATTTTAAAAATTTGTTCAAGTAAACGTTAGTTGGATAAACTAAAGTTAAAAGTATAAATAAAGTAGGTTTTGAAAGAATATACATAACAATTTTAGTGCACTGAAAATTTTAGTTGCCCGAAAATACTTTTAGGTACCTGAAAATATTTTTAAGACTTAGGTACTTAGAACTCGTTTTAGTCACCCGAAAGCTGTTTTAGTGACCTACTGGAAGTTTTTCAAATTTAACTAAGTTTTAAAAAAGATAACTAATCAGAGAGAAAAGAAAAAAAATAATACAAGAGATTTATACTGGTTCAACTCACATTGTGTGAGTTTACATCCAGTCCCCTTGGCTTCCAAATGATTTTTTCACTAATTTCAAATCAGATTACAACCTAGTTTTCCCTGATCACTAGCAACGGGTGGTTTTCCTTGCTCACAACAAACAAGTTGGTTTTACAAAACGCTCACCAACAACGTATACAGTGGTTATACCCCAAACCACAAAATACAATTTCAAACAAAAAATGGTGATGATCTAACACTTTCTAGGAAGAGCAAATACATCCAGATAGGCACACTCTGATTATTCTAAGAAGGATATCTCTCTAAGTAATACAAAAAAAAATCAAATGAAAGAATAACGTTTAGATCTCAGCAACTCACTCTCACAAGATTTAGAGATGAAGCACAATGAGAGGGAAGAGAGCTTCACTGTACCAATTTTACTTTGTTCTTCAATAATTCAAATATCCTTCAGCTCTTCTATTTATTTTCATCTTCTTCTTCTAGCCGTTGGAGATCATATCTCCCTTTTCCTCATACTTCGTGATTTGCTCGGCCACTTTGAAGTAAGCTACAGGACTGCTTTTGTGAATTCTTTTGAAAGCAGATGAGATCTTCCCATATTCGTGTAGCTTCTTCATCTTTCCTCTGCAAGGAAGAATGCTCCAGCCGAAAGTAACACTGCTTTTAACTCAGATGAGGTCTTTCCATATCAATGTATATTCTTCATCTTCATCCTTCAATGCTTTTCTCTTTACCCAAAGTGAGATGAGATGTGCGTTTGAGCATTTGAGGATTTGTGCTTTACTTTGAATCTTCTTTTTCTTTTGTCCAAGAGAGATGAAGTGCCTCATTTTAATTGACTCTTGGTAAAGTTGAAAATGACATAAATGAGGGTTTTTGTCTTCTTACACATTAATGTCTTACATTTTTTATTATAACATTAAATGTTTTACTTGAATGTTACTCCATTGACTTTGTCAACCAAACAAAACTTCACGTGACTATTGCTGTTTTGTCTTGTAGCATTT
>JASKGM010000001.1:9935588-9946930 GCA_034509205.1 Ceratonia siliqua | reverse complement strand
AGTGGCTAGGAGGAAGCAATTGGGATGGGCCCAGATACAGTTATGCTGAATCAGGCTACATTACCATTCACTGGGCCACTCTCAATAAGTTGGGCCTAACAAATACGGGGTTTGATTTAAACTCATTCATATATATAAAAAGATCATATTAGATTTAATAGTGTTTTTACTTTGTTCGCCTCTTGTCTGTATCTCATTCGATGGCCTACAAAGAACATGATCCCTTTATATACATAAATGGATCCAAATCTTATTGAATATCTTCTTTAAATATTGAAAAGAAAAAAGAGATATCATGAAAAGATTGACTCTCTTTAACCAAAAAAAAAAAGATGGACTCTTTTAACCTTTTTTTTTTTAAAGAAAATTTATGATTCAAATTGAATGTATAGCATAGGAAAGACTCTCTTTCCAGAGATTAATTAGCTCTAAATCAATAATTGTGGACCTATTTCATGATATTCCCCATTTTTATTTTTATTTTTAAAATTTTTGATTCTAGCAAAAAAAGCAAATAAATAAATGTAGATAGTTGATTGATTCAACAACGTATGAGAGAAGCCGGTTGGTCTATTGTTTTGACTGTATGACCAACTGCTCTAGAATTTCTTTGTTCTCTGTGTCCCAATCCCCAAATAAAACGTCCCCCTCAATTTACAACGACTTAAAATATACTATTAATCAATAAAACTTCATTTACTTGCCAAGGAAAAGATGTAGAAAAAGTGAGTTGGCAATTTATCTGTCGAATTTATTTGAAAATTACTGGCGATTGTTTTGCTTGATATTACCAGCCGGAGAATAACTGGCTAGCTAGTTACAGACATATTGAATTATATTGTTTTCTTACTATTTGTTAAAAGCTAGGATTTGAACTAATGGTAATGTTTGCGAATAATTGGCAGGCCAACATATCAATCCTGTCGCTTTTACTTGATGAGAAAGGAGCTTTTTCTTTTCCCTATTGGTAAAGAGAAAAAGAAATGACTCATAAACATCAAAGCAAAAAGAGAATAGCAAACATACACCTCAATTCAATCTGCTAGGGGTTGTTATAACTCATCCGCTGATACTCATAATCAAAGTTTCCAATCATTATCTCACTTTAATTAACTTCAATCAAATGGAACAAACTTCTATTATTTAGCCACATTATAATTCATATTCCTTGTCTAATTCTCCTTTAAGCTGAATGACAGATGATTACAAGAGGAGGGAGAGCACTAAGTATTTCACGATGTCACTATGACCCAGACAACTTATAAAGGCCAAAAAGACATTCTACTGAAACAAATTCGAGGAGACCATATATATATATATATATATATATACACACACATCAGATAACATTAGTTTGATTAACTGTATATTTCAAACTACAGAGCAACTCTTAGGTAGTTGTTACCTAATCAATTTCACATGGATGTAGGCCAAGCATTAATAGTCCAACTAGGTGCCTTTTTTGTTGAATGATGATTGTAAATGAATGACAGAACATGACATAAAGATATCATGTGCTGCCACCAGCTAATTTTGGGTACAAGGAGTTTAAACTTAAGGACAAGTACAAGCTACAAATGGCATGGTCTGTTTCACTCTTCACATGTCCTGCACGAAGGTTCCTGCATGTTTCCTCGCAAATAATAATCCGATGAGTGAATCTCTTCCTTAATTATAGCATACAGCTTTCTGTAGTTTCCAATCTGTATCATAACACGTTCATAAAAACTAATTAAGCTAATTATTAAGTGTCACCTCAGTGAGCAGAGTCAGGCTGACTCATACCTAGGGAAAATCTATGTGGCACCTTTTTTGACTGTGCGTTAATTGGTTATTATGCAAAGGTAAAGGCCTCAAGAGGCATAGAAATTTAACATCTGATTAATGTTTCCTGCTTGCTGAGGGGCCTTTGCATTTAATCCTTTCGGAGCATGTCGGGGCTGTAATTCTTTGATGGATACATTTGCTTTTTGTTCAAGAAGAAAGGGTCTTTTAGTATGGTAATTACCTTGTACCTTCGCTATACTTTTCACCATCAATTTCAAAACAATTGTACTCAAGAATTCCCATATGTTAGTCTTTGTTCAACCTGACCTACTTATATATTATAAAATAAAAAACCTGAAGGGGATTAAAAGAACGAAATCTGTAACATGTACCAAAAAGTTAAATATAGTAATGCATAATAACTTTTCTCTTTGAATTATAGTGGCTCAATTCTCGATACTTGATTGATTTCCAGCGTACATCAAAATTAATTTTACAGCAACGGAACAAATTTAATTTAAAAAAGTTAAACAATATGAAATCGTGGTTTCCATTTTTCTTTAACTCATAAAATTGGTCCTTGTTTTATTCTCCTTTCTCGAAGTTCATTCTTCTAAATTAAAAAGTCATCAATTCAAGGTGTTTTTGGTTTTTAATTTATTAAAAGATTTCAGCAGGACAATTTAAAATTAATTAATTAATCTGCCTTCCACACATTTTGAAGTGTATAATTTGATTTATAGAGAGTAGACAAAAGACATAATAATCTAGGTTGTTGATAATAAAAACTACTTAAGTTACAACAGATTCAGAGACAAATTATAGTGTACATGTGTGTGCGTGTGAGTATATATATATACTGGTTAATTAACATCTTCAATTTTTTGGTAAAAGATAAGTTAGAACCTTCATTCTTCATTTACTATTATATTTTGATTATTTTAGTGACTTTCCTAAAATAGAACTTACACTACTTAACAAGAGGGGGATATATTGGTGAATAAACGAAAATTAGTCTTAATGTTAATTCATTTGTGTGTGGAGGATATAGAGAGAAGTTACAAGGAATACAAGGTAAAGACCACATTAAGCAAACCTAGATGAAAAGCACAAGATCCCAAGTTCTTGTGGGAGACAAATCATAATATAGAATACGGATAGAAAAATATTCTTGTCTGCTACAGATATGAATCCACAGCCGGCTAACAGAATACCTCTCCAAGCAAACTTCTAAGACTTTTCTACTTTACGCACCACCTTCACCTTCACTTGACTCTCCTTAGGTAAAGTCTATGTGCTTAATTTGTCTGTTGCTTAAACCTTCTCCACCTCCTCATTTCTATAATACCCTCCCTCTCAATCTCTATTTCTCATATTCCGAACAAAATCTACCATGGAATTCATCAGCTACCCAGAAGACTCCAAGAGCTCCAGCGAAGAAACTGATACGGGAACCGGCAGATGCAGATCCTACGAGTGTGTCTTTTGCAAGAGAGGCTTCACTACAGCACAAGCTTTGGGTGGACATATGAATATACACAGGAAAGATAGAGCCAAGACCAAACCCAGTTTTCCTCCTTCAAGTTCAACAAAGGTTCATGATGAGAACTACGCGGATCTTGGGTTCTTTTCAGCAAATCCTAGACTTCCAGGGAATTACTATTCCACTACCCCTGAGGTAGATAGTAATTACCATCAAATTTATTTTCCCACAATCAGATCTTCGCAAGTACAGTATCGGGATCCGGACCTGTTTGGAGAAGATTGGAGGAGGAGTTCGAGCTTGTATACTCATCCATTCTGTGTAAGTGAAAATAAAGAGAAGGTACAAGACAACAGTGAAGAGGATGGGCTGGATTTGGAGCTTCGACTGGGTCATCAACCGTAGCATACATGTTCTATTTATCGAGTAGATACATATATATAAGATAAGAGCTTAAGTCCTGTGATATATTCGTATGTTATTTCCATTGTAAAGCTTTAAATTTGTCACACCCACGTTTCGTTTATGGATCAAAAAGGGGCCGAAGCTGCTAGCTAGCTAGACATATGAGCTTGTCTGTATAGAGATGGCTTGGAAGTTAGAAGTTGGAAGCTGGAAGCGATCGAAATGTCAATATATAGGTTGGGGCTTCTTCAAGGAAGGAAAATGGAAATATACAAGATCTACATTCGAAGTTCTGAGGAAGGTGCTCAATTTGTAAGTTTTCTCCATAAAATGTCTAGCCCTAAATCCTACCAGCTAGGGTTCTACCAGAAGATATTACGTGAATGTTTCTTCTTTGCACATTTTTGTTTGATTTTTGTATGCAGCTTCCATCTTGTGGCAATGAAAATTAGGTTATTACTTAGATGTTTTTTTATTAATTATTTACGACGGTTTAAGTCTCTATAAATCCAACTGTGTCCATGAGAGAATGACAAATCTATAACAAACCGTGCGTAACCTTTTCTCTTTCCTGGTCAACCTGTTTTGAAGCATTAATTTGCAACACCAGTAAATTGCTAAAAAGAACTACAAACGATAAAAGTAATTGATTAGGGAGAGATGGAGAGTGCATTATGAATAGCAGACTCACTATTTGGAGAAGTAATTAAAGTTCAAATAGTAAAACCAATCTATCTAGAGAGTAGATGTAATTCTTTAAATTTCTTTTATTATGCTATACCTTTAAATATAAATATACGTGACTATAGTTTCAGAAGATACTGTTGCAGCTGGTTGGATATGTACTTTCCAGTTCTGGGCCTAATTTTTACATGGTATCCAACCAATATACAATATGGTTTATCTTGATTTTAGCTAGTAATTTCCTGCTTTGAGAAATTATACCCAAAGAAATGGTAATATTCTTTGTGTATATATATAGTTGCAATAGTCATTCGAATTATATCGACATTTGTGTCAGTTTAGAATTTGAAACAAGCTCCTCTTCGATTGTTAGATATTTTTAGGTTGATCTTTTAAACAGTAAAGAGTTAAACTTCTAATAACATTGAAGTTATAAGTATATGCTGTACATGTCTTTGCTAACTTCAAAGTGAATGATCCTCGCAGGAAGTTTGCTTCCGTTGGTTTTACATACACAATCAATAATTTCAACAAATGTATTATTTCAAAATCTTCTCTATCTTTTGGCTTACTGCCTCTTTTAAATGTTTTGTCAACACATGAACATATTAGGCTTAAACAATATTCTGCTATATTGATTACTTGTATTCTTTAACAAACTATATACAAGTATTTTATTTTGTATCTTTCTCTATTTGTCATGCAACAATAGAGGGCATGGATCAACTCCATGCATTATAATTCATTATTAATTCATGACATTCAGGTATTAGGTAATGAAGTAATAGAGCTAGTTAGAAATTAAATCAAAACCATCTCAAACTGAGTGGTGTTTTTCCAATTAACAACATAAGTTTTTAAGATGGTTAGTTTCTTATACTTTTCTTCTGGTATGAGATAAGAGAAATGTAATCCCTCACATCTGTTATGTAAATTTGTAAGTGAAACAATCAAGTAGATATCATCATTACTAAAACAAATAAGCCATATGAATAGTCGTATAAGTAAAGGGGTATATTCTTGAGTTGTAGTTTATGTGTTAACTTATTAGTCAAACTTTCAAAAGAAAATAGAAGATGCAAGAGAACAATAAAGAAAAGAAAGATTGAACCAGGAAGAGGGGAAAGGAAAATGGTGAATATGGCTTACGCTATAGATCAGAATATTTTAGAAAAATCGAGCAGGCTGTGGACGGAACTTCTCCTTGACTTGGTCGTCAACTTACGTAATGCTTGATGTTAATATAAACGTCGCACTCGATCCGCTTGGACTTGCTTCTATTATTATTTCAGACTTGTTGGGGCTTCGTTCATTTCTCCATTTCTCTTTTCTCTTTTCTCTTTTCTCTTTTTGCTCTTTCATTTGCTTCATTGCTTACAAGAATGTGGGCAGAAATCTCTAAAATCAACTGAACCAAAATTTAGGGGCGGGTTAATTACGTGAACTCGATAAAATTATGGTAATCTTCAGTTCCTAAAACTACGTGTAAAACAGGTCAGAGCAGCACCAGTGGTCTAGTGGTAGAATAGTACCCTGCCACGGTACAGACCCGGGTTCGATTCCCGGCTGGTGCATAGTTATTTTTCTTTTTGAGTTTCTACAAACGAAGTTTTCTTAGGACAAACCCGCAAAGGAAACTCAAGTTTTAACTTTTAATATGAAGAATAACACCAATCTCCCTGCTGCAATGTGAAACAACTAGTTGGTGAAAAGTGATAATCTCCAAACCTAAAACATTTTTTTACGGCAATGCAACTCTAGCTGGGTCTGGGAGGGAGCCTTCGCAAGGTCACCAATGAGAATGAACATTCAGAAGCCCAAAAAGACCATACAACAAACAGAAGGAAACAAACAAGACCCACCGTTTGTACAGTTCGTTTAAGAAGTAAATCGATTTTGAAATTTTAATTCCATCTTCCATCTATTTATGCTGCTGAAGGTAGTCCAACTTTTAGAACTTCCATCCACATGTTTTTAAATGGTTTTGTTGAAGTTACAGGGCATATCCATTCCGTGCAGGCAGTCTCCGGACAGTGAGTAGAGAAAGGAAAACAAAAAAGAATTTAAGGTGTGGCAGTTCTCCCCCTTAGTATATCTAGATATTGTGTAAGTGATCGAATATTGCAAACTTCAAAATAAGGACTTTAAAATTCAGATTTCATTAAAATTAATAAAGGGTGGGGATTCAGAACATAACTTACGTAAATACCATATGTTGTACCAAAAAGGAGAATTGATTGGGTTATACTAAAGAAAATGATCTAATTCATCAATTAGTTGGTTGATTTTGGGTCAAGGCGTGCAGGAAGAAGTGACTCTTGCCATTTCAAGTTTTCAACCTTAAAGCTGCATTGCCAAAAGAAGTTGTTCTATGAGCAACTTCCAACCGGCTCACAAAAGGAACAAACTGAGCCAATCGTAAAGGAGTAGGGTATAACTTAATCGTACTGATATAATCCATACATGTTAAGTTGGAGTCTACTAGCAAAGTCAGCGCAGGCATTAATAGACATTAGTAAATGCTTCCAAACGATCCAAACACAGTCTACGAATTAAATCAAAGTATGGAGAAAATATACCACAAACTATATATGAACATTCATCATTGGTCTCAAAGCCTGTTTGAAACATTCAAAACCTTTATATAACATACCAGCATATCTTACAGGGGTGACATTAATTACAGTAACAGAGAAAATATCCTTCTCTTGGATCTAACACAAAGCTGACTGTTGACTAAAAGATGGATTACTTAGTTAGATAATATATTATAAGAAAAATCACAACAAAGGATGCTACAAGTGTGAACATTCCCCGGCTAGATTTTGTGTCGAATACCTGAAAGATAACAGGAGATCATCAAAACAGACAGGAAGATAGATATTTGATTCCAACGGAGGTAAGACAACACCCCGAGTCCCATCCCATCCCATCTTTCTCCCCCAACGAAAATGAAGGAGATGAATAGCTTTGGAAAGGAGAACCCAAACAGAAACAATTCTTCAAAAGGCATATAGGTTTACTAATCTACATACCAATTTGAATTTGTCCATAGTTCCTGAAAGGACTCCTCTTGATGCATCCATATCATTGCCCTAAATCAATACCGTCAGAATACAAAAGCAGAACAAAGAAACGGTGAAGTAAATGCCAGATAGGTTTCAACATTTGCAGTATACATACCATACTGTCCAGCATGCGGTTATGACTATCCACTTCCTCACGTATATCACCTGATAACTGATGCGATCAAACCCATAGAAAAAAATTTATGCCAGTTAATACAGCTAAAAATGTTAGATCGTCCATAGAACTGCATATTTAAATATGCATGAGAGATACAGTCTCAAACACTTCATACATCTTTGACCACTAGAAGGGCTATCAAAACCACAAAGAACTTTAAATACTCAACCAATAAAGTGAACAGCACCTCCTATTCTATTCGAGAATGAGAAATTATAAATACCTCCGGTCAGCAGTGAGGAAAATTGAGGAAAAACCACGAATTAAAGAAAGAATTACAAGAGCAGAAATATAAAGGGAAAAAAGGAAGAAGATATTTTTATTGCATAATAAAATTTTCCAATATCAGAGACCAGAAGGTTGCTGTAGTTGATTATTAGGCACATCCATCAAATATATACACGCAGAAGGTGACTGGAGCATATTACAGCCATAAACTTACTCTCTTCAGCAGATTGACCCTATCTTGCAATCCATCTATTGCTCTTTCGTTTTCATGTTCATCAATTTCATGGGAAGAGTAAGAAGATGATGCTCTGATGCCACCCTCTTCAATTCCATCAAAAAGAGCAACTCTGTTGTTACGGTGATCCCTGAAACAGATATATATTTTGAGACCCAAAATGGCCAGATGGCAAGCATAAACAACTTAAGTTTCCCTTCTAGAAATTTGAACGGTTTTAAATACAAATACGAAGTACACGACAAAGCAATTTCTAAAAACCGTGGATCAACTTGAAAGTTGGCCTAAATATTTTCAAGTCACCAATTCACCTTAACTAGTTAGATTCAACAAAAAACCAATTAAATTAAAGACATTTTCTCCTTTAAACACCAAACATTGTAATTGTTTCAAGAATCAAGCAGCTGATAACTCAGTCATCAGATCAACAATGACTGGAAAACAATTGGAAGCTGCAATGATTAGTGAACTGTGGAGTCTGGGAAGAATAAGGATACTGATACTCTAACTAATACTCTAACTAATACTCCACCTACTTCCTTCAACACCTACTAAGCAATACGAAGTGCACAACAAATTTATTCCAAATTGAAATAAAACCGTAGCTTTGAAACTGCTACCTGCCCATCGATTAAGGTAAAAAAAAAAAAACGAATTACTTATCATCAGACTGAAATCCAAATCCTGCTACTATATTGTAACCATGGATCTGAATTAACAACTGCTGTCTAACATGAATTATTGAATAGCGAAAGCCACGATTTATCGAAACTTAAAAGGACAAATTTTCAAATGTATAATCCACACTAACCTTCTAGTTTCCATGGCTTACGATATCACAGATTCTGTGACCGTTCGTGGGTACTCGATCGTCCAATCTCTGCTTCCAAGAATAAAATTCTCACAATTAATCAACAGAAAATTCTCGCTACGAGGTAGACAGTGAGGAGATAAAAACAGAGTACGAAATTGATAGAGAGCAAAGAAAATGCATAAAACCATGAAGAATACAGTAAATAAAGCAATCCATGAAACCGAAATCAGATCTAAGAAAATGAACTGGAAACTTCAAACGTGTTGGTGAACCTCTGGAAGGGAAGCTGGAATTTTTTCTGAGACTGACGGATATTTATATGAACAAAGGGTTTAATGGCAAAAATAAAATTTTGTTCTTTTCTTTAGGATATCTAGTGTTCATTTTTTTTTTTTTAACCTTTTTGAATTCCTTGACTAACAAAATATGAATTTGTATTGAAAGTGAGAAATAAAGTAATTTGTAAGAAATTTTAAATTAAAATTATTATTTACATAAAAAAACTGTCTTCAACCTTGCCTGCTTTATTATTATTAACAAATTAATCCTTATTATGCTGTCTCTAATTAATGGGATTATCTTTTTAGAATGATTTAATCTTCTCACCTTTTCGCACATTCTTCGTCCATCCAACCGCTATGATAATTCGTTTTCAATAGCAAATGTCCCGTGAGTTATTTTTTCTGTGCAATCTTAAGAATAAAATGCCATAAAGGCAGCGTGGATAGGTAGGATTATTTAAGGGTGGTTTTTAGGTTATATTTAAATGTAGTAGTGTATTTTGATGTCATTTATTTATTTTATATTTTTAAAGTTTATTTATTTTGTATTTGTATTTTTAAAATTTTAAAATTTCTTTTATATTTTCTTAAAATTTTTTACTTTTTTTAAGTATTGTGTTTTATAATTTTTTTTTAATTTTGTTTTGAATTTTTGAATTTTTTCTTTATTTTTTATTTTTTTAAAATAAAAATATTAAAAAATATTTAGATGTATCGATACATATAGATGTAACTTAACTATTATATTATTTAAGTTTATTTTTTATGAAGGAGGATTATTTAATTAATTTAGCTTTCTTTGTTGTTGTATTTGTTAAAACAATGATTTGGGTGATGAATACAAAATTTTAGAGTTTGATGTGAATTTTATTATTACTTTCCGTCGGTGCTTTAAACCGATTCATTTAATTTTTGGATTATTTACTTAAGTAGTTCTCATGCTGGATGCACTTGTTGAGTTTGAAGGGGCAGGGAAAACATTGGACGAATGCCCCAGCCGCCAGAGCCATTACTCAATATTATCCTTATTTTAATGAAAGATGTTTTCGTTAATTTATGACAATAAACATTCTTGTGGTAAATCTGTATGGTTCTCTGCTCATTTTGTGGTAGGCTAACCATGTTTTGACTCAGAACATTTCATTATGTAACGCAGGCTGATTACTGTTAATGCAGTTTCACAGGTTTTGACAACTGAATCTGTACTCTCTATTTTCAATTTAGTTATATGTTCGTCTTAGGAAGTAGAAGTTCAGAAGAAGAAAAAGAAGCACAAAATTGAGAATGAATTACTAATGTAAGACTATCTTTTGCCTCTTCTCTTCTCCAATTAGAAACTAAACGCAAGCCTTTTACATCAACCACTAACTTACAAAACATTAGCCTCTGCATAAGACAATATTAATGATAGTTATACATTCTATTTTTTATATTTTATTTTAAATTATTAATATATTATAAAATAATAAATATAAAAATGAGATAAAAAATAATAGTTTTAATATTAAGATACATAAATAACATATATATATATCGAGAAAAACCTAAATAGTAAATATAATTAAAGAGGGCCTCTTTTGAGGGTACGAAGAAATATTTTGAACGGGATCCTCGACATTTTTTTTCTTATGGTCAATTTCGATTCATTAAAATATATGTCAAGTATATATATTTTATTAAATAAATTATAATTATTTAAAATTAATTAATTAATTATCAATAAAAAAAAAACATTTGTTCAGAAGGACCGGATCCGGTTCGGTTTCGTGATATCGGGTATTATTCTCTCCTTGCCCTCCAAGATGTAGATGGGACTGCCTTCCCCGATGAGCCACAACGTTTGATGATTACCTGAAAAAATCCAACGATCTTCGTTTCTTTTCCGGGTTTACGGTCCATGTAACCGCCACGGCTCCTTGTTTTCAAACTTCCACTGTATTTTATTTTCTCGAAAACGGTTGATGTTCCCTCACAAAATAATATGCGCGCTCCCCATTTTTTCACAAAACCCTGCCAAAATCCGTCTCCCCGTTTTCTGTTATGCGAAAACCCTCTCTCTTGTGCGACAACTTCACGCACAGATCATCATCAATGGACTTCACAAAGCGGTCCTCTATGGTTCCAACATCACCAACGCCTATGTCAAATCAGGTTCTCTTCCGTTGGCCTCGAAAGCTTTTGATCAAATCACTACGAAGA
>JASKGM010000001.1:9894768-9922811 GCA_034509205.1 Ceratonia siliqua | reverse complement strand
TTATTCTTGTATGTCACTCTAATTTTGATAATATTGATTTTTTATTTTTTTATTTTTTAATATTAATTAAATATTTACTATGTAATATATTTTTAAAAAATTTTTTAATTATTTTTAATTTTTTTATTTATGCATAAATAATATCAAAAAAATTATAAATAAATAATATATAAATATAAAAAATTCTTAAAAAAATATATGACATAACAAATAATTAATTAATACTACAAAATAAAAAAATTCAAGATAAAATATAATAACTCGGCATCATTTTTTTAAGATACAATTTTTAAAAAGAGATTATAGCATAGTACCACCCCCCACAATGCCAAAACCAAGAAAAATAAAAAAGAAAATAAGGGAGAACGATCCAATTGGGTTATGAGTACACTTTATAGGTGGTGTAATTTGATGGCCAACAACATCATACCCAATGAGGAAGCGATCCTTATCTCCTCAATTTTCAATCCTTTTTTTGAAACCTCAGTGAACTTACTCCCCCTCTTAAGGTCCTTTTCAGCAATGATCTTATTACCCTAAAGTTGTGACAACTCCAACCTCATTTTTCATTACATATCTTCTTACTTAATTTACATTAATAATCCTTCTCTCCAAATTCAAATTTTCTCAAGGACTCTCTTTGGGCTAACCCATATTCGTTCATTGAGTGGCAGTCATGCCGTATGATCATGCACCGATTCATTTGGGCCATTTTCAATCTTTGATTCAGATGGAACAAATCAAGCATGTTTGCGATCTCACTAAATGTTTTGTTTTATGATTTTTCTTGGAGAGATATTCTTGTGGCCGTAGGATGGAATGTATATTTTTTTTTATTTTTTAATATTAATGAATTATTACCTATGTCATATTTTTTAAAAAAATTTTATATTTTTTTAAAATATTTATAGTATCAAAAAAATTATGAAAGAATAGTATAAAAAATATTAAAAAATATTTTAAAAAGTTTTTAACAAATTATATGACCTAAATAATAATTAATTAATATTAAAAATTAAAAAAATTAAGACAAAAAATTAAAAAAATATTACATTTATATACCAGAACATATGATATTACACCATAATAACCACCTTTTTCTTGTCCTCCACCTTAAAATATGTACATTTCCTTGCCCCGCACCAACTCAACATCATTTTGGGAATCCCATTATTTGATTTTACACCGCGATCTAGTGTGATCATATATTATTGTCATTGATTTCTAATAATTTTCTCTTCCTTTTTTATTGACATCTTTATTTGATCCCTTTTGTGTGAGTAATTTTGGGGATAGATAGACTGGATTTGGTCATTAATTACCATAAGGGACAAAAATACAAACTAAGGTTAAAAAGTACTGAGATGATCATGTTGTTCCATTACACAAACAGTGTTGCTTTGGTCGTTAAAAGATTCAATTTGTCGGAAGTGGTTAAATACAGTTTACCTTTGTTTCTTAGCAATACTAAGAGGCACAATCATGCGGCTTGGTTTTGTTGCTTTACATCGAGGGAATCAAATATCTCTCTAGGTTTCCTCAATTATCGATCATAATAATGATCCATCATCTTTGAGCAACTTCATCCATAATTCGACTGCAAGAGGTTTGCTAGTGTTCAAGTGGGTCTCTAGTTATTAATTGAAATATTACCTAGCTTGGTCAAAACCCACAAACAAAATAATTATACAGGTCCACAAAATATAGTAAAAAATGAAAAAAATTGATCATTACTATTATTCTTCAATGGTGGAAAGAATAAAAACTCTTTGGACGGCTATCATATTTTTGCAATAAATTTAAGTCTATAGAGTTATCAAAGCTTACGCGGGTGATGGTCATTGGACAAAGTCAACTAGGCTATGCATGAAAACGCTCTAAGTTAGTGATTCTAATTATAGGCTTTCTGTGTAAAGACTAGTGAAAGGAATGAGTATTACATATCATGAATGCAAAGTGACAAAGAACAATGATTTCTCCCTCCTTTTTCTGCCCAATTTTACCTACACAATTGAATTTACTCAATTTCTTATTAAGCGAACAATTCATTCCTTGGTTTAATATTCACACTAGGAAAGTTTTATGCAATGACAATAGAGGAAGAAAAAGTTATATATGACAATCTTTTCTTTTAGGTTTTCAATTTGCTTTTAGATTCCAAAGGCCAACTTTTATCATGTCTATGGTCTTCTTTTTTCTTGCTTTCCCTTTTTCTCTTACTTAACATGATTAGGGTCCAAAATCATCCTAAGTAGATCTTGCAGCCAAGCTTTTTACTAACACGTAATCTAAAAAGGATGACTCCTTAATCTCCAAAGTCATGAGTAGTAGTTTGTATGAAATCCAATATTCAATATGAAGAATAAGTGATACTAGTGGCCACTAACTGAATAAACTATCTTTTAGCTACAAGTTTATAAGCAAGTAGGGATAACACACTTTAATGAGCAGGAAGCTTTTCTTTGATGAAACTTGCTTAGAAAATCTGCCAAGATACATATATATCAATTAGTATATATTTGGTCTTGTTTCCTTTCCCTGGATATGCTCTTTATCTCACATCAAAATTGACAGTGATAAATAGTTAAATTAATACAGGCATAAGGAATCCAATGATAAATGATCCATATAGCCCAAAACTCTTTTTAGTCCCTTTTTTATTTAATAAATTTTTTTGGCTGAAGTAATAATGTTTGGGCCCTTGAGGGTTAAAAAGGAAAGAAAAAAGAAAAAGGAAATCTTGTCTTGTAGTTAGTAGAATAATATTGAATTATAAACTTTATAAAGGAATATCATAATTATATTCGTAAAATTAACGTTGTAGTTTATTCTTCAACCACTATGATTTTGTTTTAAGTTGTCATTATCAGTAAAGGTACATTCGAGTAGAATAATGAAATTACTATCGATTTTTATTGGGATCTATACAAGAAGACATTGACTATATCCAACAGCATGAAATCTCAAATGATACTGTTTCAAGGAAAGTCAAGCATTATGTGTTTTAAAATTGATCAACTCTACTAGAAAAGATATTCCTACCACCATGAATTATAATGGTACGTACAAATCCTTTTGTAACCACAAGTAATTTTTGCAAGATTAAGTGCTTAATCCAATATGCACCATTGGAAGATAAAGTTGGTTTAGTGGCATTTGTCATTAATTAGTAAAGCTCTCACTGATATTGTCTGTAATGCGATGCTTTCTTATTCTTACATTTGTTGTACATCTACCCCTCTTCCAGATCTCCTTTCTCCACTGAAATGTGTCATGTATACAAATGAGGCAATGATTATGAAAAGGGAAGATTTTCTCATTGATATAAGAATGTGTGGTGAGAAAGGGTTCAACAATAGATGCTTCCAAGTGATAGGATGGAACATTGACCATGCATATCATAGTAACAATTTTGATTGAATGTAATTCTATCATTCAAAAGCACTCAGTATAAACAACGGGGGTTGGAGATTTGCAGAAAGCCACTAATCAGATATTTTAAATGCAAGAGAAATTAAACATGTCTTTTGGATTCGAAATAAGGAAGTCTAGTATTTCAAAAGGTTCATAGTCATCGAAAATGTTCTGAATAATTGTTCGAAACAGACTAAATTAAGAGAGAAAGACATTGGTTTATAGTACTAGGAAAAAAATCGAAGTTTAGAGTCATGGGACTACTGCTGATGTGCTATTTTTACTCTCTTCCTTCCTGTAATAGAATATAACTGGGAAGTGCGGTCATGATTTTGACAAAACAATTATAGTTTATAAAGTCATTGGTGTTATTGTTATAGCTGGGTAGAAATGTCTTCCCTTCTTTCTTGTGCTGGAACAATTCACAAGGACATCCAGCTAAATTTTGAATCACACTGCTTGTCACTATGTTCATTTAGTGGGCCTGAACTGTTGTTAGTGAGGATTCTGCTGTTGTTTTGTCGTCAGACTTATCAACATTCTTTGCTGTATGCAATCATGTAAATGAGAAAATTTTGAGGACTATACAGTTAACTTTACCAAGCACTAGCCGCAAAGCTAGGCTATATATATACATATGGAGATTCACTGGTGATAATTTTATATTAGTTTTTGTTGGGATGGTATATATAATTTTAGCCACTCAGAGATAATGGAAGAGCTGAGAATGCATAATAAGGATGTTTACTTACTATCCTCTAGGAACTGATTATTTTTGTAAGACATGCTCTTATACTGAAACCACAATCTTGACAGTACGTAGAAAAAATACAAGTCACCTGGATGAGTAAAAAGGTAAATAGAAAATTACAGGTTCAAGTTGTGATACTTTTGAATATATACGAAGAAAAGCAGATTTACATAGCATGTTAGATAGCAAAGCTTGGTATCGCTCAAGTGGTGACACTAGCGTGATTGTCTGCATGGTGGCTAAGGAAGGAAGTCTTTGTATTGAAAAGCCATATGCAAAGGGGGACTGGAGTCATCAACAAGTGCTTTTGCAGGCTCAATATGGCAATGGTGGGATGGATGGACGAACATAATTTGGTGAAATAATTATCATTTGATTAGTGCATATGTCCAAACAGGTTAAATGGTGGTGAGATTTTCTGTTTTCTTTTTCTTCTTTCTCATCAGAGTAATCATTGTGAAAGCTGAAAAGCAATGGAGAAATTTTAAGGAGATAAGGATCAATACGGGTCTAAAAGAATAAAAAAGTACAGGTTTTACCAAAAACCGAGGTTCTAAAAGTAAATCGAGTAGGAGTTTGACACTTGAAAAATCATCTTCACCCCACAAATTTAAAGGTACCTACCGTTCCCAATAGAATATCAGGATGCACTGAACTAAGACGATTACACCTCTTAAGCAGAAACCACCTTCCGTTTTGAGCCACCTGTATTTGCTTTATTATTATTATTTAACTAAGAATACTTATATGGTTATATGTTATGCTAAAACAGTGCACGCAGAAATAGCTTTCAAGCATTTTCTACGTCTTTCATTAATGAAGTTGTGAGTTTTCCCTTTGTCAATTTCTGACATCAATTAGTGCTATCACCAGATGCTTATATGACATCTTACTACTACAATCAGTAACCTCATTAATTAGAATGGTATCATGGACTAGAACAAATCAAAATTGTGGTTGTCAATTGATTTTGGGTATAAGGTTAAGGTGTTTATGATATTTAAGATTCAAAATGAGATTAAAGTAAAATACTGAATCCCACAAGACATTGAAGTACAGTGTTTTTGAATTGAATTTTCTCATAAATAAATATGAAAACATTAACAGAACAAAAACTCTTTTTGGGTCGATATTAGGGGGTTTGGGCACACAGCATGGCACACTTGGGCACTTGACTTCTGGGCCAAAGGAGAAGTTTTGAAGCCCCAGTTGCGTCTTCATCAGGTGGATAAGCCAAGAGCTTTTTTTTCTTTTTTTCTTTTCTGATTACTTTTCACAAAGTGGTTAAGTTAGTTTTGTTTATGTATAAATATAACTAAATTTTAATTTATATGTAAATCAAATAATTATTATGACATTAATTTATGAAAGTCGTAACATCATAATACTATAATTTTTCTAGTCTCCCTCCCATAAATAAAATGAGGTAAAAACAATTACTTTTTTAGTTTTTATACTTGTTTTTTATAAGAAAAATAACTATGAGTGAGTTTTTTGTTCGTTTCTTTTAAATTAACAAATTGATAGTTTTTAAGTTCATATATTGGGAAGCAGTAGAAGGCTAGAATCGATTCCAGCCACAACAAGTGGATGTCTAGCAGACAGTGAGAATCGCATTAAGTTATGGGGAACATTATTCTGTTGTCCCATCGTTGAGTCATCTTGAAAGAACTTGATTCCCAAATATTACTAATAATTTAGTACTGCAATTACCCTGCCGTTATTAATTGTATTTTTCTCAAAATCGATTTGTTTTAAAAGTGATTATCTTCATTTCAGTCAAATATAAGGAACCGAAATCTCTGTCTCTCGTTCGTGCTATTTTTCTTCATCACCTTTGCATCGTTCAGCTTTTAGTGTTGGAGTTGGAACCTTTGGTATCTTCTTATGCCAATATTATGCTGAAAATTTCAACCACCCAGTGGACTCTTCTTTAAAGCTGTAAAGTCCAATAAGATGATGTAAAAATGAAGATTTGATTGGCTGAAAAATGACCATAATGCCTGAATGAGGACTGACTGAGCCATTAGACTGATAACTATCAGTTTGGAAAAGCATTTCTCGTTAAAGACGAAAACAGCTTTTGGTTTAGAAAAGCCTGTTTGGAAAAGCTAAATATTTAGGTTCCAGTAAAACAAGGATTTTCAACCAAAGGCGTGTAGATTGTGACTATACGTTAGTGAGCATCGCCAGCTGCAATAAAGTGAAATCACACTATTATGTGTAAAGCTATGTGATATAGTATCTAGCTAGACACACCAGGTGACTTTATTATGGGCACATGCCATTTCGAGAAAGTTATACTGCACTATGAGGGCATCTGGGAGGGCAACTTTCTATAAACAAAGGGGCCATATCTGTTGATTAGCTCAGACATGCTGAAAGAAGAAAGAAAATGGGGAACAAGAGTGGGAGGGAATAAATTCCATTGCAACTGGCCCAAACAGGATAGAGTGCAGAGTTAGGAAGGGAAGGAAAGTGCCGGGTTATAAATTTAAAAAGAAAAGAAGAAACAAATGGAGGAAACAAATACAAACAACATGTCCCATCTTAGTTCTCTTGCCTGGATATTTCTAAGGGACGAAAAGATATTATTCCTGCAAAAAAGGAAAATCAGCGACCAAAAATTGAAAACAGATAAATTCAATCAAACCACGAATGAAATATTTGCATTGCACTGCATCTGTTGGGGACATACCATTCCACAACCTTGATTTCTGCCTATACATATTTCATATAATTAAATATTAGATTTTAACCAGGTGCAGTTTAGGCAACATGTCTCTTGTGAGGAAAGGCCTACTCCCAAAGTCTAAAGAAAGCAGTTTGGACATACAAGTGGCTGAACTATTTGAAGCTTTCAGTTTTCTCTGATGACATAATGGTGTTACCGTATTACTTTCAACTGAATAAAAAGGTTCCATTTTTAGTAGGGTATTTGATCAACGCAGACATCATCTTTCCAAGTCACATAACGTGGAAGAATAATTTGGACACACTACGGAGATCTTTCATCTGTATTTATAAGCCTAAAGGATTTGCATCCCAACTTCACAAGTAAGCAGGGTGGTATAGCTCCACATTCTAAAAAATGTCTCACAGAGAACGTGCATATTATGGGGTGATATATAGGAAATTCAAGCCTCACCTTCTGATGGTTTTTGTTCAAATGGCTGCTACATTTCTCTATTTCCTGATAGAGGCTTCATTTAATAATGGGATGAACCCTCATGTCTTTGCAACTTATCGCCATGCTCTTGGTGGTATAGTAGTGTTTCCTTTTGCTTTTGTTCTTGAAAGGTACATCCTACACCCAGTGTTGGAAAAATGAGTACAGTTAATATTACATATTACATAATATTACTCTATTTCTTTGTTGCAACAGTTTTGGCGGCACTTGCGAAAATATTACAATACCTTTAACATAATATGTTGAACATATGAACAGATGTGCTTATTTCCTGATTTTCAATTATAGTCTTGAGCATGACCTTCTATGAGAACCATTTTGATGTTTTTATAAGGTAATTCAGGACATCTCCAATCCATTTTTTTTGCAGAAAAGCAAGGCCAAAGCTGACGATTGCAATGTTCTTGGAGCTATTTGTGCTTTCCCTTTTAGGGTATCGTACTCAAGTTTTCTTATTAGTGATTCAGATTTCAGATTTCAGATTTCAGATCTACCCAAATCTGCCAAAAAACTAATATATATCTTTCCTCCCCTTAACAATGGAAAACAGGGTCAGCCTTACCCTAAACATGTATTTCGCAAGTTTGAAATATACCTCTCCTTCCTTTGTCACATCAATGGTTAACACCATCTCATCTCTTACATTTATAATTGCAGTTGCACTCAGGTGAGTTAACTGAAGTAAAATTACCTTGGAGATTGAAGATATTTTCTGCCATTATCTATCTGCTACAAAAGAAAGAGCTCCATTTTTCTTTAACTATTTTATCATGTTTTTCCACATAGGCTAGAGGCTGTTGATGTTAAGAACCCTCGTGGGCTAGCTAAAATCTTTGGAACCCTTCTTTCATTGACCGGAGCCTTGACCATGACCTTTTACAAAGGGCATGCAATACAAAGCTTGCGGGGCGCTCCAATCCACATCAGAGGTCAATCTGTTCGTAGTAACTGGATTAAAGGATCAATTTTGACTGTTGCAAGTTGCATAGCATGGTCTTTATCGTACATAATGCAGGTAAATTATTCTATAAGCAAGTTCTCTCCTCCTAGCTTCTCCCCTCCAAATATAAAAGAAATTAATAAATATAACACAGATGTAAGCTTCAGCAAAAAATTGGTATTTGTTTTAGGAATTGACTCCAGAAGAAACAAATAATATCAGGGATTAAAAATCATTATTGGAGCATAATTAAATATATTGCCAGATTTAGGGAATTCTTTCCTTGGTATCGACTATATTCCAAAAAAGAAATATATGGCCCAGAAGGTAGTTCATCAGGGGTAAGAATGAACAAAATATATATGAAAGAAAATTGCTATAGCACGCTTTTGCGAAAATTTTCCATTTTCAGGGCATATGAAGTACCAGGCATAGCCAATCAGGTTAATGCTATTACTAGATTACACGAACATAAAGCCAGGCAACACTAATAACTACCTGCCACTCATTATTCCTGTAATGGCATAAAAAACAGAGGACAAAAAAGATATTAACAAGAAATCATATTCATAAAAGATAATGCCTGTTTCCGTACCTTATAGGCAATTACAGTGAAGAAATATCCAGCACAACTGTCACTCACGGCATGGGTAAATTGCATCGGTGCAGCACAGTCCGCTGCCTTTACTGTAGTCGTACAACACAAACCTGAAGCATGGGCCATTAAATCCACTATTGAACTCTGTTGCATCTTATATGCTGTAAGTAAAGCATAAAGAAGCTGGAATTAAAACAAATGTAAGATCAATTCGAACTATAAATTCTAACTCAGTTGTTCAAGTGTTATGGCAGGGAGTTATATCTTGTGCTTTGATTATTTTCATTCAATTCTGGACATTGGATAAAAAAGGGCCAGTCTTCGTGACTATGTTTAATCCCATTGGAACAATTTTAGTAGCAATCCTAGCGTATTTTGTTTTGGGGGAACAACTGCACATTGGCAGGTCATGTACATGTTCATTCACTCTTCAAGCTCCATTATGTCCATATTTCAGCATTTTCAAATTTATTCTGGCTGTTTCAGTATACTGGGAGGAGTCATTGTCATCATCGGTCTATACTTACTTTTATGGGGAAAAGAAAGTGATCAAGATTACAAATCACCACAACAATCTTTTTCAACATGTGAGCAAAAAGAAAGCAGGACGCAGATAGTCATTTCAGCCGAGCAAGAGGTACTATAGAGGAACTTAGCCAGAGACTCCAATTTACAGCATACAGATAATGACTTCAACTGAGCAAGAGATACCACTGAAAGATGCACATGGTGACGCTATTGAGTGATTATCATCGCGATGAACAAATCAGAATAATACTTAAATAGATCTTTGTAAGAGATTAGGAACTAGATTTGTATTGACCGCTGCTTCAGATGAGATGATGTACAAGGAAGTAGCAGAGTAAATGCAGAAACCAAACTACATATACGATCAACTGCTTTTTGCCCTACGAGAAGCAGTTGGCTTCATAATATTATGGAGGGGCCCCCCAAGCTTAGAAATCTCCTATTAATGAAACCCAATCAGGCAGCATGGTCCATCACTAGTTATAAAATTTGAATTCTGATAGATAACATGTTCTTTTAGAAAAAATGGGCCCCATAACAAAGAATAGGCGTGAAAGATTTGAATTTTATAATTCGAATAGTCAAAACTAGTCAAGTTTCGGGGACTGTCCCATGGAGTTCTCTGATTGACAATTTTCTTTCAATTGTAGGCTGCAAAGAAAATGAGTTCTCAGAACACGTTAAGCCCTCTTGCAATGATAGCCGTATCTCAATAGTATTCTTAGAATACCAAAGAATTCATCTTTATAATTAGTCTTTTTTTTCAAGGGAAGCGGAGTGCACTCTGTTAAGGATATAGAAATCCCCTCCCGACATTAACTACACAGACATGAACAAAAGGAATCTAGCACTGAAACTGACACCGCTGTGAATTGAAAGTAATGAATCACCTGGCTTGCAATAAGATATAGTACTTGTTTCGCGTGTGACGTATCAAAGGAAGTTATGGAAAGGAAAATAATGAACGACAAGAATTAGACGCCACTTAAAATGACTTAACGGAGAAATTGAATTTTTATTAGCTTAAATTAGGATGCTGATAGCTTTTATATAAGAAATATCGCCAATCCACCAAAAATTAAATAAAAAGGGAATGTTTCGATTGATCTATTTTATAACCTATACACCTACTGCGAATTTCATCCATTTCATGAATATAACAAAAAGAAAATAGACAGAACATTTACAAGCAGCCGAAATGAAAAAGGACAATTGTACATCGTTATCTTAATAAAGATCCAAATCCAATGATACTTTCACTTTCGACTTCTAGCTCACTTTGCTTCTTCAAGCTGCGATCGTATGGTCTCAGCGTTCAACATTTTATTTATGCTGCCAAAAGGACGGATAATAGCATCAGAAACATGGAAAAGTGAAGCTACATTGTTACGGGCGTATATTCAGAATAGAGAACATGTGCAATCAATTCACAGGAAGTCATCGTACTATGCCGTGTTTCGATGGAAACTCACCGAAATAGCAAATCCCCACTAGATGTCAACTTCTCGGAAATCCATTCTGGAACTACTTCTAGCAACAAATTCAGCTGCTCTTCAACTTCTCCTAAGAATACAAATCAGGAAAATTTAGCACACTGAAAACAATGGAATAGCTGATCATGAATTGCATAAAATTGACTTACTTCTGTCAACAATATCGCAATGGCTTGAGACTATTTTGCATACAAGCTCCTCTTTTGTGATAACAGAACGATTAATTGAATGAAACAAGAGATGAATCATGTTAAAGAGCTTAGGGAGGCTGGCGATCATTTTTTGTCGTCTCTTTGCTTGTGAGATGGCTGGTTTTCTTTCCTCCAATGCAATTCTCTCCTTTTCTTTAATCTGCAAAGTGAAGGCACAATTACACTCAGTCCTAATCATGCAATGGATAAAAGGGAGTCCAAGCACATGCTAGGTTCAATAGACTTGATCTGTGACAAATAAAGGACACAACATAATATGCCTTACAATAGCACCCCCCTCAATAGGACAAAAACTAAAGAGGAAAAGAAAAAGCCCTATTTCATTCGTTAACCTCTTGAAAAAGAAAAAAGAAAGAAAGAAAAAGCCATCATATTTGAAATAGCATTTGTTCTTCTGATATTCAAGAAAAATATTGTAACAATAAAAGTGGTCTTTTCCCAGTGAAGCGCATTCAATGTCAAATGGGCGCCATAGCTGCCTCTTAACCATATAAACCTTTTAGCATAGCATGAACATTCTTTAGGACTCATGTTAATTAACCTATGTAGGAATATTTAAAACCATAGAACCAGTAAATTTTCTTCATGTAGCATTGTAAATGATTTTTAGGGCATACCGATTGGAGAAGATTATCTGGGAGAATATCAAATATATCATCGTCAATTGACAAGCCACCAGCATCATCAGCTTCATTATCTGTCTCCTCAATTTTCACTGGAGTGTCAAATTTCAATGACCTGGAACGAGGAGGACGCCTAACCAACTCGTTTGGTGAGCTGGAAGAGCTGTCATCAGGGCTCATGTGACATCTCTTAGGAGGAGGCAATGCAGGTGTGACAGTCATCAGTCTAGATGGAGTGGAAGCAAGTTTAGCTGGAGTAGACATGGCAGCAATGTTTCTGAGAGACCCATCTTCTTTCTCTGCATACTCAATGGTTTTAATTGGAGTGGCAGGTGGAGCACTGGATGATGTGAGACGAGCTGGAGAAGCACATATTGTTGGGCACATATTAGGATGAGATTTAGTATCTACACATGGGGAACTTTTCTTCAGGCTCGACTCTGAAACTGGAAAAGCTTGAGGTTGGAATGAATCAGATGGTAACTTTTGCTGTGGATCACCTGCTTCATTTCTCATAGATTTCCGAGAAAAGCGCCTTCTAAAAGATTGAGACACATGAGTGGCTACTGCTGTTTGCTGATGAAGTGCTTCAATTGAAGTCTTGACAGGTACTGACAAATTTTCTTCTTCCTTAGTAGGCTCTGAATTATCTGCAATGCCACTATCCTGCATGCATGCTGGCACTAAAGCTGGATGATGAGGTGCACGTGTATCAGATGATGTCATTGTAGCTAATGATGAGGAGGGAATTTTCAATGTTTCCAAAAGATGGTCTTGCTTAGGGTGATTGAATGGCTCAGGCAGTATTTCTTCTGGAATTTCATCACCCTGAATATAGAAACATCTTTTAGACCAATTGGTATATATGGTGAAAAGGCATTATTGAGATTGCCATAGCAACACTTGCAATCAAAAGTATACTGATTTCAAATTTTACTAATTATGAAGTTTGAATTTCCTAGCTGTGGACAAGATTTATGTTGCTTCAGGCACAGTTCAACTAAGTGCCACTCACTGCAAAGGATCTTTCCAATAGTGAATGTTATAGCATTAGCAATTTTATGTATGACAATTCTCATTGTTCTTTCTAACAAATAAAGGTTTTATATATTTTCTAATAAGTGACCACCAAGCATCATGTGTATTCATGCCCGTGAACCTATTTGCTAATCTATCTTGTGCTTCAACATGTCAATAGAGAATTACACTTCATTGCGTCTTTTCAGATGCTATTCACTAAATGACTGCTACCATCCATATCATATTTTCACTTAGACTTATTTGAATTCCGCTAGACCGTTGTCAAAACTAAGGGGGAAACCATGGAAAAACTGATTTTCAAGCAACTTAAGACTTGTAAAAGCAATCAGTGCCACAATCATGATGAATGCTTGAATTGCAATTTTTGTATTAGAAGTAACTTTAACCACGAATAGTAATTAGCAGAAAATGAAAGCAAGGGAAGTTTTAAGTCATCAACAAAGCTAATAGCACTAAATCATCCCACAAAATAAAGCATTAAGCAGATATGATAATTAGCACTCTTGTTACCTCAGCATGTGATTTATAAAAATCTCTTAGCCGTGTCCGAAATAACTTCCTCACAGACATGCTCCTACCTTCAGAGGGAAACTTTGCATCAGATTCTATTGCATCAGGATTTATTGTAACATGGAGGTCTGGCTTCATACAACTTGTCCGTTCATCAAACATGAGTACCTTCTTTACAACAATTACCTCAGGTAAGATAAATTTCAACTGGGCCAGATGACCATGTGTAAACCTCCTAGAGAAGTCACAAAATAGAGTTATAATACCTGAGCTAACAATAACTAGCTTGAATAGAAAGCAGATTCATCTCATTGTTCAAATAAACAATTCATACTAAAAAATATGTTAGCAAGCATCAATTAAAGGCACATACCTATCAGTTAGACACTCAATCTTGGGGCAGATATTCGTGAAAGTTGTTGCCGAACCTTTCAAATGTAACAATCGAATCGAGCTATCCAAGCTGTCGAAGAACTCACCCAAAATTTCATACCTGCGCTTAAACCCCTAAAGTTAGAAGGTGACGAAAACACATAATAAACACACAAATAAGAAAAATTCCAGCCTCATTGATTAAAACCCACAAAAACACATATATACTTTTCCGGCAGCTTGGTGGGTTCAACAACACCAGTCTTGGATTTACGGGGAGTGGTTTCGGCGGTGGACATTGCAATCTTCCTTCTGGCAGATTTGATCTGTGCCGTCGGATCATGATTTTGCTGCTGGCTATTCCGTCCCTGAAGGCTTTCAGCGACCTTCCTGACTTCTTTGATGGAGAGCGCAACGCCGCGATTTCGTGAACGATGTGAGAGGTGTGTGGCTTTCTCTGGGGTTTTGGAGCTCAATAAAATGGGGTCTGGTGATTGGGATTTGGAGGCTGGGTGTTGCAGATGGGGCTTCTTAGATCGAAAGGGTAAAGACTTAGCCTCTGAGGAGCTCATCCTTTGAAAAAATGAAATTCCAATAAACAGATCTGGGGCTTGTATCAAATTGAAGAGTAAGCGTAACGAAAAGAGGCTTGGATTGGATTATAAATTAGGGCTTTTTGGGCGGGAAATCTGAGCTGCTTCTGGCTTGGCTCGATGCCACGTGGAATTCCCGCCAAAATGACCCGTTAGCTCCCGCGAGTTCGCCGAGGCGGGACTTGGGAGGATGTAAGGGCATCCAAATTTCTGTCGTTGGGCCTGGAGAAGGCCCACATATTTCTTTGACAAAATCCAAGGGGAACCGACGTGTGCTTGGAACCCACTTGAATGGGCCTTCTGGCCCGGAATTCTTTGTGAGCTAACCACCGATACGGATGAAAGTTCTTGGGAGAAGGCCCACACTACCATTCCTATTTGGAGAATTCGATTATATTATAGTTTGGGCCTCTGATCACGCTGAATTATTATAAAAACAAAACGAGAAAACTTAGAGATTACTCAACCAGTGAACCACCCAAAAATCAAAAAGCTAACTTGTTAGGGCTTAAAATGTAAAATGGTGCTTTTCAAGAGAAAAACATTTTAGTTGTTTTTTCCAATAATTTTTATATAGTCTAAAAAATGAAATAAGTTTATAGTATTTTATGTTGAAAATGTTTTCCGAGGAGAATTATTTTTGATTTGTTTAAGAATGGCACGGCAAGATGAGACTGAAATCATACACGGCCTTAACTTGTAAAAGGCTGATACAGAGAGTCACAGGAAGGCACAAAGTATTACCCATCCTCACGTCTCCTCTTAGACAATCTTGGAAGGAAGGAGGCGAAGAGAGACACAGAAAACTCATAAACCTATTCTTTCAAGTTTCAAGTCATATTATAGAAATCATTTTTATAAACACTGTAATTTCATCGTCTTCTACTCAACCAAACCCTCTTCGTCTCTTCCTTGGTTTTCTCCGCTTTGATTATCATCGCCTCCTCTTAGCTGATTTCATCCCTAAATTCTCTAACTTTCAGTGGCTTTTTCTTATATTTCATTATTGGGTATGTATTACATCACTTAATTCCGCCGGTACTTCCTCATTATATAACTCACATGAGTGTTGCTTAGTCCTAGGTAACCCTCTGGCTCTGTGTTTCCTGTATAATTAGTTATTTTTGTTCTGTGTTGTTTAAATTCCTTCGTTTATGCTTAAATTGTTTTGTATTTTGTATAATTTTCTTGATACAGAACATGGGTTTAGATGGTTCCAATTGGTTTTTCTAAATTTTGTTTGGTGGGCTTAATTTTAGTAGCCAAAACTAGCTCGTAAATTTTCTTCTTTTGCTTTAAAGTACCTCGGTGATCGTTCTTGTTTTGGACTAGACTGTTTTAGAATGCAATCGTTCTCCAATGCCTCAAGGCAATTGTTGGTTAAATTATCATATAATTTATCGTTTTCCGTTGTGAGTTTTTGTTTTGTGTCCAAAAGAAAAAGAATCTCATGCTATATAGATAAAAACTCTGATTGGTTGGATATTTTGTCAACTGGGAGCCTAGGTTCAACTGATGCATTGTAGAGGTTGCACTTCGCTGGTGAAATACCTTTATATTTGGCACAATGTGTATTCATAGTCTTGGCTCTGCGTAGGGGTTGGCACAAACTGATTCTACGCTTTAAGTCTACTCTATATTTCCTTCCTTTTCTTTCTCATCAACTGAGAGTCATGTGTGTCAATCATTGTTCCGGCGCTTGATGGATGCATTAGAGAAATTAACTCTGTTGAAAGACTTACACCATGGCAAAGAAGATGCTTATTTTCAATTTAAAAATTATGTAACATTCTAGTCGCTTCTCTACATTATGTACTTGACATCTGAATTACATCTGTAATAAAATTGTACATTGCCTTTTATCCTTTTCCATCCAGTAATTCACTGGATGTTATCTTACAATATCTCTTCTTATGTTTCCCTATTGGAAGTTTCTAATATTGACTCTGCACCCTACCATTCAGATGTTTGGGGCATGGACTGCCTACTGTCAGTGTCTGTGAACAATGTTTAGCAGGCGAAGGGGTCCAAGTGCTTTTAATATATTCAAATGGAAACATCAAGGTGAATCGTCTCTAACAACAGGTTTGCTTCAGGATATTCCTCCAGAGATTGAATTGTCTAACTATGGAAGGATCTCAAGTCCAGGTAGTGAAAGCCCTTCAGGGCTTCTCAATGGTGAGAGCTTAAATGTAGAGCCAATTGCTGATTTGGACCTCTTCTTTGAAAGGCTTTACAGCTACTACTGTGAGAAAGGGCTTTGGTGCATCATTATAAAGTGGATTGTTGAACTTCTTAGTCTAGGATTTACCATATGCTTCTCAGGATTTTTCTTATTATATGTTGATTGGAATGGACTTCGTAATGCAAAGTGTGGGATGAATGCAGTTGAATCTGGAATTAAGCCCTGCGATCTTGGTAAAGAAGCTCTTCATCAACACCCTTTAACCCCTCTAACACTGACAAAAGCTATTATTGTTGGATACTTAGCAATATTTTCCGTCTATTGGATATTTTGTTTCTTGAGGTTCTTTGCTCAACTAAAGGACACTCTGGAAATCCGTCAGTTTTACTACAATAGGTCAGTACAAATGATAAACAATAAAACGTATTGACACAAATGATAACTTTTGCATGACTGAAATGTTTTTGTCATAATTTACCATGATCTTCTTGCAGTCTCCATGTTACCGACAATGAAATTCAAACCATGCCCTGGGCAACAATTCTTGAAAAGGCTGTTCTGGTACAAAGTTCACGACAGCTCTGTGTGGTAAAGGATCTTTCTGCTCATGACATGGTGATGAGATTGATGAGGAAGGAGAACTACTTGATAGGAATGCTCAACAAGGGTGTGCTTGCTTTCCCCATATCTCAGTGGGTCCCAGGTGCTGGTCCTACAGTGAAATGCGGTCCTAATGGAACACAATATCGTCTAATACTAACCAAGACCCTTGAGTGGACTTTGAATTGGTGCATCCTGCAAAGCATGTTTGATCGGTGTGTTAATTATTATACAGATACCTTTTCATGTACAATCAGTGTGTTCTATATCATTTGATCCTATGAATTGTGTGGATAGTGCATAAGTCTTATTGAATTTTCATCATTTCAGGAGTACTCGTCATAATTTTCCTTCAAATCATTATAAAAAATGATGATGTGGTAGTTTGAAGGATTTAGTGACCATTTAGGAGATGTAGGACAGTGGCTCATAGTTGGTTAAACTTGACATTTAATCATTTGGTCATTTATGGCTCTTAATAGAAACATGCCATGTGACTCTGGATATTATGCTTGAATCTCATTGGGTGGCCTGTTGCCATAAACAACTATCATTCATAATTGTAACTCTCCTATTTGTTGTGAAGCTTTAAGTTGCCATTCCTGCTGTAAGATAATTTTAGTAGCCTAAAGAGCAGTACATTCAGTTTTTAAGCAATGCTGCAATGATATAGTTTCATCATTAGCACAGTACTTTTTACGATATGTACTTCAGTGTCATCTTTCACATTTTGAATATTTCAATATTCTACCAAGTATTTTCAATTCCAAAGGTTACTTAGAGTTAACTTCCTTACTTTGACAAAGAATAAGAATTATTTTGTTGTGGTACTGCCAAACATTAAATAATGTGGATGCCACATTATAGAATTTAAAATCACATTAACATATCTCTGGTTTTCTATCATAATTAGTATTAACTGCTGCAGAAATCGAGATTGGTTTAATGCTTTGTAAAGGTGTACGGAGGTCAACAAATTAGAGATTTGTTTGATATATTTTTTTTAAACAAATATTCCTTGCTAATAAACTTCTTGATGCTTGCATGCAAATTGAATGTCACATTTATAAACTAATTGAGACTCAACTGATTCAAGAACATTTCAATCATATGTTCATGAGCTGAAATGCTCTGGGATTTAGGAGAAAGAGGGTGTATTGTAGACCCCATCTATAATTCCAGAAAGATATTTGTTTGAAGTACCAAGAAATGGGGTCCTTTTTATAAATCATTACAAGAGTTTATGCATGCTCTCCATCTGTTCTAACAAATTTTTTTATAGTTTTTGTTTGTGGATTGGGAGGAGTGGGGAGGAGGGCTTATTCACATGTCTGAAGCTGTACCTTTCACATAGAATATCCCAAGACCAGAGAAAGAAATTTCAATGAAATTGGCAGTAGATTGGACATTTTCAAACCCTTGTCAATATAATTAAGCTTTACATATAAATGTATCCTGACTGATTCTTCTTGCTGCTTGGTTAACTATAGACTATTTTAATAGATGGAACCACATATAGAGGCACTTGGAGATTTTGTAAATTAAATAAATGTGGAGAAGGGATTTTACTAGTTTGAGTAACCATTTTATAGGGAGTAGGAGAGAGTAAATATTGGATTTTACTTTTTCTTTTTTTTTACCTTTTTGTTCTTGTGCTTTCATTCCTCGTGAATGAACATAGACTGACGTATGTTGTGTTTCAGTTAAGTAATTTGTTAATGTTCGTTATTATGTACTTGTTTGCAAGATCAATGATGATATTCTCCTTTGGTACATGCTTTCTCTGCAGAAACTTTTGTGTTAGAAGGGACTTTGTGTCCAATCCAAAGACATTAAAGAAAAGGCTTATGGTAGTTGGGCTTGCAATGCTTTTACTTTCTCCATTTCTTGTCATATTCATGCTGGTATATCTCTTTCTGAGGCATGCTGAACAATTTTATAATCATCCAAGCACGGCATCATCTCGAAGATGGTCGAATTTGTCAAGGTGGATCTTTAGGGAATTCAATGAGGTATCACTATTCTTTTCTTGCTCTTTTGTTTAGTTAAGCCGCCGGTTCATCTGCTGCTCGCATGGGTTTCCTGCTGGTACATGAAAATAGACATTATTCAAGAAAGATTTGAATTATAAACAATTTTTTATGAAAAAACTTATCAGAAAAAGGGCCCAGTATCTCTTCTTTGAAAGATGATATTATTCTAGTCACTAGCCTGCTTGTCCTTTCAAATAGTTTAAATTAGTTCACCAGTTCTCCATTAAACATTATCGAATCAAATGAAGCTGTAGTTTCTTCCACAGAATCATTATAATTGTTTGACGTAAGCTATTTTATTTGAATGGATCCTATATATTAGTAACCACATTAGTTGGTTATGATGCTTTGGAGAGTTACTGGCATTAAATTTTGCTTTGTAACCATTTCCTACTCGTGTTCTCATGTACTTATTTTAAAGGTATCAATAGTTTGAAAATGGTATATATAATTTGAAAGTGCTAGTGCCTAGTTATCATTGTTAACATAATGTTACTTGTATTTCTTTTATTTTTATGCTTAAGCTTACCAATGACTTGTGTTATAGGTGGACCATCTTTTTAAGCATCGGATTAATAGCAGTGCAGTACATGCTTCTGATTATCTCAAGCAATTTCCTTCACCTATTATATCTATCATTGCAAAGTTCATCTCTTTTGTATCGGGTGGCTTTGCTGCAATTCTGATCATTATTGCTTTTCTAGAGGAATCTCTGCTAGAGGGCCATGTAATGGATTTTCACTAGTTTTTGCTAAAGTATGCTATACCTATCATATCACCATGGTCATTTATGATAATTATTTTTCTAAAAATATTGCAGATATTTGGTCGAAACTTGTTTTGGTATGCTGCTGTTTTTGGAACTATAACTGCCATTAGCCGGGCTGCAGTTACAAATGAACTTCTGGTCATAGATCCAGAGGGAGCAATGTCTATGGTGGTTCAACATACACATTATATGCCAAAGAGATGGCGTGGCAAAGAAAGTACTGAAATGGTCCGCATTGAGTTTGAAACTCTATTTCAGGTATCCTTTTGAGTGTTGGTTTAATATGTATGCATTAATCTAGACCCACCCTTATGAATTCTTTGTTGTTTGTATGATAGCATAGGTTTGAATATTATTTGTTCTCATGCTACTATGTTTTTTGGTGGTTCAGTATACTGGGATGATGTTACTTGAAGAGATGGCATCAATTTTCCTCACTCCATATTTACTTTTGTTTGTTGTCCCAAAGGTCATTGCTTTACTTGGACCCCTATAGTTCACTTTGTTTATGCTCCATGTATTATAATGTTTTAACTTTTTTCTGTCTAATTTGCAGCGGGTTGATGATATTTTGCAGTTCATTGCAGATTTTACAGTGAATGTTGAAGGTGTTGGCCATGTTTGCAGGTCAGTATGGGATGTGATAATTTTCATCTTTCTCCAATTTGCACTGCACCTCGCTTCTATCTGGCAATTCTCTCTGGCTTCTTAAAATGAATTTTCTTTTTTTCTTTTTCATTTTTTTTGTTGTGTTAATGATGGACAATATTAATTATCTTTCATTATATCCGCAATATTGCCACAGATTTAGTGTCTTTGATTTTCAACGCCATGGAAACCACAATTATGGTTCCCCATGCAATGCACCTCGCAGCCAGAGGAGTTCCCAGGGGAAGATGGAGAAATCATTCTTGAGGTACTGTCTTAGCAGAGCTCATTATATGCACGTGACTGATCCTGATTAGACTTCTATTACGTTTCATATTTATTTAGGATGCTTGATTTGGAAGAAAACTTAATGGATGTTTCTTTTCTCAGTTGATTTTACTCAAAAATAAATAAATAAACAAAGGTCGTGGGACAACTTATCTCTTACCTTTATTGCTTTGAAAACTGTATTGAAACACTGATGTGGGCGGCTGTTCTTGGCAGAGCTCATTATATGCACGTGACTGATCCTGATTAGGCTTCCATGACGTTTCATATTTATTTAGGATGCTTGATTTGGAAGAAAACTTAATGGATGTTTCTTTTCTCAGTTCATTTTACTCAAAAATAAATAAATAAACAAGGGTCGTGGGACAACTTATCTCTTACCTTTATTGCTTTGAAAACTGTATTGAAACACTGATGTGGGCGGCTGTACCCATCTGATTTTTGTTGTTGCTCTATAAAACCAAATGTTCTCTGAATTCCCTGCCACTGCTCCAGTTCTTAATATCAATAACTCCTGTTACGGTTGCAGCTTTCAGAGTACTTATCTGTCATGGGAACCAAATGCTGAGGGGAAGCAGGTTTTGCTGAGTCTTCGAACATTCAGAGAGCAAAATTTGCCAGGACATAGAAACAGACATGCATTTTCCCCTCCTAGAATGTGGCATGGTAGCCCCAATATGAGGGACAATGAAGACAGAAATGGGTTTATATCCAGGGAAATGCCATATAATACTTTTGGAACTGGCAACCACTTGGGTTCATTGTGGCTAATTGATGCCAATCAAAACAATCAACCCAATCTTCTTGATTGGTACTATACTTCTCGACCTCATGATGCAACCTTAAGAGATGTTCCAACAGAACCATTTGAAAGGACTAAGGGTCACTCCAACTTGACAGAGGATGGACCTGGGTATGAAGAATACTTAAGAGAGTATTGTGAGGATCGAGCTGCATCTAATTTTGGGGCGTCCACATCAGCTCCCATCTTCAGGGAAACTCTACTTCGTGATCAAAATTGTAATGATCTGTCCCACCCTGGCAGGAGTCATTGGTGGGCTAGAAGTGGCCCACATGTTGGACAAGCTCAGACAAGCTTTTTTGAGCCTCCAGATTTCAATCACCAAACATATGATTACCATGATAACTTATCTGGTAAAGGCTCAGAGGATCAAGAACAACACTTGGACTGGAGAGATTATAACAGATTATCTAGAACGACACACACAGATGATTTAGAGGCGGGAGAATTTAATCTTCATTTTGATGATATTTATAGCGGACCTCCAGAAACTCCCACTGTAAATCCAAGAACTGCAAGCTTCTGAGTGATGCGTTTGCCCCTCAATATTTGTTTGGGAGGTTCTTACTTTCGAGTACCTGGAATGCGCATTGTTTTCACTTTGCAAGTGATGACTGTCCCTTCTATTTTACTCATTGGAAACTCTATTCTTTGCTGTATATAGATAGATCCATTGTTATATGAAGTTTAGATTCTTAACGAACCTCAGCTTGCTGTTGGAAGGTCAGACAAGAAATGAAGACCCAGCTGCCTTCCTACTGTAAGAACAACAAAAAGAAAAATTAATAAACATTCATATTGTCAGGTGTCCTAATTCATTCACCCTTTTTCTCGTCCTGCTCTTAATTTCTTCAGCTTGATTGGGTTTTCGTAATTTAAATTAGAAATCCCTCGAGAAAATAGATATAAAATAAATAATCATGATTAGTTAAAAAATACTTATAAGTTTTATAAAAATTAAGATAAACCTTTCTCTTTTTTAATTGAGGTTTACAATTTGTTAGTTTTTTTATGAAAAATATTGTAAGTTCTATGCTGAACTTTCTCATTTAAAAGTTAAAACAAATGCTTTTATCACTAGTGTTTGAAGTTTGTTTTTGTTTATATTTTATTTTCAAATTTCTCAATTACATGTCTTTAAAGTTAAGTAACAAATTTTTTTTAACATGAAAATTATTAAACTAATTGTATATCAATATGTCACGGTACATTTCTAAAATAAAATTTATTAATTCAATACTTCTACTCAACTGCCTATATAACTTTCAAATTATAAGCTTTCATATTTCATGATAAATAATAATTTAAATGGTAACAAACTGGAAACAATAAAATGGGAAAAAAAAAAAAGAAGGTAATATCCTGCAACCGACTGCGTTTATGCTGTTTTCCCTGCCTTCCAACTCGTTCTGGGTTCTTTCCTGGATGGCGGAGGGTTTTGCGAAGGTTTAACGCAAATTCAAAGCCTCGAAGCTCCTTGATACGACCATGAGAAAGGTTTCGGTCTCATTGTTCTCGCATCTCACTCGTCGAAGTTTAAATCCTTTTGCTCATTTCGTTTCCAAATCATATGGTTCGTGTCCTTCTTCATCCTCTCCGTCTCCGCCGCTTACCTCACCTACCCATCTCAAGCGCTGCACTAAAACCCATGGATTACTTACCCGAAACAAGTTTCACGCAAACCCTTGTCGAAATATGGATACCCTCATTGAGATTCCGTCTCAAATGTCATCAAGGCAGCGGAAAATCAAGGAAAAATCTGAGCTTGAGGAAGCTTTTGAGTGTGCAGAAACCACTGAGGACATGCTCAAAGCATTCAAGGATATGGAGGCTGCTTTCGATGAGAGAGAGCTAGGGTTGGCTTCTTTAAAAATTGGCCTCAAACTTGACCAAGAAGGTGAGGACCCTGAAAAAACCCTATCCTTCGCTAACAGAGCTTTAAAAGCATTGGACAAAGATAACAAGCCTTCTATACTTGTTGCCATGACTTTACAGTTAATGGGCTCTGTTAATTATAGCTTAAAAAGATTCAATGACAGTTTAGGGTATCTTAATAGGGCGAATAGGATACTAGGTAAATTACATGAAGAAAATGTTAATGTTGATGATATTAGACCAGTGCTTCATGCTGTGCAACTTGAGTTGGCACATGTTAAGACGGCCATGGGTAGGAGAGAAGAGGCCCTTGAAAATCTTAGAAAGTGTTTGGAGATTAAAGAATTGACTTTGGAGGAAGATAGTAGAGAATTGGGTAAAGCGAACCGTGATTTAGCAGAAGCGTATGTTGCAGTATTGAACTTCAAGGAGGCACTGCCTTTTTGTATGAAGGCATTGGAGATACATAATAAGCAATTGGGGAAGAATTCTGTGGAGGTTGCACATGATAGAAGGATCCTTGGAATTATATACAGTGGGTTGGAGGACCACGAGAAGGCACTGGAGCAGAATGTTTTGTCACAGAAGATTTTGAAGAATTGGAATCTTAACTCTGATTTGCTGCATGCTGAAATTGATGCTGCCAACATGCTGATTGCTCTAGGAAGATATGATGAGGCTACTGGTACTTTGAGGGGTATTGTACAGCAGACAGAGACAGATAGCGAGACTCGGGCACTTGTACTTATATCAATGGCAAAAGCCTTATGTAATCAGGAAAAGTTTGCAGACTGCAAAAGGTGTTTAGAGATTGCTTGTAGGATTCTTGACAAAAAAGAACTTATCTCCCCAGTGGAAGTAGCTGAGGCATACTCAGAGATATCAATGCAATATGAAACAATGAATGAGTTTGAAATTGCAATTTCATTGTTGAAGAGGACACTGGCTTTGCTTGAGAAGCTTCCCCAAGAGCAGCACTCAGAAGGAAGTGTTTCTGCAAGAATAGGGTGGTTACTCTTACTAACAGGTAAGGTGCAGCACGCTATTCCTTATTTGGAAAGTGCTGCTGAAAGATTGAAAGATAGCTTTGGCGCCAAGCATTTTGGAGTGGGGTATATTTACAACAATTTGGGGGCAGCATATTTAGAGTTGGAAAGACCCCAGTCAGCAGCACAGATGTTTGCAGTAGCAAAGGACATTATGGATGTCTCCCTTGGTCCACATCATGCAGATACAATTGAAGCATGTCAGAATCTTTCAAAAGCTTATGGTGAAATGGGAAGGTATGGATGATTTTCTTGGTTTGATTTCATTTAATTATATTGATTATCATATGGAGTCTGGATGGCACACTATAGGGCATATGCTCAAAAGTTAAGCGGTTGACTTACATAGGCTCAAGTACATTCATCTGTTGCTTGTACAGAGCACAGATGTATATTCTTCAAAGATAAGATACAATGTAAAGGAGTTAAATGATGAAATCCTGGAAGGTAGATATTGGGTATAAGGAATATGTCCTGAGCCCATGTTTGCATATGGATTTCCAAGCCCGAATATGTAGACAAGTCAAAGTTCAGCTTCTTTTTTCATCTTTCATGCAATAATTGGCTGCCTACGTAATCCAAGGTTTTGTTGATCCATGTTGTGTTCAATTGCAGATGTTTTATGTGGGCTACCCAAATTCCAATTTTAAAGTTGTTATTTTATGTGGTTTTATCTTGCACATGTATGTTAGAACTTCAATCCTATATGATGCAGTTGCAGTGTATTGAAGATATGAGATGGACTTAAATATCTCAAATTGATGTAGGAAAATCTTCACTTACGTATTGCTGTTGTCTGCATACAGGTTCAGTATTTCTTAATATAAAAAGAAAGATGTTACATTAATGAAAGATTTACATTTTATTCTATTTGATTTTTCTTTTGAAGCCTTCATAATTTGGCACCCCTATCTCTACTGGTAATAAGGAAAGAGATGATTGTTATTTTATAGCTGTAATGTCAGTGTTAATGTGTGTATGTAATCCTTCCATTAAAACAGTATGTAGCAATCTATAATTTCTGTTGCAAGAAAAGAAAAAAGATCTGGAAATATGTATCCGGGTATCCCTATTGTGTATCCTTCAAATTTGGGTTACTCCTAGTTCAAGGAAGTACATTGTTACCTTGGTTGTATAAGATGCTTAAGTTTCATGTTTCTTGTTCTGGCACGGATTTGCCCATTTCACCTTGATTTATATTGAAGAATTATGAAATGATTTTTATTTTGAAACACAATAAGTCAATAAGATTTCGGAGGAAGTTGTTTATATTTGTGCCTCAGTTGGTCCAACTTCATATCTTCTCTTATTAGAGGAGGTAAATATAATGATACTCTCTAATTTGGTGAATGAAGACCATTCCCCCTCTAGATGTGCTAGCATGTTTCTGTTCCCTGCTTTTTTTTGCTCTCCCTCTGGTGAGAATGTTCAAATATCTGTAGCTGTGTTTAGTTTATTTGTCATGGCAACTGATATAGTTTGGCTAAAGGTATAAATTTATCAGTCTTTAAGAATTGCATCTTGGAATTGCAGCTATGCCCTTGCAGTAGAATTTCAACAGCAAGTTATAGATGCTTGGGAAAGCCATGGAGCAAGTGCAGAAGATGAACTTAGAGAAGCCCACCGACTTCTTGAGCAACTAAAGAAAAAAGCCCGTGGTGCCTCTGCAAATGAGTTTCCTATAAAGGCTCTGCCCTTACCTCATACACCTCCGAACTCCCAACCCAACATGTCACTCCGTCAATCCGGCACAGTTTAGTGGACTTCCTCCTTCACGTTGCCATTGCATATCCTAATGAGTGCGTTACTATGTGTAATTTGTTGCTGGTTTTGAGTTTTCCTTACAGTTATATGTAGGTAATCCCTCAAACTAATTTGCTTCTCCTGCTGCTATATCTAAATAATATGTTTTGAGTATCTAATTATTTAGTTTTTATTTTCTTTCAAATTCTGAACGCAGAAGTTTGTCAAAAGTAGTGAACTTCCTATTCATAAAATATGATACTTTTCCCTATTTGTTTTCTGAGCTTATAGATGGAAGAAAGTACCATATATTTGATCAGGCAAAGAGATAATTCATCATGCTTGTCATAATATAATGTTATTATTCTTCATACTTGCACATGTGGCGAACTGAAATAAGTCAGATTGATAGATGGTTGTGAACCTCTGGAGCCAGTAACATTATATATTGTCCTTTAAATTTTGCTCTTTCATAGTCAAACTTCAAGTTGTAAAGCCGATGCAAACTAATTTTTTCACTTGCTCTTCAAGTCCTTCCCCCTGGACATTAGTTGAGGAGAAATATTGCATAGAGTATTTGCGGCCAGGGAGGATGACAACCATGACAATGAGGTTGGGGAATGACAATTTGTGAATTCTATATGATGTGCGGTTGTTGGTTGGAGATCAAGTTGCCATTCTTTTTTTTTTTTCCCTATCAAGTGCTTAGGTGAGTTCTAGTATCAAAATTTGAGGTCACCAAGAATCTCTCAACATTATGTAGAATAAGGATATCTGTTACTTTCGTATTTTAATAACTATCCTACATGGTAGTCCCTGCGGCAGTTACGTATCAGCTATCGTACACGTAAGTTTCAACCTCCTCTAGTTGTCTACTGGATAAGTTTTGAAATATATTTCTTATAAACATGATATAAACTAAATTAATTATAAAAGTATATAAACATGATAGATATTTTGTTAGTAAAATTCATAAAAAATTTCTCTAATATATTTATATAATTTTTAGAGATTTAATTTAAAGAAATTCCGAAAACTTTGATACTACGCAAAATAAATGAGTAAAATGGAGATGATTTCTGCGTTACCCCCAAAATACGATTGCGCTGTGAGAAAAAAAACTAGAGATGATTCTGAAGATGTTTCTGGTGCTGCTTCTCATCGCTTCTCATAGTCTGAGTCCCTTTGCTCTGGCTTCCAATTAATAGCTTCTCCCAACCTCACCTGCTTGCTTCTGTCTTACTGCATCCTCCCACCTCCATACCCCGGGCCAAAGGACACCCAAAAGAGAAAAGGAAGTGAAAAATTAATCTTACGTTAAACCTCTTTCTCCAGTGGAAGGATTTCCTTTTTGGATCCCCGACCATAACGAAATGGAAGGGCGATCGTCGGCGTTCTGCTATTACAATCTTCACTTGCGCTATTTATGCCTATTTTGTTGTATAATTGCTTGAACATCTGAGTAAATTTGTCTATCATTTGCAGAATCCAATGAGAAAGATCGTCGAATGGATTGAATAGAAATCTGGTCATCTTTCTTCCTAACATCAATACACTAATCTCCCACGATGGAAACACGGTGGCACTTCCTTTGTTTCGAGTGGCAAGCCTCTGTTCCATCTTCCTTATAGAGTGACTTCTACTCTGTGATAAGCTTTCCCTCCACTCATTTCTTCCTTGTTGCCTCTGCGGTAATGTTCCTCCATGTTCTACTTCAAGCTCAATGACCGCAAAATCTTCACCACTACCCATGTTAGAGAGTAATTGAGAATATTGAGGAGAAGAGCTT
>JASKGM010000001.1:9881640-9894668 GCA_034509205.1 Ceratonia siliqua | reverse complement strand
ACAAAAAAACATAAAAATTGTTTTTAAAATACATTCCAAACAGCCTATTAAGTCCTCTTCCTAATGAAGTGTTGGCAAACTTCTAGTCCAAGCTGTACAAGCTGAGGCACACATTTCACAACCCTTTAGAAGAATAAAAGACCAACATAGAAAAGTTTACCAAGTGAACAAAGTAGGATGATATAAAACCCCTGATCATAGTATTATTAATAAACACTTATCAGAGCTGCTAATCAGGTGCTCATCTTACTGAGTATACATAAATGAACTCATCGTACACAATTACTTTTGATTATTGTGTCCTTAAATTTAAAATTTAAGGACGTGCGTAATCAATGGCAGAAATAAAAATTTCACGACAACAAATGAAATGTATATAAAAGCTAGGATAAAAAGTAGAGGCTCAATTATACAACATCCTCAATAGGTGAGAGAAATGAAACAACTAAATTAGGGCTCGGACACCTTGTTGTTGCATCTCTCTTAGTCTCCACATGAGGTAAATAGCATCTTCTCCGCGATCTTCTGGGTCCATTTGTTGTAAAGCCCAAGCATAGTATACGGTGTGGATTGTATCCTAGTCAAGGAAATAAATGTCATTAAGTTAAATAATTACCTAACAAGCCGGGTAACATCGTGCATAAAATTGTATATTGACAACATTATTTAGATTTTTGCTTCCCACTGAGACACAACCAGCCATTAATCCTAAAGCCCTAAAAATGAGTAAGCAGACATCAATGAGACATGATGCCCTAAAAATGAGTAAGCAGACATCAATGAGACATGATGCCCCGCCGGGGGGGGGGGTGTTTCTATGTGCACATCTTTCTTGTTACAGAATGAACTGTTTCGAAGCCACGCAGGCATCTCTGACTACAATGTTATTTAGGGATGCAGGAGCATCCTGTAGTCCTATGTGTTTTATGCTATTGTCGTTTACTCCCCTTGGTTGTGTTTTATATGTGTTTTAAGGGCATCAGAATTCAATTATTAATTTTCCTAGAAATTCAATGAACAAAGACCATATTCAACTTGAGTTTGGGCTGTTACAGATAACCACTGAATTGGGTTGGGATGTTATCTATATAGAACTTCTTCATGTTCAGATTCTGAGTACCAACATGTCTGTTGGAATTGGCAGTTGTCTTTGAAAACCCATGATAAAAGAGGGCTGTTATAATGTTTGCGAAGTAAATATTTACCACCCTAGTACCTTGCAAATCGAAAAATGCTATGCAAATGATTCATATACAAGAGGTCTGCCAACTGAAGCGAACATTTCCAATTAATCTTGGCTCGGATGAATTCAAGCTGTGGAATGGGATAACCTGGCAAATGAGAAACTTGCTATATATTGTCTCTCTCACATAAGTAAGTATGTATGAAATGCACATAAGAAATTTCAGTGCCAATGACCTATCGGTGCACCCTGAATTTTGTGGTGATTATCTGGCCTTCGCATTGCTGGATTCAGCTGTTGTGTACTATCACTAGCATGGAAGTAGGCCATTTGACGAACGTTCTACCCTTGATAAAATGGTCCCATACTACTATCTAAAAGGAAACATTGAAGGTTTTATTGAAGATGTTAATTGCAGGAGTAATACTGCCTATAAGCACTTTATGGTTAAGCGTTTGATACTTGACGATTTTACGTGCTGGGCAGTCAGTTTCGGATTTGACCTTATGGAACATATAATGAAAGGCACAATGGTGAACACAAAAAGTGCTCTCCATTATTCAACTAAGAAAAGCGATGGAACTGATAGTTCGAACAACTACTTGTATAGAAAACATGGACCTGATTTTGGAACAACCAACAAGGGTGATGGTGATAGAAACCTGACTTTGGGAAGAAAGGCCCTTGTTACATATGCAAATTCTGTTACAATTATTGAAGCCAGTGCTGAGGATATTTGGAAAGCTACAAGACTGATCTTGATAAAGAGACATGGAAAACGCAATCTACTTCTGCCATTGAAGATGCATTGGCAGCTGCAGGAAGAAAGGCCAGGTAATGTTGGGTTGCATGAAACGTTCTTTTCCTCAAATCCCCAACTCAGTTTCAAGAAGGGATGTTTGATGCAAAAGCATCCTGTAGTCTTATGTGTTTTATGTGATTGTTCGTTTACTTCCCTTGGTTGTGTTTTATATGTGTTTTAAGGGCATCCTGTGAACTGCACGCATACCTTGTAGCTTAGGATCAGTTTGTTTTAGTTCTCTATTTGTATTTCATTTGTAACTTAGCAGTCACGTGGTTAGCACATGACTCCCTTTTGGTTCTTAGTTCTGAATCCCCCAATATATGCCCCCTTTTTTGCTTTTGTAAGTTTCGGTTTTTGAGTATTATTCAGAATTAAAGCAGAAGTTTCCTCTTGCCAAGAACCCTAGCGTTCTTTTTAACTCTATCTTCGTTCCATTTCGGAGTTGTTTACAGTCTAAGTGCCCTTTCCTTCCCCATACTGCATCATTTAGCTTCACAGATTCACAGTTTTAAGCATATCCTTAGCAGAGTGCCTTTAATATACAATTATACACCGAATAAAACCGTCATGGAGACGATTTAGCTTCCCACTCTGTGAAGAACCAACCTATCTAGATGATCGATTCTTTGGTCTTTTATTGATTAATTTTAGAATTAAATAGCCTTCCCAAATAGCACAAAAATAAGTCAACAATGGCAGATCTGTCACAGAATCTGGGAAGCAGCAAAATGTTCCAATCAACATATCAATATAGCCTCTTTCTTCACTGTTCTTTCATGTAATTTTCCCCATCATCTTTTAATTAGATAGGTGAGATTTAACTAATAGCAGACATTTACCACCCCTAACTTAGAATGGGCTAAATTAATACCATGATTATTAAGAGTTTTAGAACATGGAGATTTGCAAGGTGATATAATTGTAAACATGAAGAAATGGACAATTCTCTCACTAGTAAGCAGAACCTGTTGTATCAAATAAGACTAGAAAGGAGATATCCAGTTTTGCTGATTCTGGTTTTAGTTAATGTGTATAAGCATATAAAAGAGTAGCAGTATTTCCACGTTAAATATATTGAAATATAAACAATAAAAAGCACAAGTCATTCACCTTGCCGCCTTCTGTAATTGACCCGTTCCTATCACGTACGCAATAGATTTGCTGAGTTTGAAACTGAAAAATCATTAACAGGATTGTCGGGGACAGGCTTTTTTTTTTATATATATGTTATTTGTACACTATTTTTTGCTACACCTCTTCTACACTTCTACTTTTAACCATTGATATATTGTAAAATAATGATGATGATGATAGATTATACCTAATAATAAAATAATAAATGTTAAAGAGGTGTAAGAGTGGTGTAAAAAAAATACAAATAACATTACTCTTTTTTTTTTTGCTATTAAGGACAAGCTTCTATTTTCACTGCACAAGAATAAATTTTGTAAATTAGAACTTCAAGAATTAATAATTTATATACCATAACAATGATTAAGGGAGAGGACCCCATCATCTTAGTCTCTCTCACTTCCACATCAGATACATGCAGAATCTGCATTAAGAGTCAAATATTAGAAATAAAACCACTTTAAAAGGGGCATGAACCTCAGTCAAATCTTGACTGTAGAAATAAATATGCATGACTCCACAGAAACTCTAAAATACATACAATCTCTGTTAAGAGTAACAGTTATTAGTTATTATTTCATATCTTTCTGTAGATGGAAGCCATGTTACCTATGTTATATCTATCTGGTTGACCAGGACGAACGTTGGTCAAAACAAAGACAGCGATAAGATTATATACAGTTATAAGAATTTGTCTTCATTTAAACCCTATCAAGTCTACTCCACAAAATCAAGGCAAAATGAAAGGCTGATGTTTAAGTATACTCAATATATAATATCAACCTCAGATTCAATATGAAATACATTTGAACTGTAAACAATAAGAAAGAATGAATTAAGAAAAATTGCAATTCACCTTGTTATCATAGAAGATACCATGACTTTGGTAAGCACTTTGCTCTGCTTTACAACGTTCAATCAGCTCAGGGCTACAATACTTTTTCAAAGTTTCAACATCCCCCTGCACAGTCACATTCATAAGTCCAGAAAAAAATTGAGAGATTATGCACAAGCCTGGACTATGAATATATACATTATATATCTTATATAAAAAGAAATCATGATAGAGATGTGCATGAAAGAGTGTACAAACTTGCCTTGATGTAAGCATTAAGTACTGGTTTTATTGCCTCCTGAACTTCCCCCACAAATTCTGGTAACGAGAAGCCACTAATTCATGCAACACAATAAAGGAGAAAAGAAGATGTTAATAACTAGAATAACAATAAAACTTAAATTTTGAGACATAAGCAAAAGGTATGAGATGGTACGGATCCCGTTGACATATTTCCTTGTATGATATTGCAGCATCTGTCTCTTGAAACATGCTATCATTGATACTGCAAAAGAAGCATGGTACATCAGCACTTAAACCACAGACCATACATCACTATTTCGACTATAACCAGTCAAGCTTTGCACAATGCAATACTATTAGACTATAATCAGTCACTGAATAATTCTGCACAGAAGAATGGGCATGAAGAGAAACTCAGAAGAATACTCTTGTATTTTGTGAACAACTGGGCTGTCACTGGTCTCGTATCTTTCCCGCAAGTCCTCTACAATCTGTCAGTGTCAAAACACATATAAAATACAAAAAATTATTAAAGGCAGTGTAGAAAACAATGACAATTTTTTCCTTTTATTCCAAGACCATGGCATTATCTCACAAATCACTACATTATGGATGCAAGTACGGCTTGCCATAGAATACATAATTTTGATAGGGAGAAAAAAACAGCAACTTATTGGTAGAAGAAAGAGAATCAGGAGTAGAACATACCTCCTGGCCCTTTGTCTTCACAGGGTCACTATACTTAATGAATTGCTTGGATATAGGAAGGCCTTTCACCTAAATGAAAATATGAAAAAATATATCTTAATGGAAAAAATTTGAAGGCCATCCATTTAGGAAAGAACTGATGGTTTAGTTACCTTCTCCTTGAATTGGTCCAATTTCTTACCCCACCAAGATTGTTTTGAGGGCACCACAACAAGTTCTGTTCTTGCACTAGTTTCACCACTTGATGCAAAAGGAACATGCCTTCTCTTAGTAGGATTACTACTTAATTCCTCTTTTACTATGTCATATCCTTTCTTGGCTACATTGACTAACTTCGCTTCCTTCAATTTTTGGAAGGCCAACGAGACATTTGGGGAAGAAATGGTTGATTTAAATTTGCCGAACAATGAATCTGCAGCATTAGTAGAACCAAATTGCTGACCGTTCTCTTCGTTGGAAGGAATCTGACTTCCTTGTTTTGCATCAGCATCCTGTTCAGCTGAAGAACCAGTTGATCCCGAAGAATCCTGCTTTCCAATCCCAGATGTTTCTTTTACCTAAATTACACAATGAAAAACATCAATAAACCATCAAGTGTCAACCCAGGTCACTGGTTGATCAAAAATCATAAACAGACCTCCTCAGCTGCAGCTGAAATCTTCTCTTTCACATTGTTAGAAACCTGTAAAAAGTATAATTACCAATCAAATTTTATGACATGCATCGGCTTATCCAAAAGGACAAGGACTCCCAACCACAGGATCCAATAATAGTTGCAACATGTATTGGAAATGATTTTTTTTTTCTGCAATTACTTCCCGTTCCTTATCCAGTTATTTGGAGCACAGTATCACAGCACTTAAAGATGAACTTCAATTTTACCTTCTTTGCGGCAGCTTCAGCTTCTGTCCACACATCATCCACCTGTTTGTACAGCTGCTGAGTTATCTGCTTTGTTCTGCATTCGCCATTTCACCATCTCAGCCCTTCCATTGAAGTGTCCACCCAGCCTTGACATACAAAAGTATGTCTCAGCCTATAAATCAATAACTTATAAGTTAAGAATTGCACTATGATCACTACAATACAAGATATACCTAGCCTTTAGGTCTTCTTTTACCCCTTTCAGCTCCTCTGCTTTCTCCTTCAGCTCCTTGACAGACTGCTGGAATCCTGGATTTCTACGACCATGGAAACACAAGAAACATATACAGCAGTCAGTTACTCATAAAAATTAGGGAAGAAAACCTAGTAAAGAATTAACAGAACAAGAAATACAAGGCCAGGACACACATAAATAATGCTTGTTTCAAAATGTGAAGGTGTATGCTTCAAGTTGACAGAGGCAATACATATACTGAGCGTTTCTATGTACCCGATTAAAAATGAGAAAAATATTTTAATTACAAAAAATAAAAAAGGAACCCTTCAACTACTCTTCACATTTTACCGCCGCTGTTAAGGAATGCCGGAGAGCCGATTGCAAATTCTAAAACATACGGTAAGATACAGAATTCGCAAAAATAGATAAAGAGAACTGAATTACTTATCAGCTTCGCCTTTCAGTTTATTAGAGAACTCATTGAAGACACTGTATCTACGAAGACTCGAACACGAATCCGCTGAAAGCAAACGCAACCTCCTACTTGAAGACTATAATAACAAATACCAACAAGCGAAAAATGGTCAGTGGAAAACTGAAAATATACCCAAAAGTTACGAAATCTTTTATTGCAGCGAGGTAAAAAGACACAATTTATGGTGAAGATATAGAAGGAACGAACCTGCAGAGATGTTAATTGAACAAAATGATATCTGTTGGACAATAATAAGTCACGAACCACCTTTCTGCTTGCCATTGAATTTAAAGAGCTCAACTCAGCTATGTTTCAGAAACTCTGGGTGCTTGATATATTTTACTCTCTGAAAACCTCCGCTAATTCCCTTCTTGAGAAAGAAGAACGGAAACGAAGGAGAGAGAGGATACGAAGCAGGCTAGCTTCGCGACCTTCGCGGTCTAGGGTTGCTCGACAGTCCACAAACTCCCCCATCAATGGTGAATCAGTCCAGGCCCAATTATATCTGCTTTCGTAATTTCGTCTTGTACAGATTAGCCCATCAAGCCCAAGCCCATTAATGCGTGTCCTATAAGGAAGGAAGGTCTCATCCTGATTGAAACTAGTTTACAAAAACAAAAACAAAAACAAAATCCTATTAAAATAGAAAAATAGAAGACGAGGGAAGGCGCAAGAATTTCAAACTAATTATAACTGATAGTAGCTTACACATCTATCAATGACTCTATGAATTTTGACATAATTACTTTAGTGTTATGATACGGGCTTTATTCTTTCATTATTGTTGTTCTTCTTCAAGCTTCTGCCTTGAAAATTCTCAACTGTATTCACTATAAAATATATATATATATATATATATATATAAGAATTTTGTCACGCCCACAAAACCATGATAAAATGAGACTTTTAATTTGTTTTAGCACAAAATTTGTCATGGCAAGGATCATGTCAACTACGTACAATGTGACATTATTCGTCGCAATATTTTGCTATAGTATTGTGTTAGCGTGACAAATGGTATGACAAAATTATCAAATTTAAAAATTGATTATTTATGTGATAATTTTGTGACCAAATCAACTATTATCTTGTAGTGAATTGATATTATGGGGATTTTCACAATTTACACTAAAATGTCACTTTATCTAAGTTTTGTTGTCATCCTTTATGTTGGGTAAGACTAAGTGCCCAAACTTTCTATAGTAACAGGGTTAACGGAAATTTGTTGCACGCATCCAATGACGGGAGGAAAACTCTTGACTCTTGTCTAAACTCATGTTGTTTTTATATGCTATTTCCCATTCATAACAAAGCGTCTGTGTCATACATACAGTGCCAGATTACCCACACCATAAACATATACCAGACATGAAAGGATTGTTTTTATTCATGCGAGTGTCACACCAAACAATAAATTCGAATTCAAGTTACGATGCTCCTTTTGGAAAAGATGAGTTTGCTGGCACTAAAATGTCGTCCGCAAGTGCACCGTCTGTTTCTGGGAGAGAATGTTTTCATGCTTTCTTTAGTTTCCCAACAACTTCCATGATATTCTGTTTATGCACATATCAAAAATCTCAGTCTTTCGCAAGTATTCGAAGGATCTGCTTCATCTCCAAATAATGCTTCCTCTTAATTAATTCCCAACTTTCATCCCCAAAGCCTTGGTTATGGCTTCTTTAAGGATATTCATTGGAGCAGTTGCATATGCCAAGTAACAAATACTCGAAACACAAGTAATATTCTTTGACTTCAAATTTTATCAAACACCTTTGCCCCCTATCCCAATTTCCAACCATGGTGGTAGTTGGCATCAAACTCGTTAAATAAACACTGCGACGAGAAGGTCTCTGTTACAGGTACTGAATTAATATTCATATGATCCTCTGAATATTCTTGAGCCACCTGCCCCACCAAAGCTAATAGGTGTAATTCTTGAAGGCTTTGATCGCCATGCAAGTTGCACATGTCTCGCGATTCCTTACCCACCATCTCTACGTGTCTATCCCTGGATCCCTCTTTCTCTGATATAAATTCCTACACACATTAACTCTACTACACCATACAAACGACCAAAAGCACAAACAAACTTATCGAAAATGGCTAAGCCTTCGCTCGTTCTCTCACTTTCACTCTGCTTACTTTTGCTCTTGACCAGTGACTGTCTTGCCCTTCGTCACAAAAGGCGAATGAAGCAGCGACCTCAGTTGGAAGAGTGCCAACTCGACCACCTTGAAGCCCTTGAACCAGATTATCGTATCGAATCGGAAGGTGGCTTCACCGAGTCCTGGAACCACACCCACAAGCTGCTTCGCTGCGCTGGTGTCACCCTCATTCGACGTACCATTCAACCCAAAGGCCTCGTCTTGCCATCCTACACCAATGCTCCCCAACTCTTATACTTTGTACGAGGTAACTGCATATTAATCTACGGTATAATATATTCGGTAATAACGCAAGAACGTTCTTCGTATAACTAAATTTTCGTATAGGAAGTGGCATTCAGGGGATGACCATATATCCTTCCTGTCCTGAGTCCTTTGAAGAGCCTGAAGAATCTGAGCAAGAATACAGAGAGCAACATCAGAAGGTCCATGAAATCGGAGGAGGCGACATTATTGCAATACCGGCCGGAATAGGTTACTGGTTCTACAACAACGGTAATACCCCACTAGTTGTTGTAATCCTCCTTGACACAAGCAACGTTGCCAATCAGCTAGACGGAAACCCAAGAGTAAGAAAATAGAATCAATTTAATAAATATCTGCCAACAGCTCGAAACTCTGTTCTGTTCAATAGATAATAATACTAACTTGATTGTTGTATACGTAGAGTTTCTATCTTGCTGGGAACCCAGAAGACGAACATGGACAGGCGAAAGGCCGCGGTGAAGGGGAGAGCTCAGGAAGAAATGTATTTAGCGGAATAGACGAAGAGTTGTTGGCTGAGCTTTACGGTGTGAGCGTTGAGACAGTAAGGAAGATGCAGGGGGCAGATGATCCCAGAAAGAACACTGTGATTGTCGAGGAAGGACTCGACGTTGTGAGGCCTGAACCAGGTCAGCGTGGGAACGGGCTTGAGGAGACCATATGCACTCTGAGGGTTAGAGAGAACATGGGTAGCCCTGCACGTGCTGATATCTACACCCCAGGAGCTGGTCGCATCGCCACTCTCAACAGCATCAAGCTCCCCATCCTGGCTGACCTCCATCTCAGTGCTGAGAGAGGCGTTCTTTACAAAGTAAGTCCACAGCTCACAAATTAATGTATATATAGCTAATTGGTGATAGTGATAGATATTGATTTTATATGGATGCAGAATGGGGTTTATGTGCCACATTGGAACCTGAATGCGAACAGCATAGTGTATGTAACGGGTGGGCGTGGGAGAGTTCAAGTGGTGGACAACTATGGGAAAAGTGTGTTCGATAAAGAGATGGAAGAGGGGGAGGTGGTGGTGATTCCTCAGAATTTTGCGGTGGTGAAACAGGCTGGAGAAGAAGGGTTCGAGTGGATAGCGTTCAAGACGGCAGAGAATGCAATGATTAACACTATGGTGGGACGATCTTCAGCCATAAGAGTTCTTCCTGTGCATGTGATTGCCAAGATATTCCGAGTTAGCAGAGAGGAAGCACAGAAGCTTAAGGACGGAAGGGACCAGAACTTTTTGTTTAGCTTAGCTTCTCAGTCAAAGATAAGGGCTCCGGTTTAGTCCGCGTGCATGGGATGTAATATGCGACGTGTCGTTTTAGTTGGGTAGATGCTAGGGGTAGGTAGAGAAATAAGAAAGCTCTGATAGCAGCATGGCTATGTTATAACAAGTTACTAGCATCACTACTACTAGTGCTACTACTTTATTTCCCACAGTGCTTATACCTTCTCTTCTTAAAACCGAGCAAGCGTGCATGTTCGCCTATAAGGCGATAACTAATTCCCTTGGGGCCTCTAATCAATTGGATAAGAAGTATGTCATCTGATATAGTATCACGATGCTGCTGGTGTTCTATAATTTCTCTTAGACCAACCAGATTCCCTTGATGTAAATTTAATTATAAAAAGTTACACCATAGAAGAGCTCTACCTTTTTCTCAAGTTTTTCAAACGGTGAATATCTCAAAAAAGGCCAATTACCTTTTTCTGACTATCTCTAAAAATAATTCAGTTACATTTCTGACATTTTATTATTACCTTGTGACAAGACGGTTACAAAAAATTATATTTAAACATCACCAGCTAGCCCATTCTTTTAATTTTAATAACTTAATTCTCGTTCGATAAATTATGATAAAGGGTAATCCTTTGTGTTTGCAGATAAGTTTTCTTGCCTCCTCGATCTCAGGTGGTCGGTATTTTGGCTCTCACCAGGTATTGTGAAATCAGAAAGTGCATCCATTTTTCTTCTTTTTTTTAATGTTTTATTTTCTGTATTTTTTTTAAGAAACTAATTAACATGATGTACATGTGAATTTTACAAGAGCTTAGTAAAAGAAGGTCCCAAACTAGGCCTAGAACTAGAAGAACATAATGGGTCCACTCTTAAACTCAAGGGTAAATGCTTGGGCCCTAAAATACAAATAGTGCTAATCTTTTTGCTGTTCTTATCCCATTGCTGTTAATTTAAGGCAGCCCTTTAATGTTCAAAACAACAAATAACTAAATAAGTCATCCTATTTCATCATGTCAGCGTATTTTCTTTCTTGTTTTTTGTCCCCTTATTTTGCCATGGAAGAAACCCGGGTATTTGACTCTTTGATGCTTCCATTGTTAACTAAATAATAAAATAATAGTGATGATGATATGGTAGCAACTAACAACTATTAATAACTCAGAATAAGATTCCAACTCTCTGTCAACAAAATTATAATGCTTTAATTTTGATTCTTGAAAACTAAAGCTAAGCATAACAGAATGCAAACAAAACAGAGAATGTGAACTTGTATTATTTCAATACAGGTACAATTCTCAACAATTCTCTATCTTTATATGTAGATAATCTATTTTAATCTTAAAAAAATTGAATTCCAAAACATTTACATTGTTAGTGTATGTTGTATAATGCAATAATATATATAATATTATGAAATCAAATTTAGCTCTTCTGGCAGATTTCTGCTGTGTTTGGTTCCCTAGGTTGTCGTTCTTTTTATGATTTCTTGTATTAATTGTATATCCAAAATTAGAAGAAAATGAATGGGAGATGTGCGTAATTACCTTTCATGTGGGAAAGTAATAATACTTTCATTTTATTACGGGCAGTCAAAGCCCCCATATATATTATACAAGAGTAGTACTAGTATTAGTTGGGAAACTCTCCGGTCGCCACGTACACGTACTTTCTCATACAGGCACTTTAGGCCATACTTATTATTCTCCTGGCAGCCAAAACTTTATTATATGGTAGATACCCGCATTACACCTTAACAATGTAATTGTCTTGAGACTGAGAGGCAGGGCTGATCAAAACGCCCTCGTTTCGGCTATACTTGATGGCACTGACCTGTTGTTGACGAATGCCGAATGCATTAGCAAGGACTTCGCCCGGAATAGCCCTGATAACCGATGTCCTGCCCACGAGTGGGCTGATCATGGCCCTGTCGTTTGTCTTAAAGGCAATATACTCGAATCCCTCGCTTCCCGCTTGTTTGGCCACCACATAGTTCTGTGGCACCACCAGAAGCTGACCGCTTCTAAGCTCCTTGTTGAACACTGAGTTACCTTGGCAATTCACAACCTGTACCTGTCCTCTCCCCCTTGTCACGTATATAATGCTGTTTGCATTGATGTTCCAGTGTGGAGCATACATACCATTCTGTTCATGTAAAAATATATACGAGCTCAATTAGTCTACCAATTTCACTTTCAGAGATTAATTAAAATTTTATACACTCATCAAATCCACACTTACCCTGTATAGGACAACCCATTCTGCACTTAATCGGAGCCATCGGAGGATTGGGAGGTCGAGGCTATTGATGGTCCTGATTCGACCAGCTCTCGGGTTATACAGATCAGCGTGTGAAGGGTTAGCTATGTTCTCGTGTAGCTTCATCGTGCAAACAGTTTCCTCCAGGGCATTTCCACTTCCCTGTCCACGCTGCCCTTGTTGCCGTTCACACTGTCGCTCACACCGAGTTTGGCGCCGACGTTGCACCCGGCATCCACGTCCGCCTTGCTCCTCCTCTTCCTCTTCTTCTTGTTCCCTTTGTCCTTGACGCCGCCCTCGTCCCCGCTCTCGCTGTTGCCTTGCACGGGCCTCCTGTTCTCGCTTTTCCTCCTCTTCTTGTTCTCCTTGTCCGCGTTCCTCCCTTTCCTCTTCTTCTTCCCTTTGTCTGCGTTGCCCTTCACTATGTCCCTGTCGTCTTCTAGGTTGTTGCTCTTCCTCTTCCTCTTCTTCTTCTTCTCCTTGTCTATGCCGTCCCTGCCCTCTCTGGCTTCCTGGTCTCTTTTGTTGCTCCTCCTCCTCCTCCTCCTCTTCTTCTTCTCCTTGTCTATGCCGTCCCTGGCCTCTCTGGCGTCCCGGTCTCTTTTGTTGCTCCTCCTCCTCCTC
>JASKGM010000001.1:9861809-9881540 GCA_034509205.1 Ceratonia siliqua | reverse complement strand
TCTTCTTCTTCTCCTTGTCTATGCCGTCCCTGGCCTCTCTGGCGTCCCGGTCTCTTTTGTTGCTCCTCCTCCTCCTCCTCTTCTTCTTCTCCTTGTCTATGCCGCCCCTGGCCTCTCTGGCGTCCTGGTCTTTGTTGCTCCTCCTCCTCCTTCTCCTCTTCTTCTCCTTGTCTATGCCGTCCCTGGCCTCTCTGGCGTCTTGGTCTCTGTTGTTGCTCCTCCTCCTCCTCCTCCTCTTCTTCTTCTTCTCCTTGTCTATGCCGTCCCTGGCCTCTCTGGCGTCTTGGTCTCTGTTGTTGCTCCTCTTCCTCTTCTTCTTCTTCTTCTTCTTCTCCTTGTCTATGACGTCCCTGGCCTCTCTGGCGTCTTGGTCTTTGTTGTTGCTTCTCCTTCTCCTCCTCCTCCTCTTCTTCTCCTTGTCTATGCCGTCCCTGGCCTCTCTGGCGTCTTGGTCTCTGTTGTTGCTCCTCCTCCTCCTCCTCCTCTTCTTCTTCTTCTCCTTGTCTATGCCGTCCCTGGCCTCTCTGGCGTCTTGGTCTCTGTTGTTGCTCCTCTTCCTCTTCTTCTTCTTCTTCTTCTTCTCCTTGTCTATGACGTCCCTGGCCTCTCTGGCGTCTTGGTCTTTGTTGTTGCTCCTCTTCCTCCTCCTCCTGCTCTTCTTCTTCTTCTTGTCTTCCTTTTCCCTCTCTTTTCCTTTCACGTCGTTCTCTAGTCCTATGTTGTTGCTCCTCTTCTTCCTCTTCTTCCTCTTCTTGTTCGTGTCTTCCTTGACGACGTCCCTTCTCACGAGGACGGCGGGCTTCCCGAGTCTGGGTTTCTTGTTCTTCTTGCTCCTCCTCCTCTTCTTCTTCTTCTTGTTGCCCTTCCTGACGTCCCCGTTCTCGCTCGCGGCGCTGATGTCGGGTCTCACGTCCTTGCTCTTCTTCTTCTTCTTCTTCCTGTTTTCCGTGACCTCCCTGTCGTTGCAAGTGTGGACTGATAATGCTTAGAGTTCCTCTTACTTTTACAATTTGGTGTCTCTTGTCGTCTTGAGACTGAAGCTTCCTTGCTGTCTCCTCGTCTATGTTGAAAGCCTGCACCAGAAGCTGTGGGTGGAATCCACTTAACACATTGTGGCCTTCTTGCTGCTGCTGGCCATGCTTACGTCCACCACGATGCTGCTGACGTTCTTTCTGGGTCTCTGGGTGCTCTTCTTCTGGGTTTCCAGCAATATAGAATCTCTGCCACACATATATAGGAGTAAATTAACAGACCAATAACAAAATATAGGGTAATACGGATTCTTAAACTCTATAGAATCAAAGTTAATTATACGTTGGGCTTATTAATTAGTAGATTGAGTTTGCTTACTCTGGGGTTCCGATCAAGCTGGTTTGCTAAGTTGGTGGTGTCTAGGAGAGTGACGGTAATAAGCTGGGAATAGCCGTAGTTGTAGGTCCAATAAGGAATTCCAGCGGGGATTGCGATTATGTCACCCTGTCTGAAGTGACGAACCTTCTGGTGGCGGTCCCGTTGGTGCTGCTCTGATCGTCCTCTTCTGGATTGTGATTGTGACTTCTCATATGTTTCAGCACAACCAGGAATTGCAGTTCCTAGTGCTCCCTTGCCTGGTATAATTAAGTGCATGCACGTTAATTAAGTAATTAATTAACAACCATATTCATGCAAACCTTTGACTTTTGTCACCAATACGTAAGAGAGCTAGCTCTGTAGACAAAAGAATTAAGTAAATTATAGCAAAGTGAGAAAATGATAGTATAGAGAGTGGACCTTGGATAATGAAATGAAGCTGGGGAGCGTTGGTGTAGGATGGCAAGTGAAGGCCATTGGGTTGGATGGTGCGCTTGATAACAGCGACACCAGCGCAGCGCAGCTCCGGGTGGTTGGCGTTCCAGCTCTCCGTTATGCCACCTTCCGACTCAATGCGGTTATCGGGTTCCAAGGCATTGAGGCTATCGAGTTGGCACTCGTTGAACTGACTTTGCTCAGCCCGGCGACCTAAGCAGGCATTGAAGAGCAGTAGGCAAAGTGAAAGAGAGAGTAGAAAAGGCTTGCCCATATTGCAATACTGCGTTTTCTGAGGAATAGGAGAACCTGGGACGTGGTGATTTATAGAGTAGCGAGAAGGGGGGATGAGGGACACGTCATAGAAGGTGGGTTGCTGAGCTTTAGACATTCTTCAGCATGCATGGCTATCAAACCCTAATTACTTACACCTCATAAAGTTGGTGGCTTCTTGCATCTCATAATCATCCAAAGCTTCAAATTGTTCTTATGTGATACCTGCCATTATGAAGCTAGCTGGTTTGGAGAGAGACGAAAGGAGGGGGGACCATCGGATTCTCCGCATCTCTTTTTATCCTATTCACTTCTTTAATTATATTGATTTTACTACCTTGTTAATTAATTAATAATTCAGGTCACTGTATGTTACAAAAGTTCATCTCTTTTTTCATTTTCTTATCATGTCGTTTTCTTTACATGTGAGATCTCTATTGTGACTCTGACACAATACTCTGGGATTTGATAAAGAAAACTAGAGTCTTTCACAATCTGTCTAAATTTCAATTGTTTTACTCAATATACGTAATGGTCACCTTAATTAAAACGTAAAACCTTCTATCTTATTTTTGGATGTATATATATATATAGATAGTTTGTGCCTTCTTGTGGATAGAATTGAGAGACATGTCAATTGGACCGAGAATGAAAGACACGTAAAGAATATAGAGAAGATGGATAGGTGATGTGTAGGCATATTCTTGAATGTGCATGACTATCAGATCCTAGTTGCTTACACCTCATTGAGTTTGATAGTGCAGGTGGCTTTCTGCTCACATATAAATACAGAGTCGTCTTGTTGTCGGTATCGATCTGAGAGATCGATCTTTCCAGCTAAGTTTAATTTACTGAGTCTCAGCATCTATACGCAAAGAGAGATGGGGATGAAAGTTAATACGGGAGGGACCAGCCATCGTTACAAACTTAAATGACTGCTTCTTTTGATCTTCGCACTTTTGCCGGAAACCAGTAATTGGGAAAGAAATTATTTAAACGAAAGTTTCACCTTGCATGCAGAAACTAAAAACGCAGTGACGAGGATACATATAATTGTTACATTATTTAATAGGTATATGTTTTATACATTATTATTACACATGTACTTACTTTTCTAAAAAAAAAATGTTAGGAGTAGTTCGGTCAAAGACTCAAACACAATTTGCAAATCCTGATATATGCATAAAAAAGTTACAACAACTATCCATTTTCACATGCATATTGAGAAGGCAATGAGAAAATCCACCATTGTTAATTGGTGGTGGTATGCGTATTGTATTTATACAATATTCTGTACAAGGTAACAGCTAATTGATTTACAACAAAGTCAAACATTCCATCTACACTATTATCTATAATCAAGGGATTGCCTAAAGTCATGTGATTATGATATGATGAGATTTGCTGAATTGTTGGGGACGTGATTCTGTAATACATATAATTAGTTTAAAATAAATAAATTACTGCAATTTTTTATTTCCATTTAACTAATTCGTCTTCGGCAAGTGACGTGAATTAGATTATTCACAAAAAAAGAATTTTATGACTTGACTTCAAAATATTTATAAAGTTATATAAGACTTATAAAAAGCATCTAATTATATATAGCATACTTACTTTTATCAATATAACTAGATTAATTATTATTTTTATCGGTAAATAAATAAAGAAGTGTAGGTTTAAACTTTTAACATTAAGGTCATTCTAACACTTAATAGTAGAGGGATGTCACCTGAACTATGTTACATAAATAGACTAATTACTCATTGGAGACTTGGAGTATATATAAACATTATGATCTTTTGATAAATTATTTCTAGAAATCTTAATCTTAGTTATGGACCCTCAAACTTTCAAAAAGTGTCATATAATTGATCTTTTATTACAAAATATAATTTTAAGGAAAAACTGAGTTTGAAATTTGATAGAATTTAATATAATAAGTATGATTTTAGATAAAAAAAAAATTCTAAACCTAATGATTATGATTAAATTTATATTAAATTAATAAAATTTATAAACATATAACATTTAGAATGAAAAAAGCTATTTATATTGCACTTTCATTTATTCCTTTTGATAAACATTAAACAGTCATATCACAAATTTCACAAAATCACCATTTATTATACTCAAACTTATATCAACATACATTATCTAAATGACTATAAAAAGTTGTGTGAGGATACTATTTATCTCCTTGAATCCTCGTTTCCTGCAACAAAAAACAAACATCATTCTTACATGGACACATGCCTTAATTAAATGACTTTACCCAGGCCATGGCCAGATGCAAATTTCGAACTAACTAATCAACGAAAGATTTGGGATATCCATTATCCCATATCGCTTTAATTAATTAGTGTCACACACTTTATTAATGTAGGATATATATTCTTAATGTATTTTGTTTGTTTTTAAAAACTTTTTGCAAAAAAGTAAGAAGAAAAGGCCCTAAAATTTCATTTTTATTTATGCTCTTCCCGCAAAAGGTACATGGCTCACATTGGTAATTATTAGAGCTAAAAACAGTACTTCTTTATAAATTACATTTTACATAACAAAGGCATCTAAGCCTTTTTCTTATTTATTCTCTACCACCTTCGTGCTCGGTCTCTCTGTCTCTTTCTAAGCCACAGCTCTCATTTCCGACTCTTGACGTGGAGCAACCAAAAAGCTATTCTTGTTGTTGTTCTTAAGCTGTCTGGCCTGCTCCCTCCTAAGCTGATATGATTGGGCCACCACTTCCTCCGGCAATGCACTTATCACGGAGGTTCGCCCCGCCAGTGTGGCGATCATGGCATTGTCGTTAGTCTTGAAGGTCACATACTCGAACTTCTCGGTCTGCGCTCGTGCTGCCACAGCAAAGTTCTGTGGCACTATCAGCACCTGACCCGCTTCCAGCTCCTGGTTGTACACCGAGTTCCCACTGCAATCCACCACTTGCACTGTTGCTCGTCCCCTTAGTGCGTATATTATGCTGTTGGCGTTGAGGTTGTAGTGTGGCACGAACATAGCATTTCTGTGAAGGGATCCATACTCTGCACTCAGCCTAAGCCACCTGAGGACTGGGAGGTCCAGGCTGTTCACGGTTCTGATGCTACCAGCTTGTGGATTGTAGATGTCGGGGGATGTGGATTTCCCGATGTTCTGGCGAAGCCTCATGGTGCAGACAGTCTCCTCCAGACCATTATCGCTTTCGCTTTCGCTTTCGCTTTGGCTCTGGCTCTGGCTCTGGCTTCCACGGCGTCCCTGTTGCCTTCTCTCCTGCTGCTTCTCCTGCTGCTTCTCCTGTTGCCTCCCCTCCTGCTGCTTCTCCTGCTGCTTCTCCTGTTGCCTCCCCTTCTCCTGTTGCCTTCTCTCCTGCTGCTTCTCCTGTTGCCTCCCCTGTTGTTGTTCCTGCTTCTCTTCCTCCTCCTCCTCTTCCTCTCCCTCTTCCTGCTGCTGTCCTCTTCCCTGTTGCTGTTGCCTCGAGGGTGGGCCGAGAATACTAAGACCACCTTTTACTCTTACAATGCCTCCCTCCCTCTTGTCGTCCTGTCCTTGAATCTTTCTTGCTGTCTCTTTGTCCACGTTGAAGGCTTCTGCCAGGAATTCCTCTTCGAAGCCACTGTAAACATTCTTACCTTCTGGTTCTTCTTCTTGCTGTTGCTGGCCTTGTCGACGACTTTGCTGTTGCTGGCCTTGACGACGACCTTGCTGTTTCTGATATTGCAAAAACTCTTGCTCTTGGTTCCCAGCAAGATAGAATCTCTGTCAAGCATATACATGCATTTGCAAAGACAAATTAACAACGGTTAAAAGTTATGTTTGGTTTTATATGTTAATTATAAAGCTATACTTAACTATAAGGCTATAACTATAAATATATAAATAAAAATGAAACAGTTGCATGGGTTTGCTTACTCTGGGGAGCTGATCAAGCTGGTTGTGGTAGCTGCTGGTGTCAAGAAGAGAAACAGCAACAACCTGGTCATCACCATTGTTGTACAACCAGGATGTAAGCCCGGCCGGCACTGCGATTACATCACCAGCTCTAAAGTGGCGGATCTTTTGGTGACGGTCTTGGGACTGGCTGCTCCGTCGAGATTGAGATTGAGATTGTTGTGGCTCTTCAAATGTCTCAGCACAACCAGGAAATACAATACCAAAAACTCCATTACCTGCATATACGCGCCCACCAATAAAAAAACCAAAAAAACATGTGTCACTCTCGACTTTTTATAAATCCAGAAAATAATTTCAATAATAAAAAATTTAAAATTTAAAAGATTTAAAAACTACGTAACTGAGGTTTCAAATTAAATGGGATTTAAGTTATAGGACTGCATGGTAAAATAAGATGAGAAGTAAAAGACATAATTAAAAATAGTGGAAAATGACCTTGTTCGATGTAAATGAGTTGGGGAGAGTTGGAGTAGGAAGGCAAGCGCAGGCCATTGCGTTCCAAGGTGCATCGAGAGAGTGCGACGCCGGCGCAGCGGAACTGCTTGTTGTTGGGGTTCCATGTCTCAATCTGGCCGGCTTCCGACTTAATGCGGTGATCGGGTTTTAGGGACTGAAGCTTATCGAGTTGGCACTCGTTTTGCTGCGGCTGGTCTCGGAGAGCGAAGCAGGTAGTGAAAAGCAGAAAGCAAAGGGAAAGAGAGAGCTGAAGAAGCTTAGCCATAATTGGAGTGGAAGGTGTTTGCGACTGTGTGTTGTTGTTGTGAAGCGGAGAAGCAGAGATTTATAAGGAAGAGAGAAGGGTGGGCGTGGGACACGTCACAGAAGGTGGGTTGCTGAGGTTTAGACACTCTTCAGCTTGCATGGCTATGAAACCCTAATGTGTTACACCTCATAAAGTACGTTAGGGCAGGTGGCTTCAACCTTCTCACAATTGAACAAAGAGGTACCCTTGTTTGTATCTTGTGCAGCTGTGACACCTCCTGCCCAGCTGTTATGCCGGAAACACCTGCTAAGGGACCATCGTTTTTCCTTCCTTTCTTGTCTTCTTCTTTTGGTTCTTTCATTCATATTTCATTTATTATGTCCCTCCTTTTCACTTTTAACTGAGTCTTCAAAATAGGTAAAACAAAAATGCATTTTTTTGACCAAATAAGTTTTGTATTTATAAATTATTATTAATATAACTGTATTTAAATAACATTAATTATTCGTCCAAATATTTCACTTCATTCTTTTTAATCAAATTCATATTCAACCTCATCAAATTCTTGCCCATTCTGATTTATCTTTAATGACAATTGTTTGGAGTCACAACTATCAGAAATTAAAATTATGTAATTAGTGTAATTACTCAAAAGTTAAATGCAAATAGTGATATCAAACAATGTAATAGTACCTTAAAAGAGTTAAACTTTAAAGATAAATTAAAAAAAACAACAACAACTACAACAACAAATTTCTTTTAGCTATAGATTTTCCTCGAGCGAAAGGATGATGATGACTTAGCTGCGGTGCTATGATCAATTACTTTAAAACTGTATTTTTTTAGAAACTACCCTAACCCTTCCACCAGATCATGCCTAGTGGTATATGTAATTTAGTAATGAGGAAATTGTGTAATTAATTTACTAGAAAACTTTTATTAATTAACTCTTCATTTTTTTTTAAGTATAAAATGACGTTGCCTTAACCGTTTTAGTTTAAACTAACCAATTTGACAACATCCAATTTAGTTAATAATATGCAGCCATGCAGCAGGCACTTCATATTATATGTCCCTATTTGAGTCAATATCATATGTTATTTTAAGAAGATGAACATGGGACGGTGGTTATGGCTTTAGATCTATGAAACAATATTCTCTTCTTCTTGAAGGTCCCATTTCCAAATGTTATCACTATCTTCCTAGGTTCATTTATGTAAAGGAGAGAAAAGGCGTAGTTCCATGCATGAAGCCCCTTGGTTTTCATTGGGGAAACTAGAGAATTCTCGACCGTTGGTTCACTGGCGCCAAATATAGAGTTGGTCGATGTATGTACGTGTGGTAGCATGCCCACGAGAGTTGGTTTCATTCATAATTATTTTACCACCTCTGCTTTGATAGGAGCCAAGTAAAATGGCTTTTTGTGCCTAGTGGCTGTAGCAGTGACCAACAGTTAAAAATATTTTAATTTTCTATATATTAAAAAGTTTATCTATAAAATAATGAAAAATTAAACAACTAATTATATTCTTTGTACATCACTCTTCATTTCTTAATTAAGTTCAACTTTTCGTTTTTCTAATGGTAATCCCATGATAGAAAAGGCTCATTATTACTCACCCCTAAAAAAATGGTGGTTTCTCCCCTACTCATGAGTAGGGGAGTTGTTTTTAATTTTTAAAATTATAAATTTTAGTTTTTTAATTTTTGTTATAATTTTTATTTTAAAAAATAAGTTAAAAAGAATTTTAAAAAAATAAAATAAATAAAAAAAATCCAGAGATTTTTTTTTAATTTTTTATTATGTTTTTTTAATTATTTTTTGATTAATGTTTTATGTAAATTCTTTTAATACTTTTTAATTTTTTTTAATTTTTTTAATTCTTTTAATTTATTTCTTAAAATAAAATATATAAAAATATATAAAAACTTAAAATTTAAATTTAAAAAAAATAAAAAAACTATTCCCATAGCTTAGGCCTAAAAACATTCCTAAACTATAAATTTCAAATCCTAATTAAGCTGGTACTTCTAGGATCTACTTAATGACAGCAGAAATCAGAGCATGGGCCATGGCACAGAATTTTTAATTTTATGATGAAGATCATTTTGACTTAACAAACCAAGACCATATTACCTATATTCTTAAAATAGTTATATAATATTATTTTTAAAAAATTTAAAATTTTAACTATCCATTATTGATCTTACTATCTTTTAAAAATTAATTGATAAGTTTAAATACAAAATTGTAAAAAGTTTAAAGCTTTAACTGCATACTACTATTCCTTAAAAAAAACTAGAAGAATAATATATATAAGAATGATAATGATTAATTTAATGTTAGTAAATTTTTTAAAGACATATTAATATAAATATAAATAAATAAACAAATAAAGCTTTCTATTTGTCATCTAGCTATTCTGTTCTACATTGCATTTCTAATGGAAGAAGAGGCATCTGCCGTCAGGATTCAGTCCTATTTACAATAATTTTGAAAGTGAGCTAACTGGCCACTAAAACACAAGTCATAGTGACAAGAGGAATGAGAATGGGATTAAGGTCATAAATGTGATCCCCCATGAAAAAAAAAATGCAACCAAGTTATTTACAAAGCAGGTAGCTTACGACTCACGATATTTGGTCAGGTCGAATGTCAGAGTTCTCGAACAACTGCAGAAAGCAAATTATCGTATATTATGTCAAAAATTGGTAGATACACTGCAATTATGGCATCAATACACACAACAATAAGCAAGCATGATACAAAATCAAATCAATTGATAGTGCAAACAAGTTACCTTCTTTCTGAGTCCCTATAAACCCCAACCAGTGCTTCAGCTTTGTCATAAAAGCTATCTTTCAGTGATATCACAATACTTTGAAAACCACTGCTACCATCAGCATCCTGACTAGCCCTTGCTCCTTCACAAGACTTTGAACGAATGAATCCAGCAACCTTAGCGACATTTAAGTTGTCCAATGCAGCATCAACTTCATCCAATATGAAAAATGGCGAAGGCTTATAACTGAAACAATGAGCAGGTAGGGAACCGCGTTAATGGAACTCATACATGCAGAATTGCAAATCAACTATAGAGCATGATGGCTTCATGCCAGATTATACCAACATAACCCTTCTATGAACGGCCAACCTCAATCACCCCCTTCTATTGAGTATAGGAAGAAAGGTAGGAATTCAATCTAGTTTGCATTACTCTTAATTAAACCCAAAAATTCAGATATTAGGTAAAAACAGAACATTCTGATTCAAAGGAAGTTCCAGAAAAAAAATGCTAAACTGTAATTTAAACATACATACATGTTTAAGCATGCACCTAAGCACAGATGTATACAAGTATTACGTGTACAAACAACTCTATACCTGTGGATGGAGAATAGCAATGCAAGTGCAGCAACAGTCTTCTCCCCACCAGATAGTTGCTCCATATCACGAAAGCGCTTTGTTGGGGGCATAGCAGTGTACTTGATGCCATGGAGAAAAGGATCATCTTCATTTTCCAAGTTTAAATATGCCGTTCCACCCAGTGGATGTGTGTTGCTCTTTGTAAGTTGTTTGTAAATTTTATCTATATTACCAGATATATGGTTGAAAGCATCCATGAACAACTCATACCTGCAATCAACACATAAACTTCACTTCATCAAAGGCCAGAAGCGTTGCAGAAACAAAAAATAAGATTTAATTTACAAAACGAGCTCTATAAGAAATGCCCAAAAAACCCCAGGTTATAGGATATAAACTACAAACTCACTCAAAACATTACACTAACAGAGTACAACGTGATTAGAAGATACAGAAAGAAGCTAATGCTATAATCAAGAAAACATCTCAAATGCAAAAAGCTTAAAAGGGTTTTCAGAATAAGAAAGATCCATAACGCATGTAGGAGAACGCATGATTGGCAGAGACTTCTCCACACCTCCTTTCCCCCAAAAAGGTGCAATTATCAAATAATCCAATTGAACACTGGCTGCTTGACCTTTTAATGAGATCCTTTAACATCTGAAGCTATTTTCACCTGTGTTTCAATATCAAAACAGATCTTGAAGGATGCTCATACTCTCATGATTCTAATAGGGGGTCATTTATGGTACTTCTGGACTCTATTTTGTGAATGCAATACTAGATTATGACAAGATTGCATATACAGAAGATGACTGCCAAAATTTGATACATAATATTAATAAACATTATTTGGAATTTGAGATAGATGGTTCACATTGTGGTCTCATGTGATAAATAAGGTCTCTCAATAGAGACCAGTACTACTATTTTCTCATGTTATACAAACAAAAAATTTGTTTCTTCTTACTCCTCCTGATCTCAGTAATTGTGTATCTTCCAGTTAATTAATCATATTTACCAAAAATATAATTTATAACCTAAGAAACAATTTACCTGCACTGACTATACAAAAAGAACTTCCCCTCTAGATGTCACATTGAATTACTTACTCCAGTGCCCTTCATATATCATTAAATATGTATATATAGTAACGCATGACAAGTTGACAACATTTGCTTAAAATAATAGATCAGATTCCCAAATCAGCACAAAATCATTTCTTACACTATAAACACTCCTTACCTTTAAAATATAACTAGCCATTTCCTTTTCCTTCTCATTTTTTTGATGTAATTTTATGTTGACTCCACAACATTTCCCAAATAAATAATGTATGCTACGAACTATTGATTAAATAAGACTTATAATGGCACAAAAATTACTTATACCTCTTTTGCTTAACTGAGTTGAACCTGTCAGAATTTTCCTTCTCCTCTTTCCTAACAGCTTCAAACTCTTCAGTTATGGCTCTTTCCTTTTCTAGCAGAGCCTCATATTGGTCCAATGCCTTCAAATTCGGTGCTGTTCTTTCAATTTCAGATGTCAAGGCATCCATTTTTTGCTTAAATTCCACCTCAATTTTGTCCCTGTCAGAGTGCCTCCTATCCCTAAGTGTCCTACTTGCCTGATTAAAGTCAAAAACTGGACCCGGTGTTGAGGTTCCAGTATCCATTGAATCAGATATAGTTGGAAGGCTAATCTGTTCTAGTTCACACTTCTCTAATATTTCTTGCTTCCGCACCATCAATTGCTCAATCTGTGCCTCCTGTAAAGACAGTAAAGATGTGTCTATCTATCTATACATTATGCTTCTACGTTACACAAGCCAGCAGAGTCACTGATAATCTAACCTTAGAGTTTATCTGACGGTTAAGTTTCGTTATACTTGTTGTGGCTGAAGAAGCTCGCTTTTTCCATTCTTGGATATCCTTCTCACTGTCTTCTGACTTTGATTTCCATTCTAAAAGAATAAAAAGAAAAGGGGGCCGGGAGGAATTAGACTCACAAGGGGAAAGAACCAAACATCAAAGTGGTAGTGGGTCTGGTCACATCAATAAATCAAATCGTGTTCTCACGAATTTCAAGTGGCAATGAGTAAGTAACAACTTAAATCTACCCAAACGCCCAAGCTCTTGCCCCAATAACACCCCTCCATCCCCCCAAGATAAAAATGCCAACCTCAAGAAGCCCAAAATAATGTACTCGGTGTTCTATCTGTATTTAAAGCAAAAACACGTGGAAGAACATATACCTTGAGCTTCTTCTTTCAAATGATTAATCTCTTCAGTGGCTTTCTCAGCTGCTAGTTTTCCTTCAGCCTCTTTGTTCTGTATCTGTTTTAAATCATGTTCTAGAGCACTTAGAGAAGATTCCAGTTCTCTGATTCGAGAACTCATGTCCCGATTTTGCTCATACTCCAACCTGGAAAATTATTTAAAGAAAATAAATAAATGCATGAATAGTTTCAAGAGAAATTAATTAGACAGAAATTAGAACTGAAACTTAAGCTTTTATAGGGGATACAGTACGAGACACTGTTGGTGTGTGAGAACATACTATCTGCACCAAGAAAGTTCCATGCCACATAACAACATAAAGCTTAAGCTGTATTACTCATATTGATGCAGAAAAGCAGATAAGCAAATGTTACATGTAACTCAACTGTAGGCATTTATCAAAGAATTGCTTCTACACAAGATCACATACACGCAAACTAGAATCTCAAATTTGTATTTTGTAATTGCACTTAAAAATACTGCTTCTTGGAAAATCCTCCTCAATTCCTTCTGTTGATTATAATAAAATTATTCATAAGCTTTCACTTAACAACTTATTCATGGGCATGTGCTTGTTCTACCCTTCAAGCCCAAAGGTGACTTTCGCGTGAAGGGAGTGTTAGACATTATAATAAAACTAGTCATGGACCTTTGCTTATCAACTTAAGCTTTTAGATTGAAATGATTCATGATACCTTCTATAGTTATAAGAATCTAAACACCAATAGCATTAATGGAATCATTACTAAAAATTACAAAGGCCTGAGGCAACATTTGCTGACTACCCAACTACTTACATAAGGCAATAATTATACAGATCTAGACTTCTGCACATAATCCTACAGCATCGGTGTCTCTTTCCCCCTGATAATACAGTTATTAGTGCCAAAAATTGCAAAGTGCAGCATCCAGAATTGGGAGTACATCACCAATTTATAGAGTTTTCTTCTTTTCTCTTCACAATATCCTTTTTTCCCCAATTAATAATGTACACTTGGCTTTAAAATACACTTTCAGCAACATATAAATAGTTGCTTCCATGCTCATAGATATTTATACATTTATTTAAACCCCCCCCCCCAAAAAAAAAAACAGAGAGATAAACATGCATGTAAAGCTGTATGTATGTATTTATGTGGAATTTTTTGCCAAATAACAGTAGAGGTATACTGCAAGTAAAAGGGAAAGAAAGAACAGACTGATATTTCAATTTTGAAAGTTGGCTACTCAAGCTTAGCCTCTCCTCTGCTACATTTTGAGCAGCCTTGAGTCGGTTTTCTTCATACTCGCGGATGTTTGAAACCCCAACTGACTTGCTGAAATTTTTGTAAATCCGATCAGTAATTTCATTAATCCTCTTCTCCAGCTTACGTATTTCTGCATTCCTCTTATCAACTGCATCGTTTAACTGCAAAGAGTAAACACCAGTTATTCAATTAGATATACACATATACAGATATGAATAAAAGAGTCATTGTCAATTTCACCTTCAGGAGCTCTGGACTGATACGCTCAATTTCTCCTTTGATGGTCTCTTTTTCTTGCCTCAAATTTGAAACTTTGTCTTCAATGCTTCGCTGGAAAAACATATAAAAATGAATTGAATAATTGAAGTATACCAAAAGGAGCAGAAGCAAGAGTTCAAGTAAAAAAGGTTCTCTCCTTACCCAGCCAAAACTGGCACTTACGTATCAAGAGTGTCAAGAATCACTTTATCTCCAAAACTTAAGCTATTAAATGGAAGCCCAAGAATAGTTTTATTATAATCTCTACCACACCCCTCACGCAAAAGCTACCTTTGGGCTTGACACGTGGACAAAGCATATGCCCAACCATACCTTGTGCTGAAATTTCAATTTAATTATGAATAATGGAAATGGTAAAGATCGAACTCCTAACCACTTGATCATAGAGGCTCTGATATTATGTCAATGACCACTTCAATTCTAAATAAGCTGTTAAGTGAAAGCCTATAAATAATTTTTTTTTTATAATATCTAACACAGCTATATAAAGAATCCTTCTCAACAACTCAGTATTACTACTAGTTAATCCTTTCCCTCATTCAGTGTGGATTAGTGCATAAGCAGAGATAGAGAGAATCATGTCTGACATGTAGCTGCTCCATGGCCCCAAAACAAATTTCGTAACATCATTCAGCCTGTAAATAATGAAGGTAGCTCACCTTTGACTTGTGCATGTCATTGGTAAACTGCAAACAATGAAAGTCTAGCTTCTACCTAACTTTCCTCCTGTACTCATTAAGTAGGAATTTTTCTCCTTTTTTATGATAGTCAAGTTGGTTACACTCCATAAGCTTGTTCAACTCATACAACTTCAACATATGACCGATTTACATAAGTATAACTTCCTAACTGATTTCACCAAACTGTCTATCCAATTATATACAAACAGGCAGCATATTCATCTATTTCCATGTGTTGGGGGCATTTTGTATTCCATGTTTTCAACACATGTTTCTTAGCAGGAAATGCTTGATGATCAGAATTCATGATATAATGATACTTGGCCTCCCCAACCCCAACCCCACCCCCACCCCCTGGGCCTGCCACCAACAAATAATCTAAATTCAGCCACCCTAGCAAAGGTCAGAGACCCTAGGGCAATAACACAATGAATGGTTGCTGAACCCTGTTAAATGTTTAACAATTTAATTATGCATTCAAAATGAAGTAAGGTTCATGGGATGGGCCTAAATTAATATATCATATCCAGAACATAGGAAAAGTTCAACCAATGATTTCCATAATTGTAGGGAAAAAATGGATAATTTAATTAGAGTTACCTTCTCAATCTCAGCATATTGAATTTTCTTTTCAAGCCCACTAATTTTTCCAGATGCTTCAGACTCCTTAAGACGCATTTCTCTTATTGATCCCAGCTCTTCCAACTCCAATTCATACTGTTCTTTCTTTTTCTTGAGTCCTAAAGAACAACATGATTATTGCTAGAGCAAAATGGCTTGAAATAAATAAAAATTGAAAGGGAAAAACCTTCAATCTTTTTGTCATCCCATTGTTTTGACCTTGCCTCCATTCCACCGCTAGTGCCACCAGTCATTGTGCCAGACTTTGTCAGTAAAATTCCATCCACCGTTACAACTAACCAAAGTACCAAACAGATGACAAAGTCTAATATTTTGCATTCTAAAGAGTAAATCTGTATTAAAAGGCACCCGGAGAACATGCCTTGTGCACATTTATATACAGTACACATTTCCAGAAGCAAGAAATATTATTTTGGATAAGAAAACACAACAAAATGAAAATCATAATGTGTAAAAATCAGAGTCAAGAAAAAATTATAGAATTCTGAATTCCCAAAGAGGAGGGATAATAAGAAACCAGAGGGGAAAACATAATGGGGTAAGAGAGAGAAACAAAAACATTCAAGTATTTTCATTAGGCTCTAGCAATGACAATATTTGACAATGGCAGTAAGAAAATACAACACTCATAAAGAACAGTAAAAAGTAGGCATAGTTACCTTTGAACCTCTCACCACTCCAGCTCAAAACTTTGGCCTCCTCAAGGTCATCACAAACAAGAGTATTCCCAACAGCAAAGAGAATAGCCTTCTCCAAGGCAGGATCAAACTTGCACTAGTTAAGTTGAAAAGTATAGAGCATTTTTCAGTTTGTTGCAGGCATATAATTTACTGGTAAAAAAAAATAGAAATTGAGACTCCACCATTGACTACAGTAATAGAGAGAAATTACAAGAATAAGTTATGCTTAGTGCTTAATAAACCACTTAGTCATAATCAAAGAATGCAGATTTGCCTTTACCAAATAAAGTAAGTACGGATAGAATGAATATGTTAGGCACCTAATTAGGTATGAAATAAAGACATTAAAAGCAGTCAGGGAAAGGACCCGAATAGCAATAATGAAGGGTCAACACAAGGCAATAATTCCTGATCCTAACAGCTGTGATGGGGGCTGGAGATCAGGGAATGAATTAGGAAATAATGCTGAGTTTAACAGGTGTCATGGGGCTGGAGATTAAGGAATTAAACAGGGAAATATTCAAGGGGTTCCTATTTTGGTATTAATTCTAATTTAGTAGGATTATGTTTTGTCTTTAATTTGACTTGTTTTCTTTCTTGTTTGTAAGTCAGCAGGCTGGGATTATGTCTAGTTATTACATTTTATTAGGTTGTTTATTTCCTTTTTAGTTGCAAGCTCACCAAACCTTATAAAGTATGGTTTTCATGATGAATAAAGCAGCCAGAAAATTACAAACTCAACCTTGTTTTGTTTTTGGGAGGCCCAGGGTACCTCGAATTACTCTACTAAGAAGAAACTAGGATCCCTCAAAGTATCCTAAAATAATAGGCACGTAACATAATAATGGAGTAGGAAGTCACAAAATTGACTGGCAGTACAAGGAAACTTCAAAAACAAAAAAAGTGTTAAACTAATGTGTCTGTTTGCTATTGTACTGTTTTGTTTGTGTTTGGTTGATGTACTGTTCAGTTAGTTTAGGAGCCAAAACTATAGATTTTAAATTTAAGTTTTGGCTCTATTATGACTAGATGTTCAGACACTGTGCTAGGTACTTTGTTTTGTGTAGCCAGCTGTCTTTTGCTATATATATCAAATGGTTGTACCCCCGATGACACTGTTATGATACAGAAAAGTCTTTATTCAAAGAAAGCTTAATCTCTCTTTTCTTGTTTGGATCAAGCTCACAAGTGGTATCAGAGCCAAGAAAGATCTTGAGCTGAAGATCGTGTTTCTCTTCTCCTCCATACATTTACTGTTCATCCGATCATCATTCTTGCAATGGCTTCATCTAGTCTCACTCCCCCTCCAATTTTCAATGGAACAAATTACACCATGTGGTGCGTGAAGATGAAGGCATATTTGAGTGCTTGTGCACTCTGGAAAGTGGTGGAATCAGGCCATAATCCTCCACCCTTGCCCAATAATCCTACTGTGGCACAAATGAAGAAGCATGAAGATGTCGCAAAACTTGGCAGGGCTCTCACCATTTTGCATTCTGCAGTGAATGAGGAAGTGTTCTTCAGAATCATGGCTTGTGAGTCTGCTAAAGAAGCCTGGGATAAGCTTAGAGATGAGTTTCACGACAGTATGAGAACGAGGAGAATGCAAGTCCTCAATCTGAGAAGGGAGTTTGAAGCCTTGCGAATGAAAGAAGATGAAAATGTTAAAGACTTTGTAGATAGAATGATGAAGATTGTGAACCAAATCAGGCTGTTGGGGGAAGAACTAACTGATAAAAGAGTAGTAGAAAAAATGTTGGTGAGTCTTCCAGAGATATTTGAAGCAAAAATCTCTTCTCTTGAAGACTCTAAAGACTTTTCTGAGATAACACTCAGAATTGGTGAATGCACTCCAAGCTACTAAGCACAGGAGGTCCTTGAGGATGGAGGAGAGACAAGAAGGTGCCTTTATGGTTAAAAACAAAGGAAAGACTTCTAATACTGGGAGTAAGAAGCAGGGTATCGAAAAGAAGAAGAAAAATCAAAACGAAGAAGGAAGCAAGACTGGAGAGAAAAGGGGCAATGGAAAATTCTCACCTTGTCCTAATTGCAAGAAGACAAATCACCTACCAAAAAATAGTTGGTTCAAGCCTGAGATCCAATGTAGGCACTGTAAGTAATTTGGGCATATAGAAAAAGTGTGTAAAGTAAAAAAGGATCAACAAACTCAGCAGGCACAAAATGTAGAAGAACAAGATCAGCAAGAAGAAGACTTGTTTGTAGCTATCTGCTGTTCAACTAAAACTGTAAAAGATGCTTGGCTGGTTGATAGTGGGTGTACTCATCACATGACATTTGATGAGTTGAAGTTCAGAGAGCTGGACAAAACTTACAAGTCAAGGGTCAAAGTAGGCAATGGTGAGCATGTCAAAGTTGAAGGCAAAGGAGTAGTTGCTGTTGAGACTTTGGCAGGTACCAAATTAATCCCTAATGTCTTGTATGTTCTTGATATTAGTCCGAATTTATTGAAGTGTGGGTCAAATGCTTGAGAAAAATTATGTTCTACAATTTAAGGATAAAGCCTGCACTATATTAGATCCTTCGAGTGAAGAATTAATAACAGTAATGATGAAGAACAAAAGTTTTTCAGTTAATTGGAATAAATTAGAATCACATGCATTAACTAGTTCATTAAATGAGTATCTCTTGTGGCATAAGAAAATGGGTCATTTCAATTACTCTGCCTTAAGTAGCCTAAGTAAAAACAACTTAGTGGTAGATATGCCCTCTCTTAGTGAAGAAACAAGTATATGTGAAGTGTGCCAGCTAGGAAAGCAAGCGAGGCTACCATTCCCTAAAAATTTAGCCTGGAGAGCTTCAAACAAATTAGAATTAATCCATACTGATGTGTGTGGACCGATGAGAACTGAGTCACTCAAGGGAAGCAAGTATTTTATACTTTTTTTGATGATTACAGCAGAATGGCTTGGGTATATTTCATGAAAATGAAGTCAGAAGCCATACCTGTATTTCAAAGCTTTAAAGCCTTGGTTGAAAACCAAAGTGGGTGTAAGATCAAGGTGCTCAGATCAGACAATGGTTCTGAGTATTCTTCTGAAAAATTCAATGAATTATGTGAAAAAGAGGGGATACATCATCAATTTACAATTACTTACACTCCCCAATAGAATGGGGTGAGTGAGAGGAAAAATAGAATTGTTATGGGAATAGCTAGATGTTTGTTATTGGAGGAGAAAATTCCTAAAATATTTTGGGCTGAGGCAGTCAATACTGCAGTGTATTTGCTTAACAGGCTTCCTACAAAGGCCTTGAAAGGTAAAACACCTTATGAAATCTGGACTGGAGCAATTCCTTCAGTTGGTCATCTTAAGGTTTTTGGTAGTATTTGTTATGCAATAGAAACCAAGAGAGACAAGCTAGATTCAAGAGCAGAGAAAGGAGTGTTTATGGGTTATAGCAGTAGAACAAAAGGTTACAGAATTTTCAGCCCTAAAAACAGAAAAATTATGGTGTGCAGAGATGTTAAAGTTGATGAAGATGCCTGTTGGAATTGGGAAAAAGAAGAAATTGAGAATTTGGAATGTAGCAAATCTGCTAAACAATTGACTCACTCTTCAACTGAAGTTGTCAATGAAGAAGCACTAATGGATGGAGTAGATCACATACCTATCAGAGGTACAAGGTCTCTTAATACCATCTATGAAAGGTGTAACTTAGGACTTATGGAACCAACATGCTATGAAGAAGCAGTAAACTATGATGAATGGAGATTAGCAATAGAAGAAGAAATGAAGATGATTAAAAAAAATGAAACTTGGCAGCTTGTTGAAAAACCTACTAACAAAAATATAATTGGTGTTAGGTGGGTTTATAAGACAAAACTAAAC
>JASKGM010000001.1:9808902-9832892 GCA_034509205.1 Ceratonia siliqua | reverse complement strand
TTCATTTTCTTTGTTAGTAGCCTTTAATGTTATAAATAATGTATTTAAGTGGAAAATCATGAGAGGATGAAAAAAGTATGAGTAGGAATAGACAGAGATAATGTTTACTATTTGAATCTGAAAGTCTTGAATTTTAAACGGTGAAAATTAATATGAGAGGACATACTCATTCCCCTTTAATCCTCACATTTTGTTTATCTTAAATTTAGGATAGAGAGGAATTTTTTTTATTTTTTTAAATTTAAAACATGTTATAATTTTTTATTTTATTCCAAACTAAAGCAATTAAACTTTTTATAATATTTTATGAAGAATTTAAAGTTTCATTAACTTTTTATTCTCTTACCAAAAATTGATTTAAAAAATGTTTAATATATTAATATTTTATATACTATAATATATTAAACTAATGAAAAGTCCGTGCAATGTACGGTTATACTAATTAACAATTAAGATTAAAAAAAGAAAATAACAAAATAAAATAGTAATTAGTCATTTAAACATTATTCAAATATAACACATATATATACATAATTTAATCTATGAAAGATCTCCTTATAAACAATATTACTTATAGTATTTGATATATTACTATCTCCTTGTAACACATATAATCACATAATTTTGCTGAAGTTATCTCCTAATCTAGCATCTCGACACGCATGAACGCCTTTGTTTTATATTTATATTCTATTATTAATTAATATAAGTTATAGAGTGTAGAAAGGAGTTTACTATTCACTACATTTATAAATGTAAAAATTTACTTTTAATAATTATAAAAATATTATAGCTTGAAACCATAAAATTAATTTTATGTCACAAACACGCGATGATTTATATTGTATCCATATTAATACTAAATTAAGTAGTTAAAATTAATTCATCAACTAGATTGATATGTAGATTTTTTTTACTTAGTCATATTTGCCAGAAAAATGTTAATTAATAATTTAGGCTGATAAATCATTTAATACGAATTAAGAATAATGGCTTAGATTAAATTTACTTTGATTTACTAAAAGAACAAACATATAAAATATAATAAATAAATAATATGAATACAAAGAATATAAAATATTTATTAATACTTTTTATAGAATAAAATTATGAACTTTTAATCAATCTTGAATACAACTATATTATATATATTCATAGTTTATATTTTTAAATGAAATATGTATCCCTCCCACATTTTATATATAAAATCTTGAGATGTATATGGTGGTTATGAAATACATTAAAAATTTGAAGAAAAAATTAAAATTTTATAGAACATAATATTAATACATTGATAAAGTTCACAAAGATAATTTAAATATATGTATCTTGATCAAAAAGGTATTACATCAATTTTTAAATAAGGGCATAGAGTCAATATATCATATTGTTGTGATATTAAGAATAAAGCTTATACTCTTATAGATGCTTCATGCTTCATGTCACGTGCTTATCATATAAAACCATCTCAATGTTATGGATTTCATTTGGAAAATGGAATCTGGGTATTGACCAAATCCATACAACTATAATTTTGATCTTCCAATTTTATTCTAATGTAGTTATGTTTACAATATTATCTACATTGGCAGCCATTAACGCAAATCAAGATGAACATTCACTGACAAAAAATAGAGTTATGCAGGGTAATAAACATAGAGGAAATACACTTACCCATTATCCATCTATTCTTACAGGATCAGAACCATCTGATGCGATATTCATGACAAAACATTAAGGTATGAAAATCCCAAGAAACAGGAATACGCTAAAAACATAAAGATATCTCATAGAGTTGTTATTTGCAAACTACACAAATGGAACCTAATCAGCCTTTATTGCAAGGATGCCTTGAGCTTAAAAGAAAATACAAAAGAAAAATTAAAATAATAGCATGGAAGGCTAAGGAACAAAATTATAAATTAAATAATAAAAAGCACACTCAACATAACAACAATAAGGGAGAGAAACGAAAAAGATAGGTACATTCACATTTTGCTTCTCTTAAATTTAGGATAGAGAGGAAGTTTTTTTTTCTTTTTTTAAATTTAAAACATTAATTTTTTTTATCCCAAACTAAAGCAATTAACTTTTTATAATATTTTAGGAAGAATTTAAAGTTTCATTAAATTTTTATTCTCTTACCAAAAATTGATTTAAAAAATGTTTAATATATTGATATTTTAGATACTATAGTATATTAAATATCATGATGTAAGATTTTTATAATTTTTAAATGGTATAAAATAATACTTAAAGTAATATTTTTATGATATTTTATTTATCTTAAATGTGGCATGTTATCTTAGATAGAGGTGCCAATTAAGACAAACTCAAACCGTCAAGGGTTAACAAGTTATGCCAAAAAAATCATTTTTTTTAAATGACCTCTAAAATTTAAGGACCATACCCGCGCCCCATCCAATGAGCCGTGCAATAATATGACCATCCTGTTACTACACAGGATCTTTACTCAAAATTTAATTCACCCTAATCCTATAGGATTATAGGGCTAAACGGGCCTCAATGAGCAAGCACAAGAACAAATTATAATAAAATCAAACTTAAACTATCAATCAATCATTCTCAATAATTATGTAAATTTTCATACATAACAAAACACTTCATATACTCAATATTCACAAAGACAATAACATGAAGTTAAAACCAAAAAGATTAATCAATCATTCTCAATGATTATATTTGAATATTGCTTAGATAAATTTGATGCAATTGTTGAGTTATCATCTCCTTCTTTATTTACAAATCATACAAACTTATAAACTGAAAATTGAAAAAAAAATGTTTAAATGTAATAACAAAAATGGTTCAACTCGACCCGTCATAGGCCGAGTATCAACATTGTATTTTGTCCGGTTATTTTATTAATTTATTAGTTAAAACACAACAAAATTAAACTAAATAAATTCAGAAATAGACAATTAATTAAAAAACACAAAAATTGAAGAAAAAAAAGAGAGAAAACAACAAAACAAAAAGACCCCATCTTCCTTCTCCATTTATTTTCAACCATCACACTCTTTAGTCTAAGAAGTTTGCAATCCAATAGTTATTTTCCAAAAAAAAAAAAAACTTATCAATTCAATTCCTTATTCCATGCAACCCATTAGCTTCAGCCTATCACCTGGCTGCCCAATGGCTTCTGAATCCAGTGACCCAATCCACTATGGAGACCCAAACTGGCTCATCACTTAAACCTACCTATTTTCATATTAATTTTCCAGTCATTTAGCCGCCACGCACACCGCTAACTCCTTTCCTTTCTCTTCTCACACTCCACGGCTAAATGCTCAAAACAACCATGATCTTCACTCTTCCCAGCTTCATCACACCTCATCGATGGCTAAATGCTGCTCATCCTTGGCTTGCAATGGTCCCCTCCTTGATTTCATGCTCAAATAGCTATATTATCACCTCTGGTCCCTAATCGCGCTCAGCTTTCCCATATGCAACAATGGTCCTCTCCCTAATTTCATGCTTAAATAGCCAGCACATTTCTCCAGTTCCCTCTTATTCCTTGATACCATTACGATTACCCTTGTTCACTCTTGGATGTAGCTTGATCTGGCGTTTAATGATGTGATCATAGTCCTTGATTGGAGAGGTAATTTGTTTATAAAAGGAGCAAACAAAAAGCCACCAAAAATGAGGGGAAAAGAGAAAATTTTCGGGCACCAGAAGGATTTTTTTTAACATTTTCATAATCCAGAGATGGATCTACTGAAATATAATAGAGTTTGGGGCATTCGTAAAGCATCAAAGAGGTATACCCAAATCCCTTTCCATTTGTATGTATTTAGTTCTCTGATTTATTGATTGTCATACTAGGATGCTAAGTAAGTTTCTTAGGTTCGAGTTTTTTGGTTAAAGGCGTAAGAACTCATGGGTGAGAGTGAATTCCCATGTCTTGGATTTGGTTCCTATAGAAGCATGAATCTGGTTTTTGTGGTCACATGAAATGTGAATGGTTTTCTTTCTGATTTGAATATTTTTTCTGCTATGGAAAACATCTTTTTAGCTATCTGTGATATTGTTGAATTGGTTTTTTGAAGCATGTGCTTTATATGATGTTTTGATTTTGTTCCTTTTTAAATAAAGTGGTTTGTTTTAATTTCTGAATCAACCTCATTTAGGGGTTCGGTTGGTGTTTTGAACTTGCTCTCGTAAATTTTATTTTGGTTTCTACTGAGTATGCTTGAAGATTATTAAAATTGATCCTGATATGACTCTTTATTTTCCAGTTCGTTTCTAAAAAAGAATGTGATCCTTTTTCATCTTTGATTTTCTCTTGAGGAATTTCTAAATATGTTTAGTTATTAAAGTAGCATTTTATTGGTATTTCTTGTTGATGTGACTTTTGAAAATTGCTTCTTAAACAAGGAATGATGTCATTTTTTGCAAATTATGATTTCAGTATCTGGTCTAGAAGGTAAGTCCGTGTAAAGTTAGACTGTCATGCTCCATAAATGGAATTTGTTTACGGTCAGGAAGCTTCGCCTTGGCTTTTTTAGTCATGCTTTAGGTAAATCAATTTGAGACATGGGATTCACTCAAGCTCCTGAGCCTATTTTGAGATTCATTGTGTAGTTATAGATTTTGAGTTATTTTGTTTAATTTATTTTATTTTATTTGGATTATTGTTCCTTTTGTGTTTACAATTCATTTTATTATGTTTTAAGTTTGTTTATTTTGATAGCTTGTCTTATTTTGCATCCCCTTTAAACTCAATTGTAAGGCATAAGTCATCAACTTCGTTTCATTATTTTTTCTTATTTTATTTATTTTTAGTTGTTTATTTTCATTTAATTTAGCCATTACTAATAATTGAAAGTGTCAAATACACCTTAATTTTTATTCAAAAATAAATAAAAAATAAATAAAGGTTTTCTCAATAAATTAAAATCAATTTCAAAGACTTGTTTGAAAATAAAATAAGTAAAATGAATGTTCAGGGTCCTTTTTTTCATTTAGAAAATCATTTTGAACAGTGTAAGATCTTTAAAAAAAATAGTAAGGAACAAAAGACATATATTTTTTAAAATATTCATACTTGAAAAAATGCATTATATATTAAAATATATGTTTTACAAAAAAAAAATAGTTCTCTTACATAAGATAAAATACATACTAATATTGATTTGTCGTAAACGTTATGTCAATTGCAAAAGGATAAAAAAAATCATAAAACCCAAAAATATAATTTACTGTATCATATATTAAAATATTAAAATTTATAAATTATATAACTCAATTAATTAAACACAATGTTAAATGAAATAACAAAAAATTACCTTAATTTAAAGTGTTGCTCTCCTATCTTTTAATGACTTGAAATAATCAACAATAGATTCAGAAGTAAAACTTGCAATTATTTCTTTTTTAATATGAATCACTATGCTATCTACAAGAAAATCATTTTATATCTTGTTACACAACCTTGTCTTGAGTAATTTCATTGCTGAAAAAGAATATTATATTGTAGCTGTATTAACTGAAAAAGTCAAGATGAGACGAATCAATCAATCAATCAAGTAATACACCTTGAATTTCTTTGTTTTTACCAAGGTACAATGCAGTTTAGGTATAGTTGATAGATTCTTCAAATCTAAATGATTACAAGCATCAATAATAAAATGTTGAAGTTGATATGTCAAAATCATATTCTCTTGCTCAGTGAAATCATCAGGATAGTATTTTCCCACAAGAGTGCAAATATTATTAATATTGAAAGCTTTATAAGCATACTTGGAACTAAATGAGAGATAAGTGTCAAAAGCTCCAATGGTTTGTCACTAAACTTGTTATTTAACTTAAATAATTATTTATCTGTTGTAACTAGAAATATTTCAACACTATAATAGTGTTCCACAATGATATTATCTTTTTGATGATGAAAGCGCCTTTATCATGCTATAAAAAGAGTACTAAAATAAGGAATATCAATGTCATGTTTCTCACAAAGTAATGTCACATTTTTCAACAAATTTTGTCAGCCATCATCTAGTAACTTTTGTAGTATGAACTAAATTCATTACATTAACTATATCTTGAGATTGTTCCTGTAAAGCTTGACATTGAATATTTGTTTTTCCCATGATCTCTTTCATTAAATGTAAAATAAATATAAACTCAAATGATATCAAAATATTATAAGCAGTATCAGCATCCCCTCTCTGAGAATTAGTTGATCCATCAACAGTAATCTTCTGAAGAACATAACAAGTTGTAGCAAACATATTTATCATACTACAAAATGAGAAAAAATGAGAGTTCCAACGAGTATCTGCAGTCCATTTCAAAGTGCCAATTTGATTTTTTCCTTTACCAATTTCAAGTTCACTAATCTGAAGCAAATTTGTAATTTCATTTAACTTAACAGCTTGCAACTCATCATATTGTTTACCAGATGAACACATAATATTAACAATGAAAATTAAATTTGAGAAAAACTGATGAACTCGAATAACTTCTCTATAAACAATAACCAATACAAGTTGTAATTAATGAGCAAAACAATGCACATAGTGTGCATAAGGACAATCATTGAGAAATAATGCTTGCAATCCATTCCATTCCCCTCTCATATTACTAGCTCCATCATAACCTTGGCCATGAATATTATAAACATCAAAACCAAGTCGAGAAAAGACAACACACAACTCTTTTTTAATGTTTAATGCTGTAATATCTTTAACACGCACAAGATCAAAAAATATTTGTTTGGATAAAATCATTTTTATCAACAAACCTCAAAATAATAGCCATTTGCTCTATTTTTTATTCATCACATGATTCATCAATAATTATGCAAAACTTAGACTCCCCAATTTCTTCCCGAATGTGATCACAAACTTTACTTGAAAGGATATGCAAGATTTCCTTTTGAATTGTATGTAAAGTATACTTGGAATTATATGACGTATTTTCTAACACAACTTTTGCAACTTCATCATTGTAAGATGTTAAGAGCTTTATCAATTCAAGAAAGTTACCTCAGTTTTTTTATTCTAAAGTTTCATCATGACTTTTAAAAGTATAAGCTTGAAATGTTAACCAACGAACTTATCAATAAATGTCTTAAAAGGTAGTCGGTTTGTCAAAATCTGACTTAAACTTTGCACATTAATGATATTTCTTATGTGCCTAGACTGATTCAATAAGTCTTCACAAGCATTAACTACTCTATGATGTGATGAATTACAGTACTCTCCTATATGTTTGAGAAAAACATACTTTTTTTCATCATTAACTTTTTTCCAAGCTTGAAATCCATTAACAATAAAAGCATCTGTTCTAGGACATCCATTTGATTTTGGAGTAAAGAGAAAACAAGGTAAACAATAAGCAACATTTGTAGTAAGAGAGTACTCTAACCAAGAAAGAAAGATGCTAAACCAACTATAGACAAATCTCCTTGAATTTTTATCTTCAGTAAGAGGATAACTTGTAAGTTTGAGTTGTTATGAACCCAATTTTAAATAAACTATTCGAACTTTATCTCTTTGATTTATAGAATGTTGTCATATTTGATGACGTTCACCCGGGTCACATACCACTAAAGAATTAATATCAAATTCATCAGAAGTAACCTTTAAAATCTTATAAGGTAATACCTCACATTTACATCTTGGAGCATTATCATGACAATTCTTTTCAAGAGGCAAAATTATAGAAACTATGTTACTTTTCTTTTTGTCATTAACTTTTCTTTTGAAAAATGAATCAATTTTCTTACTCTTTACCATTATGTTATTTCAAAATAAACTTATTAATTTCAAATTACCTGAAAATGATTTAAATATAATTCAAACAATTATAAAAGTTCTCATAAGTATAAGCAATTGGGCATGATAACCATGTATTAACCAAAAATGATTCTAAAAAATAGTTCTAAAAAACAATTATGTATCATCTCATAAGCATCACCACATTTTTTTGCCATTACAGAACATCACTTAAATTTGACTAACATAATAATATAAATAACAAAAACAATTTAATTTTTTATTTTAGTACTTCACTAGTGTCTTTTTATTTTATTTTATTTTATTTGAGTAAAGACATTCAAGCTACCAAGGTAGAAGCTTCACCTTCTACCCCATGCACACACAATTTCAATTGCCACCTCTTTAATTTTTTGTTATGAAAGCTCAGGTGGTGTAACACCTAACAGCATAAAAGACAAACAAAAACATTTCAAATTTGCAATAAATAATTAATAATGGCCTAATGGGAGTCATAGGGGACCACAATTCAAAAGGCACAAATCCACAACTGTTAAACTGTAAAAGAGAAAGAAAATGGATGGAAGATATTTAACATTTAAAGTTTCAAACCCATGCAAAATGGAACCCCTTGGGTCTTGAGAGCGCCGTCATCCACGACTTCACCGTATTCGGCGATAGTTATTGGTTTTTCTTTGGATACGTTTCAGATTTCAGTATTCAAGTTTTAAACAATAAACCCGCTGTTGTTGCAGAGTTAGCGTGAAGGAGGGTTTTCCTATAAATTAAAATTATTTTATAATTGTATATTTTATTTTGGTATACATTTTTTACACTTATATTTTTAATTATTGATATATAAAAATATATAACAAATTATTTAAAAAAATTAATTACATAGTAAATATTTTTTAGAGGAGGGCAATATCTTTTAAACAAATATATTTACAAAAAAAAAAATTCAGGGGGTTGTCACTATTCTCTCCACCCAGCACTGCCAATGATTTTGACAAATAAGTGGGTTTTAAGTCAAAATCACACTTTTTACAAAGTAGTTTTAAATGAAATATTCAATTTGGATTTCAAATACCCATTAAATCAAAGCTCATGTTCAAATAAAATTTGAATATGTTGAGCTCCAAAGGCCCATCTATTTAACAACTTTTCATAAATTTAAATTTCATTTGGTAGAAAAAAGGCTATAAAGGCCCATATCAAAAATGGATAATTGCAAATTAGGTTTTTATTCAAATAATTTGTCTTGTGCAAAAGTGATCTCAAAGATTATCTATTCTAGGTTTTGGCTGAAGGTTTATCCTCCCATATTATCATTTGGGTGGAGGTTTATCCTCATACATTATCCTAACCTTTTAACTTTTGATAGACGTTTATCCTCCCACATTGACCATTCATCCATAAGTTTTGGGTGAAGGTTTATCCTCCCACATTATTCTTACACCTATAAATTTTGGATAGAAATTTATTCTCTCACATTATCTAAAATACTATTCGCCTTAGGAAATAGATCATATATCATTCCTAAGTAATATTCAATCAAAATTATTTTGAATTACATGAACATTAATCTCTTTTTAGGGTACATAGACAACTACCCATTAAGGCAAGTCTAATTCTTTCATCTTTAATATTTTCATCACCACATTAATAAAATGGAATAATTAAATATAATGAATTTAAATACAAACGATCTAGAGTAACCATATTTAGGGATAGACGTTGTGAGTTGCTTAATATATTCTTCATGTATAATTAAACTTTTGAACATTTTCTCTAATTCTAAGAGTCAATGTTTTGATTTTAAAATATTTTAATTATTCTTTTAATTAATTGATGATGATTTTATTATTTTAATATTTATTTTATTATTATTATTTTAATGTCATAATGTGATGCCAAAAATAATCCTTACACCTATTTTTTTGGGCTGAAAACAGGATCAGGATTGGCCCAGATCAATTGACACCCAAATCGTAGAGTACCATAAGATAAAGAAAACTTGTTTTGTCAATTTCCTCCTTTATTAATTCCTTCTTAATTCCAACAGTCTTTTTCAAATATTCAAAAGTACAGGGCATCCGTAATATAATCTGGCAAAAGAAAAGTTTTCCGGCTTCTTCTTTCTAAATGTGATAAATTTACATAATTGCCCTTATTATAAAAAGAACTTATATTATATTATTATATTTCCCACGTACTTATTAATAATCAAATGATTTTAAAATAATTTTGTCAACCAATATTTAAATAATTATTTTAAAATAAAGTATAATAAAATCAATCCTCCAAGCACAAGAATTGAATAGCATATTGTATGATTTTCCATATTGTACATAATAGAAATGATTTAGCAATAAAATCATACTGAAATACCAGGATTGAAAATAGAAAAACAGGCAAAGCTTAATTTTTTTTATTGTAATTTATAATGTGTAACAAAAAAGTTATTATTTCTCTTGTAACAAAATAAAGCAGGGGTAAGTTGGTAAAGAGAAATGTTACTCCTTCTCTCTCCAATTCGAACACAGTGACATTTGGAGCTGGCTTCAAACCTACGTCTCTGCAACTCTCAATTGATACCGCCATCTCACCTTCATCCATCTCCAATCTCCACTTTTTCCACTCGCCAGGCCGCAAATTCGCATCAAATTTTCCTGAAATTCACTAAGATTCACTCTTCCAGCTTCCAACAGAAACCTTTTTGTCGTCTTCACCAGCTTCCTCAATCTCCTGCTTCATCAGATTTCGTCAACGCACTCAAACCTTGTCCAAATTCCTTTCACATTGTACCCTCAACTACAAAAGTTTCGTCTCCAGATTTAAAACGATGTCGTTTGAAGACGAGGAGGCATTCGAGCACACCCTCCTCGTAGTCCGCGAGGTCTCGGTGTACAAGATTCCACCCCGATCCACATCCGGTGGGTACAAGTGCGGCGAGTGGCTCCAGTCCGATAAAATATGGTCGGGTCGGCTCAGGGTCGTTTCGTGCAAGGACCGGTGCGAGATCCGATTGGAGGATCCAAACACTGGGGAGCTCTTCGCCGCATGCTTCGTCTACCCTGGCCAGCGTGAGAACTCGGTCGAGTCCGTGCTCGACTCGTCGAGGTACTTCGTGCTGAAGATCGAGGATGGTCAGGGTAAGCACGCGTTTATTGGGTTAGGGTTTGCGGAACGAAATGAAGCATTTGATTTCAACGTGGCATTGTCGGATCACGACAAGTACGTGAGAAGGGAACATGAGAAAGAATCCGGCGAGGCGAGTGAGGAGTCTCACATTGATATTCATCCCGCAGTAAATCATAGGTTGAAGGTACAAGTATAATACACGAACGACTCATTACGCTTTTTATAATCTACGAAAGGTTTGTACTTTAATTGCTCTTTCCTGTTGAACTTGAGTAAATACTGGATTATAAACTTTCATGGTTGTCGGGTTTGGTATTTTATAAGTAAATCAATGGTATCTATCCTTTCACGTTGATTTGTGTGATTTCTTATTGGGTTTGTTTTTATTGCAGTATATGAGCATATATATATATTTATGCATGTGTTTATGCTCTTAGTGATATATAAACATATCTGTAGTGATAACAATCTACTATGAGTAATTGGTGAATATCTGTTTGTTTTGGCCAAATCCGATTCCAGAGCCTGTCTGTAGATTCATTTCGGATGGGGTTAAGTCGTATACCTTCTTCTTTTTCTCATTTATTTGACATTGACTTCTATGTCTTCTGGTCGTTTGGGGTTAAGTTGTATACCTTCTCCTTTTTCTCATTTATTTGACATTGACTTCTATGTCTTTTGGTCGTTTGGACTATAGGAAGGAGAAACCATTCGGATTAATGTGAAGCCCAAACCATCTGGTGGAACTGGCATGCTTTCAGCAGCTGGTTTAGCAGGTGGGAATTCTGGAACTCCGAAGCCTAAAGCATTAGGCCTTGCTCCCCCACCTACCGGGTCAGGAAAAATTAGGTCTCCTCTTCCACCCCCTCCAAATGATCCTGTTGCTGCTCGGATAACTTCTACCAGTGGCAGTACTGGTCTTAAAGGGACAGATCAAAGCGTGAGACACTCTACTGATCCTTTGTCAGATATTTCTCAACTACAGGTATGCTGGTGCTGTTTATTCTTTGGCTGTTTCCATCTTGCATGCGACATATACCTATATACTGGTATGACAATTTAGAGCCAAATAATTCTTCATTCTTGTATGACCTGAATAGCAATGTCAATTCATTTAAATTTAATTGGAAGATTACATGCGCCACGATCTAATTCCGGTACCTAGGTCCTAGGATTAATTTAACAGCATTTTTCCATCGTTACTTTCTTGATGTAGTATTCCCCTATGCAATATTCTCATTCCAAAAGGCATAATGATACTATTTGCTCTTTGCTAATATAAGATGGTCCCTCACACTCATGACATAAGAATAAGAATGGTAGATCTTGTTCTTTACTTGCTTATAGAAGTGTAAGAAATTGTGACAGCTTAATTTCTTGAATTGTAGTTTTAAATCCAGGTTCTCAATCTAGGTTCCTATGTAATTTAATCATATTGATTGGAAAATCAACAATTTTGTTGGTAATTTATATTCATTACCTTGTGACTAGCTGGAGTATTCCAATTTCATGTCTCTTTCTATCTATTTCCTAAGAGGTGTAATAGACTAAAAGGGTAAAACATTTATAGAAAATTTGAATTCTAAAAAACTTTGCTTATTCATTGTCTTTATGGGAGCAATAAGGTCAGGCAATATGGCGCGGTCCTGACTTGTGAAAACCTGTTGATGCTTACTTGCTATCCTCTTTGAGGATTGTTTTTTCAACTCTCTTTTTTATCGATATTAATTTAGTTTGATTGAGTAGCAAATTGATTTGTTTACAATGATGAATCGCTTGCTAGCCTAACTTATCTGGTCTCTATTAATCTCTCTGAGACCTGATAAATTTTCTAAGAGATGGGATTCATTACTTACATGTCCACCAGTTGGAAAATTGAAATATACGATTCCCTTAACTAAGTAAAAAATGATTATTTTGTCATTCTAAGAATCAAATCACTGATTTATTGGAAAGGATACTGAGGGGTGAGGGTGGACTAGAAATGATGATAATGTACAGAGGCTGTGAACAGGGAGGAACCACTTCATTTGATAATGGAAACGGGGTACATGGTATTGATGGAGTCTTGACGCGATGAAATTTACCTACAAGATCCAAGGAAGATCTGATGCTGTTTGAAGAAGGTTGTAGGACACAAATTTTCTATTTTATGTCCTATGGGCTTCAGAGCTTGGTTTTTATTTGGGTAATGGTTGTGAACAGCGACTGACTGTATTTTTTATGATACTATAGGGGATGACTTGTGTTTAAGTGTGACTTGCCCGACCTTTGTTTTGTATCCTTTTGGATAGATCTGTTAATTGCCTCATTAAGTTGAGGAGCATGTATATTGCCTGATTACGTTAAAAGTTTTTTGAAAAAAATCATTTGTTTCTTGTTGGCATTTACAGACGAACCTTCCTTCAACAGCTGCTTCAGGATCGACCACTGCATCAGGATGGGCAGCCTTCTGATTATATGAACATTTTAACTATGAGACCTTTATTATTGCATGAATCTTTTTTTGGTTTTTTTTTGTTGACGAAAGAAACAATGAAAGAAACTGAAGGGGTGCCGAAACGAAAGTTAGCACAAGATACAAGTAATTCGATGTCTTAAAGGAATATCCTGGCAAATATCTGTTTTTTTTTTGGCTCCCTTTGTTTGTATTATTAGATTCCAATATATCTATAAAAGAATTACTATTTTTCCGAATCTGTCACTTTCTAGACTAAATTGTATTCCTTATTTTTTGTTCCAATAATGGAATGTTCTTGCTACTGGTCCTTCATCAACCGATCACCTATATCTTGACGTGTATATATTTGCATTATACATGTTTTGGGCTGGCCAAGTTTGTTTTTCCAAATTTATTTCTGCTTACCACGTAGACGTAAGCCTCTCTGGAGAGAGTCGTTGTCAATGTATCCACTACTGTATTAGTGTATTGCCGATTATTATTATGAAATATGAATGGGCGATGCACAAAATGAAATATAGCATTATTTTTTCAATTAACTCGGTACGATCAGCTTTCTAACGAGATAAGTCATAAGAGGCTAATAATGCAACTTTCATAAGCTCTTTTGACAATTTTTTTTTTTATATATCAACTCATTTCTCCAATAAATGTATGTTTTAAAATTTACTTAATCTTTAAAACTATAATGGTGAAAAGCATGCGAAAAAAATGTTAAAACAGCATGATCCCTCGAGAGGCCATCCTGCAACGTGAACTCTATTTGCTGATCAAAATAATTGCTCTACGCGCAATTATTTTTTAAAGATTAATATTTCATGAGTAATTTTTTTATTTTTAACTTTTTATTTTTTTATTTTTATTTTAAAAAATAATTTAAAAATATAAAAATATTAAACCTTGTAACACAAGTATTCAAAAATAAAAAAAAAATAAAAAAAATCTTTTAATTTTTTTAAAATAAAAATTATTAAACAAATAAGTAAACAAATAAAAAAAATACTTATTGAATATCATTACTTATGAGTTACATAGCAACCACCCTAAATTTTAACCGCTCAAGGCCCTAATTAATTATTTTTCTTATATTTCAAGGTAACATACAAGACTACTGTAATTTAAGCGCCAAACTGGAATGTGATATTCTCTGTAATAAACATCCAAGACAAACACCACATATTGTAAGTTTGTAACTTGGTTTTAATCTCATCTGATGTCTGTTGTCTGATTATAAACAGTTAAGAGTTGATACATATTTATTATGTGTTTTTTTAGGACTGTAGCAATACAACTCCACCTTCCACCATCTATTTTTTTATATATTATTTGGTTATTTTCTATCTCTTGTATTTTTTTAAATTTTTTGTAGAATTTTTTTTTAAATTAAAAAGAATTTCAAAAAAAATACAAGAGATAAAACATGTACAAATAATATAAAAAGAAAAAAAAAGATGGTAGGGAGGTGGGGACGTATGGCAGTAGCTTAGCAAATGCTTAGTTATTAACATCCATCTGCTAGGGTGATTTCGACATTTACATTAACAGCAGCACTCTTCCAGAGAAAAGGAAACAAAAATGTTCGCGGCTCTACAAACACTGTACAGCAAAAGGGTGCCCATTTACCTATTTTTGTCCCTCATCAATTCACAAAATTGTGCTAAAAATCTGCCAATGGAAGATAGAAGTAGTTTCTATCAACCTGTATGGCTGTATCCTACAAAAACTTAGTGGCAGTTACATAAACTTTTTCCCTCACAACCCTCGTTAGTTTTACTGATGACTATATCTGAGTTCAATTTTCCTCACCTAAATACTTTCGTTTTTTTTTTTTAGGTGAGACCTTCGATGGAGCAAATTGAACTCATATAATCACATGTCAGCTGTGAAGATTGAGAGAGAAAAAAACTGCGCAATCACCATTACTCATAAAAACTTGAGCAGTCAAAAAATAACCACCTAGACGACTTAAAGAAGCAGCCCTCAACGTTTAGACTACGCCTACGACTATTCAGTCAAGACAATTTACCAGACGTGTGAAGTCACCATTAAGTACAGTTGAATAGTTTGTTATTCTTGATAGTCTGGCTTCAGAGTCCAATGCGATCCATTTGGTCCTTTCTCCAGAGTTGCTATTTCCTTTAACAGATTCTTGAAGAGAGCAAGATCCTTTGAGGGTATCCTGTCCTTAAAATGCTGGACTATGCTGGTTGAATTTGAACTACCACCTCTCTGTTGTAGAAAGGTAAAGATTTTCCGAATCAATACTTCAGGTTGCACTCCAGATAAATTTTCAGAAGCCCTAGGAGTAGAAGATCCAACATCTACAGATCTTGCTTGATTAGAAGATTTTGCGGCCATACCAAACTGATGTTCTAGTGCCGCACCAATGGCTTTTTCTTGGTTACCTCGGATTCGAGCCAAAAGTTCAGCTGAAGATAATGCCTTACCAGAAGATGCCCCAGCAGCAAATCCATTTAATTTGGTAGTTCCATTGCTGGGCAATTCATTTGATACTTTGCAATTATTTATCAATTGGGCATTCACAGTTGAACCAAACTTCCGCCGAACAGATGATGGTGCTCCTGCAGTTCCTGACCTTCCTGTCCATGTAGGAACAGAGATGCTGTCACGACTTCGGAGCATTCGTGACTGACGTAAAGCTTCTGCAGCTCTCTGTGCAACCTGGGAAGCTTGCTCCTCAAGCCTCATCTTCTCCTCATCATGGGCATTCATGATCAAATCATGGTTCATGGCACTCTACCATCGGAAAACAAGTTAGATCAAAGAGGCAAAAAACCAGGTGCAAAGAGGAAATATAAGGGTAAAAAGGATCTACTGTGCATATATCATTATGTCATATGTAACTAATGTGCTTTTAAACTACACAGAACCAAACCAATATCAAACTCTAGTCCAATCTATGGTTAAAAAAAAAACTGGTTTTATAATTCTTGTGCAACATACGCTCGATTGTTTCATTATTCTCTTTATTCTTGACTTATTCAACAGAATGTAATTTTTCAATAATACAGTAAAAAACACTTCAAAAATTGTAAGCTGAAACACAATGAAGAAACTTACATGTATCCCGTTGGCATGAAAAAGACTTTTCAATATAATTGTTTCCTCATCTACCCCACCATGACGACCAACTTTCTCTTTTCCCTTTCCCCTTAGTGGTCCAGTCTCTGATCTGCCCTCATTATCAACTGGAACATCATCAGAGCCTGGTTCAGCAGTTTGGTGATGTTTATACTTATCCTGTTTATCTTCATGTGTCCCCACAATATTTACATCTTCAGATATTTGACTGAAAATAGTCGATGTTTCAGTTGACCTGGTTTCTCCATCCACATTCAGTATGAAAAGATCTTTCATATCCCGAGCTTTAAAGAATCTTTTCTGCTGTGGGTTCTTCAATATCTTATTAGTAAGAAAATGTTTGTAAATCTGACGGTGATACACTTTCTCCTCTATAGTTCCACGTGTGATCAATCTATACACTGTCACATCCCGTTTCTGACCAATACGCCAAGCACGTTCTCTGGCCTATTAAAGGCAATGATTATCTTAAATAAAAAGGTAGTCTTTAAAATTGCAACTAGAAAAATATGCTCCACCAGAATGAAATTGAAAAAAAAAATGATACACAGAAGGCTAAACTCTAAAGAATATATACAGTTAATATGAAAAACACTAGACGCAGGAAATTCTAGCCGTTTTCATAGGATATTATATAACAAAATTACTAACTCAATGTAGCAAAGAAAGCTTCACATACACGTTTAAATTATTTCAGGATAAAAAAGGATGTATCAAGAACAAAGTTACCTGCATGTCAGTTGAAGGATTCCAATCAGGGTCAAAGATAATCACCCTGTCTGCACCTGTAAGATTTGTTCCCAAACCCCCAACTCTGGTTGTTAAAATGAAAATAAATACCTCACTTGAGGCATTAAATTCGTCTATTAATGCCATTCTTTGTTTTATGGGAGTGACACCATCCATTCTCCGGTAATTATGACCAGCAGTTGTCAAAAAATTCTCAATAATATCAAGCATTTGTTGTGTTTGACTAAAAAGAAGAACACGGTGACCTTGTTCCTTCCAAACATTGAGCACTTGTGCTACAACTTTCATTTTCCCACTACGTTCTGGATTTCCATAATCTGGATTCCTGAAGGCATGTTCCCTTTCAAGCAGGTCAGGGTGGTTGCAAATTTTACGCATCACGTCAATTCCATAAAGAGAATTCTTCCGTCCTTCCAATATTTGCTCCACTTCAGTGCTTGCTAAAAATGCTCTATAAGCAGATACTTGCTCTGATGTAAGGCTGCAAAATAGAACATGCTCAGTTTTCTTTGGAAGTTGGGCATTCACATCAGCCTTCATGCGTCGGAGAAGATAAGGCATGATTAAGTCACGCAGCACCACAGCACACCTGCAAAATGTAAAAATTCAACTCCAATTATTTGGTGTTGGGGGATAACGAACTAGAAAGCTAACTACAGCAAGTCAGCAACATCCCTAAACAAAATAAGCCAAGAATCTAACTGAAAATCATCATTTGTTTCATTTTTCTGCTTTCACACCAAAAATTGGATGGGAAAATCAGCTGTTACTTATTATTAATACAACATAATCAGTTAATCAAATTTATTTTAACCCCGGCCAAATTACGCGTGACAAGAAAATAACAAAAAGGAAGATTAGACCCACCTGTATGCTGTGGATACTTGTAATGGTGAAGCATTTGCATATCCACCAACTGCTATAGGAACTGCAAACTCAGCTTCAAATACAGGCAAAACACCCAGTTTTCCAGGGAAAACAAAATCAAACAATGACCACAGTTCAGTCAGTTTGTTCTGAATAGGTGCACCTGTCATTATGATGCGGTGTACCGTCTGTAGCTGTTTGCAAACTAGGGTAACTTCAGCATTTGGATTCCTTATTCTATGTCCTTCATCCAGAATTGCATAACCCCATTCAATGTCAAGCAACAGGTTCCCCAATATTCTGAGCTGCTCATATGTGGTGATAAGCAATCCAGATTCTGATCTCATTACACGACTTACCAGGGATTCCCATTTTCTTGTGTTCTTTGATTGTATATTACTCTCATATTCGCTGTCAATTGAACTATTACTTTCATAGTCTGTTTCATCAGATTTGGATTGCTTCTTTCTAGCTGCAGGATCCTGAGCAGAATCATGTAAAAGTTCCACATGAAATTTTGGGTACCACTTTTGAGCTTCCCTTTTCCACTGTCGCAAGAGTGTAACAGGACAAACAATAATGCTTGGTTTATACATGCCACTAAAATGCAATGCACCAAGAAAAGATAAGACCTGAACAGTTTTACCGAGACCCATCTCATCACTAATAATTCCACCAGCTCTTTGGCAATGCAATTCCCACAACCATTGAACACCAACCTTTTGATAGTCAAAAAGTGCGTCAAAAATATTATCAGGGATTTTCAGCCCGCCTTCTAATGTTACACAAGAAGGTCGATGATCAGCAAGTTCATCATCTTGCGCCTCTAAATTTTCACGACTGGAAGTGTCCAAGCAACCACTTGCATCTTCTGAAAAGCATGCAACTTGAATATGAACAAAAATAGAAGCGTATATGATGCTGAAAACAAATCAATCAAGGGGTATAAAATGGACTGAAACCAGTTTATGATGGTTGATGGTTCATATGCTAACCTTCCCTCACTTCTACAGAGAACCAATAAACATCTTTCAATCATCAGAATAAACTATTATAATCCTTTATCCAAAGGACCAAAGCAATATTGACCTAGGTCAAAGTTTAAAATATAGGTCAATGAAATATTTACATGTAATATTACCTATTTGAATAATTCGGAATAAAAAGCTGACATTTCAAAAGTGCATAAAAATATCAAAATACAACAAACTCTGGAGACCAGAGAACCAGCACAAAGAAGACGCGCCACCATTTCCAGGTAGACAGATATCAACAACAAAAACTTACAACTGGGAAAGAAAAGTTACATAAGATAACATATTGGAAATAAAACAAGATGCAACTAGTTATAGTGAAGAAGTTAAATCAATTTTTTTTTATAAAAGAAATTAAATCAATTTTAGATGAAGTTCTAAGCAAAGATCACAGTCTGGTTCATCTCATCTTATAAATTTAGATATAGCATGAAGCCTGCAACTTTTGACTTGCCAGGAAACTGGGAGGAGGTATAGGAATATCATATACCTACTACCTTACTTTTTCTTATTCCTTCTCCCTTTTGTCCTATCACCTTATGCAATGAGAACACTAAACATACCAGTCTCTCTCAAATTTATATCCTCGTGAGAAACATGCTTTGTCCATTTCCTACCAGGCAGAGGTCGCCTTTTTCGCCTTTTCGAATCTTTACTTTTCTCTACCTCTCTTTCTAGGGATTGAGGAAGTTTTAGTGGTATCCTGAGCCTGTAAAAAGGACGAGTGGGCGCATCAAGCTTTGGCAGAGCTTCAGACTCAAGCAGCTTGGTGGTTGGGCGAGCTCTTGCAGCCTCGGATATTGATGTGGCAGCCCTTTCAACACTAGAAGAAGCAAGATCGTCAGTCTTTTCTTCATCACCTGCACTATAACTACTAGATGTTTCTGGTTGTTGAAATCGGCGCTCAAAGCCCTTCAGGTTAGAAAAAGGGGTTAAAATTCCTTTCCTCACTAATTGGTCCCTTTCCTGAAAAATAAGCAGTAGAAAATTAGTTCTTCTATTTCCTTTTCTATCAACAGTACCCTTCACATTTGGTTCATTCTTAGCAATTTATAACAAGTACAAAATTATTATTTTTTTCTGAAAAACTAAAATCTTGTCTAATTACAAATTTAGTTAAGTAACATACTAGGACAAAAGAATCAAATCATTCATAAGTAACTCACTGTTTCAACAAAGCCTGCAGAGGCTGCATCCAAAACTGCATCAAAATCAGTATCATCATTAAATGAGATTGTTTTATGCCGTTTTCCTGAGCTTTTGCGTAATTTTGGAACTTCTTTAAGCTTCCTCTTGGGTCTTGGGTCTTCCTTAACCAAATTAAGAATCAATTCGTCATGCTCAATACTTTTGGAAGCATTTTCCTTACACAAATCTGAAAGCTCTTTCTCTAGTTGAGCCTTTGTGTTCTCCAGGCTTGTTAACCTATCGGCAGCAAGAACATGCTGAAGATTCAAATCATCGGAGGAACCATCCTCTGCAATCCGTTGCTCCTGGCTGTCACCACCAACATCACTATAATCTCCATTACTTTCAATACCATTATTTTCAACATTTCTCACCCGTTGAATAGAGGAAGCAACTGCATCAATTTCAAATTCTACTGCCCTCAACTTATGATAAAGTTCTGCTTTGCTAGTAGATGGTGAATCAAAATTTTCAGACTTCTGGGGAGATTCCTCCTTTGTGCTCACTTCAGCTTCAGTAATGGTCACCACATCATTCCTTGCCTACAAGTTAACATTCTCTGTGGTCAAATTTTAAGGTTTTGATTAAATATAATTACTGCAGCAAAAGAAGTAGACAGCAGTATAAGATCCCATAAATGCTTACTGTTAAATTTCAACATCAAGTTTCCAAATAGAGTTTTTAGACATAATGGAGAAAAAGATTGGGAGGTAGCAATACTAGAGACAATATTTGCTCATGATCTTTAATCCCGATCTTTCCTCAACTAATTAAAAAAATTGCACTTGATAGATAAATTAACATTCATGAGTCCACAACACATATATACCAACTAAATAGTTAAATGGCATCCCTTGGAACCCCCCTACTTTTTTTATTTACACCTGGAATAGCAGAAACAGTCTCACAAGGAAATAGCTTCTTATCCATCTTTCATGAGCAGGGTTTTCATTTTACATTTAAAAGACAATAAACATGAATAAATGATATAAGTACAAGCATTCCTTGATTTGAATTGTTTCAGAAAGACTTCTTATTTGCATCACTATAAATTATATTTCATGTCTTCTTTCTACCCTTTTCACAAATATAGTCATAGGACCATAGAAATTTTAACTTGAATGTGATCCTAGCTATTCTGATTTTTCTCTTGCACAAAACTAAGTTAAAATAAAATTTGAGGTTATATCTAAAAATCAAACTACCCACTAGATAGCAACTGACTAGTTTACATATTTTTCTTCCTTCGAATGGAACTGAATGGCAAAAGAGAATCCATTTGGGTTTTTCCAATTAAAGCATTGATATACCACACAGTTCTTAGTGAAACCACAATGTAGACGTAACATTATCCAACTACATTGACTCAACCAAATCTAATTTTCCGAGCAGTCCTTAAAAATACAAACACACAACTTATAATGGAGACGGCGGCATTACAAGTGGGCTTAGTGGAGTCAGTCAGTAAACTAGAAACTTGAAAGGAAACAGAAAGCCATGGAGCCAGAACCAGAAGCTGATACCTCAGCTAATACGTCTCGTTCAATACATTCGGGATTGGCGGACTCTACGCCCAAACTATTAAGCAAAATTCTATCCTCGTCTTCCTCCATAAAATTATTACACATCAACGACTTCTCCAGAATATCTCTAACGAAGCCCAAGCCACCTATCAAAACAGATAAACATTGATCATTTCAGCATACTAAAGCAGCATTTACTTTCTTCGGGAGCAACCCACAATGAACTCAACCAATTTCAATTTCATAAAATTACCAATTTCGATTGCCAAAAACAAAACGAAAACAAGTACCCTTGCTTCTAGGTTCGATCAGGTATCGGCCGTTCAAATTCGCAAGATTTTTTACTAGGAGTTCAATTCGTCAAGTAACGAAAATCAAATGGAGAAGCTTGATTCCAGAGACGATGATTTTGTCACCGCCTCTATTTTCCCCTCAATTCTCAATCGCTGCTGCCTTTACTGGTTCGCGCTTAATGCGACGTCTTGAACTCTTGAGTCGTCTTGCTTCTCGCGCAAGATTTAAGCGGACCCCACTTTTCATGTCGTTTTATCATATCACGATATTAGTGTCGTTTTAAATACATCTTAAACCGAACCGATGTTCGTCTTGACTTCTTCCACGTCGTTAACCGATTTCACCTCACAGTCACAACTACCACAAGCACGGACGTGTTAGTGCCGTATTGGCTGGGGAACTGACGGGGAAGAGCATAAAAGACCGGTTTCTGTACTATTGGCCTTAATGGCCGACGACCAAGGAGCTCAGAGGCCGAGAGGCGAAAAGAAGGAAGAAGATGAAAATGAAAGTTGCAGAGGAATCCGAGTGCGTGGCATGCAGTTCGCCTACGATGAGCAATCACCAATCTTCGTCGACTTCAACCTTAAGATCTCTCCTGGATCGCGATGCCTTCTGGTTGGTGCCAATGGATCTGGTAATACTGTTTCCTGAGCTACTTTTTTTTTTTTTTCTTTTTCATTTTTACTGCATAAAGTTGTAAGAAGTGTCTATTGATTCAGAAAGAGCTTCAAACAAAGTCAGGTCTGAATAACTTCCTGCGGATCAATCTTCATGAAATAATTGTACCCATATACTCTTTGCTGAAAGTTCTGAAAATTTTAAAATCCGTGGAGTAAAAGGCCAATGCATTTTGAACTTGTATTGATATCATATGGTTGCAGTGTAGAAATGCAATTATATGGATTGTTATACTTGCAAGGATTTTGTCAGAGGGAGAACTAGAACGTTATTTAATTCAGAATCGCTCCTTTATGTGCAGGAAAGACCACTTTACTGAAAATTCTGGCTGGCAAGCATATGGTTGGAGGAAGAGATGTTGTGAGGGTGTTAAATTGTTCCGCTTTTCACGACACTCAACTGGTTTGTAGTGGTGATCTCGCTTATTTGGGAGGATCCTGGAGTAAAACCGTTGGCTCAGCTGTGAGTTTCTAAATTTTGATCTCAATGTAGTATGATTTTTTTAAAAAAATATTACTATGACAAAATATTGTATAGTTTCCCATTTTACAATTTGATGGTTGATTGACTATTGGATTTTCCAAAATTAATGAGATATATTTGGTCCACAATGTTGTGTCATTATATGCTTCAAAATGCAGACGAATCATTAAAGTATGATATGGTTTATTAGTATGCCTACCCTTGCTTTGATGGTTTATCACCTATTTTCTGGTCCATTCTTCTCTAGTCTCCACTGTAGTCTCTTAACATAACTACCATGCTGTTCATAAAATAATGGCAACTAAATCCCTTAATATGGTCTTGAAAACTTGCGCTGAAACTTTTAATCACCTACTGCAGTTTATTGGTGAATGCTAAGCTTTATGAGGGTGTACTTTTTTCCCCCTTTCTCAGCATGCTGTGCACAAAGGTTACACGCTTCATAGCTTCTTGTATGCGGAGCTTGTGATGTCTCAGTTCCAACTCGACCTTAAGTTAGAAGATTTTAGATTCTGACAGTGCCTTGAATGAAAGAGCCAATGTTTTTTTTTTCTTCCCAGGATATTTTAAATTAAGTTTCCCTTAAGTCAGTTTCTTTTCATTTTTGAATGGATCTTTTTTCCTTTTATTTATGTTAGTGTTGATTTGAGGATAGATTTTGGCATCATGCTGTCCTCTCTAATTTCTTATTATTTACCTATAAGGTGCAAAGCTGCTA
>JASKGM010000001.1:9794353-9807266 GCA_034509205.1 Ceratonia siliqua | reverse complement strand
GAAATAATAAGCATAATAAAACATAATAGTATTAGATTATTTTTAAACTTAAGAACCTGAAAGTGGTCAAGTATATATCATATTGTCTATTGCAAACCAACTGATTGAAACATAATGCGTCTATAAAATATTAAGTACTTGGGATGATGATATACCCATATTGCAAAGGCTGGTATGATGGGTTCTGAAAAATGATTATTGCGACTGTTTCTGATGTTTTCTATTGTTCTCAGAGAGGAGCTACAATTGTATATGCAACGCATATTTTTGATGGACTGGAGACATGGGCAACTCATCTGGCATACATACAAGAAGGTGAACTGAAGAGAGCAGAAAAGTTATCAGATGTCAGTGAGTTGAAGTGTTCATCCAATTTGCTCTCTGTTGTTGAGTCTTGGCTCCGTGCTGAAACAAAGCTTGAAAAGAAGAAACCTGTTCACCCTGACTCTCATGTCCAAAAGGCTTCTTTTGTTAGTTCGCCTTTTGCTTCATCTAGACACATGGCATACTATCGCTAGCCTTAGTTGACAGAAATTTCTGATGAAAACAATTTCAAAGAAGAACGGGACAAAAAAGTCGTGCACTTATAGAGGATGCGGTTTTAAATTTGACAAACTTTGAGGATATCACCTAGAATGTGGAGGCTGTGATTTATTCCTGCTTTATCATTAATGAAGGATAATTTCTAGCCTACAAACGCTTTTTTGGTTTCCTATAGCCAGTAATTTGACGCTTGCACGGTTTAATTCCTACTGTAAAAGGTTGTGAGAGCATGAAGTATCACGCATCATAATATATTAGAAATCAATTTCGTTTTCCCTTCACCTACTTCAGCTGTCATCGCACTTTGATGGCAATGCTTCTCCAACTCTCTTTTGCAACCACCTCAACTGCAGCAATACTTTTCCACTTTTCCCCAATTGCAGTTTAATTGGTCTATGTCCATTTCATCCTATTGGCCTTAGTTTCCTTATAATGGGACCATATCATACCAAATGCGGCAAGTGACTCATTCAAAATATAACAATACAATATACATTGTTAATGAGCTAATAGCTTGTCATAATGTTATTTAGATAAATGTTTCGATTACACAATAACTACACACATAATTTCATTTTGTTAGGATCAAACGCTGCACCAAAAATATTAGTAAGGATGTAGTTTTATTTCTTTATAAATTTTCAAAATCGCATTAGGCATAAGGCCCTGCATTCATTAAAGCGTCAGGGACAGAAATATTAAATATGAAAATTCAAAGAGAGACGCTGGCCAATAACCCACACATTTGATTTGAAATGATTTTGAACAATGTATATAATTGTGTGTGTTGAAAGTACAACGTTAGTATAAATAGCATTATTTCTATCTTTAAAAAACATTACTAAAGTCAAACACGAAGAAAATGTGGGAAGGTGCTGACCATAATCAAATTTTGCCTCATCTGATAAGATGCTGTCGTGACACTAACATGTTTGTTTTTGACTTTGTGCATGCAAATCTTATGTTATGGAGTCTTAGATTGTTTGGTGGTCAGTAGAAAATGGCAACAAATAGCTGTGGTGTTGTTTATGCTAACAAAGGATGCTTGGTTTCTACAAACTCTTCTCTTTGAAAGAGACCAAACCAAAACATTGGTCCCATGAAAGTTCTCGCGGCAAGAAACCTCAACTTAGCCTTATTTTTTTAAAAATGCTTGGATCAACAAACGTGCATAAGATATTTTTAGATTTATTATGATTATAAAAATATTCATTTTAAAAAAAATAGTTATATCCAAACGCTTGAAACAATATATTTAAAAAAATGTCTTTTGATGGTGATATAGAAATTTGATCCCGAGACCTCTTACATCTTTAAAATTTTTTTACTGCATTTGAAACACATTAAAAAAGATTTTCCAGATTCCTCACCCCTAGACCAATTTTACTGAATTATTTAAAAAAAGTTAGGAGACATTATTTTGAAATATAATGCATTTGAACACATTAAAAATATTAATCTTTGTCAAATATATTGAAATGAGCCGGCGGCGGAAATGGAACCGTATTGGGCCGCTCTCTCGCGGGATCCAAAGTAACTAATTTTTAAAAGTTAAAGCTGGAAATTAACCTTTTTGGTCATTTTACCAGTTTGAAATAGAAAATATGAAAAATCCAAAAAAGGGCAATTTTCATTGCAATAGGCACATGGAAAACCTATATAAAATGGGAGGGGCTCCGGCAATGCCATGTACGAGTTCAAGAGAATCGCGCGGACAAGTCGTCTGAGTTTCGCAGCGCCGGAGCCAAGCCAAGCCATTGCACACCGAAATTGCGGGAATCACTGCCAAATATTTTTTCTCTCTCTAGGGTTTCGCGGGATCATAATCTTTTCCGGGCCCAACTATTATTTACGTGGTAATCCGAATTCTTAGCTTCTTCCTTTATCCGCATCATAGAAACGCAGCTCTTTTGCATCGTGATTTCGATTTCCTTGATCCTGAATGTCCTAAATTCTTATATATCTTGGGTCCTGCCACTTACTGGCATATATTTATATGTCTTTTGTTTTGAAATACTCCTCGAAACTGAGGAAACTGTTGCCTGGTTCTGAAGTGAATTTTGAGGAATGTATATATCCATAATGGGAATTGATCTATATGCAAACTCAGAAGAGGGGAATCAGTTTTTTCTTTTTTTAATGATTATTTTTTAGGAAAATGAGGGCAGTAAATTTTTTTCTGGGTTTTTATTTTACACGTAGAGATTGTAGGTGTGACCGCAGTTGATCAGATTTCTTGCAATTAGATTTTTTGGTCTTTGAAGGGAGCTATTTTCAAAAGGATTTTGGCTTGATTCTAATGCGCATAAGGATGGTTTTAATCATGGAGGTACCTGCTGAGCTCGGGTGAGTGTATGGAATCTTCGAGGAGTTGGTTTCAAAAGTTTCAACCACGGGATAAAATGAGGCCATATACAAAGAAGAAGGAGGATAGTGCTGGAGGAAAAGAAGATTCAAAACCACCGCTAGATGAAGAAGCTCTATCCAATGTCACAAAGCAGAAGGTTGCTGCAGCAAAGCAGTATATTGAGAACCATTACAAGGAGCAAATGAAGAACCTTCAGGAAAGGAAGGAGCGGTATGATTCATTTTATTCACGCTGATAATGGTTAGGCTTTTTTTTTTGTTTCCCTTTTTTAAAATGAAAATGTTAAGTAATGACACTTTAAACTACCTAAATTAAATTTGTGAGCATTCTCTAACATTCCTATCTTCTGCTTATAAGCAATAGAAGCAGTTTCAGTGTTTTGCTTTAGCACAGAGTTTTAATGTGTCATGGTAATTCCATCTCTATCACTGTCACTGTTGATTGATACTTAATTTTCTTATTCTTATCAGATACAGAGTTTTTGTCCTGTAGATTCTAAAGCCATATCCATACTACCTTTTGGATTACATGATGCTAGATTGAGCTGCACACTTCTTTATATGATCTTCCTTCCTTATACCAAAGATGATTGAATAGAAACTTTTTAATGGAGGAAATTGCTATTTGGGTAATGTTATTATTATTAAGTCAGCGAATTGTTGAACTTTACCCATTATGTGGTATGCCTGTTCTGAGCTTATAAAATCATTCTTTCAGATTATATCTTTATTTCAAAACTTTCAAAAGACCATTAGATGATCCAATTAGTACTTGTAAGTTATAATCATGGCAACCTTTTCTGAAACTAATTTTTCATCTGCCTAGTGCTTGGCTGTAATTACCTCTTATTTCATGGGTGTATCACTGCTTAAATACAGATCCCAGAGCTGTGCCAAAAAAATTGGATTACTGGAATCTTAATAGTATGCAAAGTTAATTGTACAAAGAGATATTCTTAGGATCAATTGCAAGTAAGGTATAGTCAACTATGCATCCCGTATTAACAAGGAGCTGGCTCCATGCCATCACAAATTTTTTAAATACAAGTGGCTTATTATGTATAATGAAAGGAAAGATATTGAAATTTTATCCCATTGCTAATGATTTTGAAGTTTTGTTCCATGCTCTACTTCATTTTAAATATCCTTTTATCATTTTTTTGGGGTATAACCTGCACTTTGCCATCATCACATTATATTTTACATATGGTACAAGTCATAGTGCAAGAGAAGAAGTTAAATTTGGGGGTACTGGTTTGGCCGGGATTTTCCAAGATATTTGGTCCACAACCTGGTTGGATATTCAAATGGGGTGACCATGCAGAAGAAGAATGTTTCTCAATATGGCCAACATATTTAGTGGCTTGCAAGTTTGAAGGTGGCATATGTCTCATATTGAATTCAGTCTTTTGAAAACATTTGTGTTTTTAACTAGTATTTGGTGGGCACTGGTATTGTGTGATCCATAATTGGTAACTTAGATATGAATGTAGAAAGAGTGATTTTTTGATAATTGGCAACTTACATATGCATCTGGTGGGTTTGAAGACATATCTCTGTTCTATTCTTATAAGGAAGGAGGGTTCATGTAGCCCAAGATCATTGGTTCTTAACTCAAATTCTTGTCAAGTCCCACGGAAGCTATATATATGGTTCTAATAAGTTAGCAGAAATGTATTATTGTGGGAGTGGGCTCTTCTCCCATGATTTTGCTTTGAGGTGCAAGTAGAGATGATCTTAGTAATAATTTACCTCTTCCCCTCATCAATTGCCTGAAGCATATCAAAATTGCTAAAAGTATGATATCTGATTGAATGTTAATCTGTATTATGTTGGTTGCTTTGACAAATCACTTCTGTAATAATAGGTGGTAAAATTTTATAATACCTCATTTGTTTATAACAGTCGAACTGTTTTGGAAAAGAAGTTGGCTGATGCTGATGTCTCAGAGGAAGATCAAAACAACCTGCTTAAGTTTCTGGAGAAAAAGGAAACAGAATATATGCGTCTTCAGAGACATAAGATGGGTGTTGTTGATTTTGAGTTATTGACTATGATTGGAAAAGGCGCATTTGGGGAGGTATGTATATGCTTATATATAATGACTTATTTGATGTGATTGACTATGTCATCTTCTTCATAAATTTCAATTGATTTTCACATTTTGATATAAATTAATCATGGAGGAACCCCATCTTGTACAATATAGCCTTTATGCTATGCTGGGATGGGATTACTGTATGTAAACAAAACTTCCTTTTTTTTTTTATGTGGATTAATAAAAAAAGGAAACCATAAATACATCTAACTTAGTTTTATACATACATACATACATACCTACATTCAAAAGGGATGATTTCTATCTGAAAATAATGAGTTTAAAAATTGTGTTTGCTTTGGCATTACCCTCTCTTTCTTGAACCCCGATAGAGACTTGCGGTATTACCCAATTGAGTTTCATTTTTCTGCTAACAATTTGACTGCTGCCTCAAATTTTGAATTTGGTGCAGGTCAGAGTCTGCAGGGAAAAGACAACAGGTCATGTATATGCAATGAAAAAGCTAAAGAAATCAGAGATGCTTCGTAGAGGCCAGGTTTACAATTATTTATCTAGCTAGATTTTATTAACAATGAGGTTATCATACTCATTCCTAGTTTCAATAAACTCTTCAGGTAGAACATGTCAGAGCGGAAAGGAACCTCCTCGCAGAGGTTGACAGCAATTGCATAGTCAAACTTTATTGTTCTTTCCAGGATGATGAGTATCTATATCTTATTATGGAGTATCTACCGGGTGGGGATATGATGACTCTTCTTATGAGAAAGGATACCTTGACTGAAGATGAAGCCAGATTTTATGTAGGAGAAACTGTTCTAGCTATTGAATCTATACATAAACACAATTATATCCATCGGTATGTCACGAATTGTTTATTACTGTTTAGAGCAGTCCTTTGTCATCTCTTATATTAAATTCAACTATTGTATGTAGGGTTAGATTCTAATGGGCTGGTATAAAATGACTTCCCAACCCATTATTGGAAATATAAGTCTTATACATCAAATTAATATTGTTCACATATCTGTTTGCAACAAAAGCGACCTTAGTCAACTGTACAGCATAAATCTTTTCAATATTTCATGTTGCAGGGATATCAAGCCCGATAACTTGTTACTTGATAGATATGGACACTTGAGACTGTCAGATTTTGGACTCTGTAAACCATTAGACTGCAGTACACTCCAAGAACAGGATTTTTCGGTAGGTCAGAATGCAAATGGATCTACCCAGAATGATGAACGCTCAGCTCCAAAACGCACACAACAAGAACAATTACAACACTGGCAGAAGAATAGAAGGACTCTTGTATGTTTACTGCTATCATGTGTTGGTCCCTGCTTTTTTATTATGACAATGTGTGAACTTAGATTTTAATACTTGATCTGGTGATTTCTTCATGATCTTGTTAAATATTTAAGTCGTGTAGAGGTAAAATGTACATGTCAACCAAAAATGGAAAAAGAAAAGAATGGCTTTTGCCGTTGAGGATACCCATGAGAACTAACGAAGATACATTTCTTTTTTCAATTTGTTCTAGACAAATGTATTCCTTCTTACTTTGGTTGTGTGCACTTCTAATTGTGAATGTGTAAATGTTGCAGGCTTATTCTACTGTTGGTACACCTGATTATATTGCTCCAGAAGTTCTATTGAAGAAAGGTTATGGAATGGAATGTGACTGGTAAGTTTTCGGCATATGGTTTGTTGGCTTGTTAATATATTTACTTTTTTTTGGTACATTAATATATTTATTCAGATTTATTATAGCATCCAAGTTTATTTTCTAGGTAATCTCTTCAAAATGTTGAAACTTAAGTTCACATTCACATTTCTTACTTGAGTATTCGGGGGACACTGTTTAGGACATTGTCTGTTCTTTTTCTTTTTTCTTCAAATTTTTGGAAAGCATATTGGATTTTTATTCATTTATGTGGAATTATGGTTAAACTTTATGATGCTTAGAGTTACATATATTATTCAGACACAATTATGATTGTTATAAAATTACAGGTGGTCGCTAGGAGCTATTATGTATGAAATGTTGGTGGGGTATCCACCTTTTTACTCTGATGATCCAATGTCAACATGTAGGAAGGTAATCTTTCTGATAGAATTGTTTACTTATACAAATATTTCCTTGACATAGCTTTTAGTTTTATAAATTATTGCAAGACATTCATACTATCCATTATAATTTGTGCAGTTTTCATTTGATTTTGAAATTTCAGTAAAGTTATTGGTATAGTTTTTTTTTTTTTTTTTTGTAATCTTCATTAATGTCTTGCATTTTAAATTTTCTGGACTGAGCTAGTGTAATAAAGGCAATTTCTGCTCATGTATAAGGAAATGGAACCATATCAACTTATGGTCAGTGATGATGAAGCTGAAACATTTTCCCCGTCCTTTTAAGCCTTTGGCTGTGAGTTTTCCTGCTATTAATTGAAATGCATCTGCTTCTTTTCTTTCGCCCCTGAAGCTTCTTACACAGCACCACCTGTGACCCTTCTGCATATTTCATGTGAACACTACCTAATTTTATCTTGTTTCGTAGACAGCTTGAGTTTTGGGCCTTTTAGCTTTAACAGGCTTGAAAATATAGTGGATTGTTGACCTGAACTATGTTCTGCATGATGACTATAAGTCGCTGACTGTAGCCTTAACTGAGTGATTGGTGATAGTTAAAAGAATTAATTCTTTGGCTCTGTTAGAGATATTAATAAAACCATTCTTGAGCCTTCTCCTAACAACTTAACCTTTTGGGATAAAATAGTTCTTGGCATGGTATTAGAGCCTTTGTGACCAAGCATTTTAGAGTTCAACCCTTGCACCCATGCTCCTATTTAAATTAATTTCAGCATAAGGTATGGTTGTTTCAAGCACACTTCCCAAAGAGCTTTGTCATGAGGGGGCATATTAGAGATATTAATAAAATAATTCTTGAGCCTTTTCCTAACAACTAGCTTTTTTCGATGAATTGGTCTTGACAGACTCTTAGCAAATGAAACCTGTATTCTTATGGGCTATACTCCATAATGCAGTATGAGAAGGTGGATTTACTATTTATTTTATTATGTATTGATGAAAGTATTATTTGGGAATTAGGGTAATTTAGGATTTCATTTGGGATTTAAATAAAGGCTTTTAGGCTTACGGTTTTGTAGCTCATATCTTAGTTTTTCCAGTATAGGCCTAGGGTTTATGTTTTCATTATGGTTTCCTATTACAATATGGGCCTAACCCATATCATAGTTTCTTATTTTTACCAGGGTTTCTTAGTCAGTTGCCTTTAAATAGGCTTTCAGTCAATTACTACCGGTGCCTTTCTTATTATTTATATTGATAAATCTTAATTTTGAGTGTGTTTTTAGAATTTTTTTGTGTCCTTGTTTTGGTCCTGCATCACTCCACCTTGGTTGTTAGTACTTAGTAGTTAGTAGTTGTATTGAAATTTGAGACTAAAAAATTCTGGAAGGTTGTTGAAATGATTCTGAGTTAATTATCTCATTTAAGATTTTCTGTTTATGCATGATCAAGTTTTCTGCATTTTTTTATTTAGCATGTATTTTACTGTTTCGTCTTTGATTTCTAAATATTTGTAGTGCATGCTAATTTTATTTCAGTTACCTGTTTCATGCAGATAGTAAATTGGAAATCTCACTTGAAATTTCCTGAAGAGGCAAGGCTATCTTCAGAGGCTAAAGATCTTATTAGTAAACTTTTGTGTAATGTCAGCCACAGGCTAGGATCAAATGGTGCTCATGAAATAAAGGTGTGTGTGGTGTGTTCTATTCTAAATGCTTAGATTTGTTACAATATATATTTGGGTATAGAGGTTATCTTCCTGTTGTATTCCTCTTCAGGCTCATCCATTCTTCGATGGTATTGAATGGAATAAGCTATATCAAATGGAAGCTGCATTTATTCCTGAGGTCAAGGATGAGCTAGATACTCAAAATTTTGAAAAGTTTGAAGAGGTATTTAAGTTCTTCAGATTCTTGCTTGAGGCCATTCACCTTATTAATTATTCCTCATTCGACCTTTTGCATTTGCAGTCTGACAGCCAGATGCAACAATCATCAAGAGCTGGTCCATGGAGGAAGGTAATCTTTAGGTGTATGCTTCTCTGTTGGCAATTTGTCAACAAGTTATCTATGGAGTTAGCATTTGCATAATCTTCTGTTGACTGATATGGTGATGTAGTTGTGTGTTGTTTCGTTTCAATCAGTACATCATTTCATTCATTTGGCAAGATAGGAAGAGCAAAGAAAATTAATTAGTATCATCGGTTGAATTACTTATATAGTTGTATGGCAATCATAGTGGATCTCTGCTGTTCTGAAAAATAATTTTCCTTTGACTTTACATTTGTAGGCTGATGAGATGGGTTGAATAGATAGGTAAACGACCATTAACCATAGGCAGGGCCATGGTAGTAGGGAATATGCCACAGGCTATCAAACTTGTTGGGATTTCCATATCAGAAGGTTTCGTTTGTTTCAATTTAAAACACATTTTGGCTATTAAAATCACTCGCCTAATGTTAAGGCAAAGAAACTCTTCTTCAGGATCATGATATGAATTATGTCTTAAGTGTTGCACTTCTAACTGCGGAAGTTTTGGAGTATAACACACTTTTTCCTGAATTCTTAAGAAGCTTTAATTCATGGCTCTACTAGGAGTGTGAATTTGTTGGGCTCGCTAAATTGTAGATCATGAAATGTGTTCATGCTTGGGCTAAATTGTAGATCATGAAATGTGTTCATGCTTAGGGTTGTATAGAATTGCTTGAGAGTCAAATATCTTAACTTGTACTCAAGGGAAGTCTTAACACCCTTAATTGAAAATATTAGCATTGTTTACTTTTGCAATTAGCGGGAAAAATGGACATTCCTTCTCAAGTTCCATTGGTCGTCTTCTTCATAAGCTGATGTCTGGCAAAGAACTTTTTCAATGATGTTTTCTCATGTTATATAGTTCTTGATCTTCTAGTTGTCAATTTGTTACAGCTGTTCTCCACCCATTTCCGTTGTCTTATTCCTCTTTTGTCTTATTTATTGGGTGTTTTTACAGATGCTCTCATCTAAGGACTTAAATTTTGTTGGATACACGTATAAGAACTTTGAAATTGTCAATGACTATCAAGTTCCGGGGATGGGTACATCTCTTTTACTCTCTTTTTACCTTTGCATATTCATTTATTATGTTTATAATGTTTGCTGCAAGGCTTTATATTGGAACAGATATGTCTTTAATTATTAGAAAGATATTTATTTTAGTTTCCAAATACTGAACAAGATTAATCTAAAAGAATGTATTGTATTCTAAACTTAACTATCGCTTATATCAGATTCAATTTCCTTACACATTTCATGTTTTTCTAGAATCAGCATGGAAAGTAGTTATAGCCCACGTGTATGTGGTTTTGATAAGATATTATTTTGCTTTGATGCAATAATGGATATTAAGTTTCATAATTCATTAATATACACCACATACATGCACAAATTAGTCCATGAATTATAGGAAGTTAATCAGTGAGTGTTATTAAATTACATTGTTGTCTGTCTAATGTATGTGTCTCATTTATTCATTTATTTTTAACTTGGTATTTTCATTTTTAAGTGCTATGCCATAATTCATAGAGTAGATTTTTTGAGCCAGACTGTTTACAAAGCCAATGTTTGACACTCGCGTTAGTGTAAATAAGATAAAAATGGACTGTTGCTTGCCTCTGCACCTAAACTCAATTGCAGCCTATTTGGTCTGAGCGAAGATGGCATATAAGAACGGAAGGAGACCAAGGTATAAATGGCTTCTTCTGTTTGGTTTTCTCAACATAAGCAGAAAGTTAGAGATTTCAGTGAAACCCACTTCTTTCAGCCCAAAATTCTCAAGGAGAGGAAGAGTGTTGTCTTAATAATGGGTCCGTTCCACTGAGATTATAAAATATGTAGTGTTGTCAGAAACATTTCATAAGTTTGCTTTTTTGTTTTGTTTTTTTTCAAATTTTGCCAAAAAACGTAAACTGACAGTAAAAACTATGATTTTTCCTTTCCATTCTATTGTTAAATGAAACACTGCCTTTCCTTTCTCTTCTTCTAAACCACAAGTAAAAAGATATTTCTTTGCCCATTTTTTTTGTTCTCCTTTCTTTTCCCTTACCTTCCTTTTTCTCTCCTTGAAAACCAAAAAAGCATTATGCAAAACTTGGTTCAGATGAAGGGACATGGCTGATATTGCGTATCATTCATTCAGATTGTCTTTGGTCAGATGGTCAAGATAGAAAGTTGAAAATATATATCAAACAACTGGTTCCAAAATTAATGAGGCGGTTTGTCTCTTTCGGAAAGGATGCAAAACATAAACTGGCTTTTACTTTAAAATAAAAATCTTTGGATTTGTGTGTGTGTATATGTGTGCGGATTGATTGTGTCACATTTAAGAATGTTCTGGAAGTTCAGTATTGTTGCTCATGAAGTGTCCTTCTTGAAGCTTATTATATATTGTTCCCTCTTGCCTTGTAGCTGAATTGAAGAAGAAAACCACCAAATCAAAGAGGCCATCCATCAAGTCACTTTTTGGTAGGCTCTCAACTCTGACAACTTTATTCCTTCAAAACTTTTTTCTCTCTTTGAAATATCTTTAGTTATGTCGTTCTCTATGTACTTTTCTGTTTGTTACTTGTAACTGTCTGTTCATCTGATCAAACCGGGGTGACATATGATAGATGGTGAGTCAGAGACATCAGATATGTCTACAAGCAATCAATTTGCTCAAGGAAGCTTTTCAAAGATCTTGCCACCCTAATTAGAGGTATCTCATAGTGAGAAGGAATCATCCTCCTAACAAGTCAATCTATTGATCTATCCAGTCAGACATTATAGGAGCCATAACTCATGCCAACAGCATTGACTTTTTTCCATGTTTAATATCATTCTTGACACTTGGTTGATTTGCCTGAGCAAAGGCATGAAGAAAGTGCTGTGTTCTGACTCCTGAAGCAACTGATTAGCCCCAAGCTGGCTTGGACGAGTCTTGTCAGTTTGTTTAGTGGCCACAACGATTAATTTGTAAATCACTTACTCCATGATGTCTATAGGCAACACACTGTCAACAGATACCCAATGAACATTATGTAAATTTGTGTTTTCTTTTAAATTAATGATAGCAAAGCATTTTATTGCTCAATTTACTAGCTTGTAGAATCAATATCTAAGCAAATGCAAAATTTATGTTTACCAAGTCTGATGAAAATAGTTAATTTTATTGTATGCCATATATTTTTTTGGCTTTTCAGATTAAGCCCCGAAGCCCTAGTTTGTCCCAGTTATCTATCGTTTACTTATCTCAAGAACGCAAAGATTTCTTAGGGGCATTTCTCGCCCTGTCTGCGAAGGATTGTTGTATGAGTGGTAGTTGTGATCATGTTATAGTACCTTAGTGTCTATTGTTAGAATCATTCGGAGAAATCAGATAAACTGGAACCATACAGATAAACGACAACAGCCAAAGATCAGAGATTGCTTTGGATGACAAGGAAGAGTGATAGTACAATATATTTTAAAGTATTCTTTTGCAACATCTTTTTCATAACAATTACACCACATGAATTTTTTAAAAAAAAAAATTTTAAGGGAGGTTAAGTCAACACAATTTGCCCCGTGAATTGCTCCTTTAGCTGAGTTTGAAGTTTGAACATTTGACATTTCTACAATCATACTTTTTATCTTTGGTATTTGGTGCTATTTCGGAAAAGCATGCTCCCAAAATAATTTTTTTCATTTTAAGAAAATTTAAAAGAAGTTTAAAAAAAATTCATAACATAAGTATTTAAAAATAAATCAAATAATAAAAAAAATGTTTAGATTCTTTTAAATTTTCTTAAAATAAATTATAAAAAAAAATTATCATCGCAACTCCATAATAATATAGCAAATGCCT
>JASKGM010000001.1:9768321-9791898 GCA_034509205.1 Ceratonia siliqua | reverse complement strand
ATATAAGAGCCGCGGCAATCCTAACCTCACGAGCTAGCTTTTGGGGGGAGTTAGGCTGCTTGACTCTTGTGTCCCTGAGTCAGGCGGGAATCTAAGAATACCACCTCCCTATATGAGAAATTTTTTTTGGGAAACTTGCTTAAAAAGTGCTCCCCGGAATCCTGATTTCCTGGGAAAATTTTTTTAATCCTTGTACCAAACATTAGAAATTAAGATTCCTGACTAGTGATTCTCAGGAAAGTTGAAAGAATCCTGGTACCAAACGCCCTCTTAAGGAAATGAAACTTGTATCCTGACGGGCCATACTGCACCCTGTTTGTTAGAAGTTGTATTGGGACTCTGAAAAATGTGGAATGTTATTGAAATGGCAAATATAAGTCATAGTTAATTATCTCATTTGAGATTTTTTCCTCTGTGCATCACCATGTTTTCTGCTTTTTTTTAATGTTTTACTGTGTCATCTGATACATTTTTTGCATTTTTTTTTTTGTAAACTGAATAGTTTAGAGGTTTTCTGAATTTTGGTACTGCATGCTAATCTTGCCTTAGCTGCCTGTTTCATACAGATAGTAAACTGGAAATCTCATTTGAAATTTCCTGAAGAAGTAACACTATCTCCTGAGGCTAAAGATCTGATCAGTAAACTTTTGTGTAATGTCAACCAGAGGCTGGGGTCAAATGGTGCAGGTGAAATAAAGGTGTTGTATGGTGTGTCTTATTCTATATTCTTAGGTTTGTTCCATTATGGAGTTGGGTATAAAGGTTGCATTCCTGCTGCATTCCGCTTCAGGTTCATCCATTCTTCAAACAAACTGAATGGGATAAGCTATATCAAATGGAAGCTGCATTTATTCCTGAGGTTAATGATGAGTTAGATACTCAAAATTTTGAGAAGTTTGATGAGGTATTTAAGTCCTTCAGATTTTTACTTATTTTGTGTGGCTACTTTCTGAAGCCATTTACCTTGTTCATTGTACCTCATTTTACCTTTTACGCCTGCAGTCTGACAGCCAAATTCAACCATCATCAAGAGCCGGTCCATGGAGGAAGGTAATCTTAGGTGTATGCTTCCCTGTTGGGAAATTGTCATCAAGTTTGCTGTAGAGTTCGCTTCTGCATAACTTTGTGTTGGCTGATGTTTTGACAAAGCAACACGTTTCTGTTCAATCATTAAACCATTTTGGCTAGATAGGGAAGATAAAGGAAAATCAATCAAATATAGATGTTTGAATTACTTATCTGGCAATTATAGTGTATTTCTGCTGTTCTGAAAAGTAATTTTCCTTTGACTTTATTTTTATCAAGAAAAATTTCCTTTGACTTTACATTGCTTGCAATGTATTTTAGGTGGGATGAGGTCAATAAATTTTAGCTGGCAACTATAGAAGCAATATAGTTAAGAGGCTACTATTCAATAGGCAGGACCATGGTAGCAGGAACAGGCCTCCAAAATTGTTTGGGATTCTCATATTTGAAGTTTTCATTTGTTCTCCTTTCCATTTAAAAACAAAATTTGGTTTCAAATTCACCTACCAAATATCAGGCAAATAATTGTCCAAATATAGCACTTATAATTGCTGAAGTTTTGGAGTATAACATGAGTTGTTTTTCCTGAAATTTTAAGAAGCTTTAAGTCATGGCTCTACTAGGGTTTTGTTTTAGCTTGCTATATTGAAGATTATGGAAAAAGTTCATGCTAGGTTGAGCATTGACTTCCATGACTTAGGGTTGTTTTGATTTGCTTGTGTTAGGGCCCCAATTAAGTATGTCTACATTAGAAGGAATAGAAATACCAAAAGCAGCCAGGGGGAGTATATTAGCAGCAAGTCTGGTGGGCCAACACAAGGCACTAATTCCCCTGAATTTTGGGAAACAGAGGAGGCATAGCAACTGGCTGGGTTTCCTATTTAACAACTAGCAGGGTTTCCTATTTAAGGAAGGAAATTAGAACATTAAGAGAGCATCAATTGGGGCTTCAGAATGGGCTGGAAGGATCCGTTGAATTAATTAAGGTTTCCTGGTTTGGTAAACACTTGATTTTAGCAGGACTTATGTCTCTGTTTTAATTTGAATTATTTCCTTTTCTTTGTAAGGATTTTTTCCTTTTTCATTGTAAGACCTTGAACTATTTATAGTCTAGTATCCAATGAATAAAGCATGAAATATTTTACTCATCAACTCACTGTTGAATTCAGGAGGCCTAGGCACCTCAAATTGCCTACAAAGGAGGTTTAGGATCCCTCTAAACATCCTAGTCTGGTTCTCTATCATCCAAGATAGGGAAGTTGCATAAAACCGACCTAGGAGCCTTACTAGTAGTCAAGTACAACACTAGATCAGCAAGTAACGCACGCAACAGCTTGAGAGTGGATTCTCGTAATCTGTACTAAAGGGAAGTCTTGTCTGCCCTTGAGTAAAAAACTGATTGTGTTCAACTTGCACTTAGCAAGATAAATGGACATATCTTTTACAAGTATCAGTTCTTCATGACCTGGTGTCTATGACGATATTTTTGTCTTTAATGATATTTTCTCATGTTATAAAATTCTTGATATTTAAGTTTCCATTTTGTTGCAGCTGTTCTCCCACCTGAACCCATTTTATTTTTCTCATTATTCTGTTGTATTTTTAATTGGTCTGTTTTACAGATGCTTTCATCCAAGGACATAAATTTTGTTGGATACACATATAAGAACTTTGAAATTGTCAATGACTATCAAGTTCCTGGGATGGGTACATCTCTTTTGCTCTCTTTTTATGTAGGCATATTGGTTTATTGTTGATAATGTTTGCTATGAGGCTTTATTTTGGCTGTGATTCTAGTTATTTTGCTTGTCTGACTGATATTTCTTTAATTAGTAGAGAGATATATATTTATTTTCCAAATACTGAATGAATCAATTTAGAAGAACATATCCTATAGTAACCTTAACTACAGTTCATATTAGATTTAACTTCCTTCTAAGGACTTAGCCCATGCTATGTATGTGGAAATCGTTGATAAGATACAATTTTCTTTTTATACATTAATGGATTATTTAAATACCCCACACACATGCATGGATTTGTCCATGACTGAAGGAAATTAGCGGATGATTTAATGAAGTAGAAGTACATCACTGTCATCCATTTTATGCATCCCATCTATCTTCTTTTATTTTATAATTTAGAAGTTTTAATGTTTTAAGCTTGGTCATTTTCATTTTAGTGCTATTCCATAGTGAAAAAATAAATTAGATTCTTGACTTAGCAAGACTGTCCACAAAGTCAATGTTTGATTTACTCAAATTAGTGTAAATGGACTCTTGGTTGCCTATGCACCCAAAGTAAATTACAGCCTGTTTGATTGTTTGGTTTGATGGAAGATGGCTGATAAAAAGGAAGGAGACTGATGGGAACCAAATCCAACAGAAATGCACCAGATAATTCTGAGGAAACTCATATATATATTGAAGACAATGTGCAAACAGTACTAAATAGAGACAGATGCAAGATTACAGTGGCAGTGAGATGCCTCTTGCCCAGAACCTAAACTAACCTCACTCAACAAAATTAACAGAGGAATGCACCCAGAACACCCAAGGAACCCAAATCACAGAAGGAACAAGAAAGTAAAGAAAAAAGATAAACCTAGCACTTAGAGAAGTTAAGGGTCTCCCAATCCCAGCACTAAGCAGTCAGGCACTCCAAATCCATTCACTCAATCCTTGCCTACCTCTTCCCTCAGCCCCTACCTCCTTTTTAACCACTCTTCACCACGCACATCATCCTTCCCATGCTAACCAACTCCTCCACAGCTGGATCACCAGCCACGTGTCCCCTATGGTTATTCCCTCTTTCGGCCCGGGAGTCTATCAGAGACCAAGGGATAAATGAAGGCCTTCCTTTGTTTTCCTCAGTATTAGACAGAAGTTGGAGAATTCAGTGTAAATCCCTTCCATGGGCCTTAAATTGTTCTCAATGGGTGGAAGAGAGTTTGTTCAATGACGGATCATGCTGAGAATTTTATATTTGCATATAATTCTGTTGTCAGATATCTTTTTTACTCTTAACTATTGACAATATCTCAAATATAAGCTGCTCATTTTTTCTTATGTGGACAAAAAATTTACTTCTAAACCGAACAGATAAAATCTTCACACGTTCTTTTCTATTCCTTCTCTCCAATCTTTTCCTTTCCCATCCTTTCTCTCCAACAAAACTATGGAGGGCATTAGTTGTCCAACGAAGTTATGTGTAAATGAGAATAAAGTTATTTTGCAGGCATCACCACATTAGTACACCAAATGGGGAATGTGGCTTATCTTTGCATATCATTCATTCAATGTCTTTTGTCTGATGGCCAAAATATATTGTCAGAACACTATATTAAAGAGCTGGTTTAGACCAATTTGTTGACTTGTCTTTTCAGGCGGGCATAAACTAGCGGGTTATGTAAAAATCAAAATCTTTGAATTTTTATGTGGTGCTGATTGTAAGCTACATTTAAGAATGTTTAGGAAGTTTATGTTTATAGTTATTTTTTGTTAATTTTTCTATCCTTTTGCCTTGCAGCTGAACTGAAGAAAACCTCCAAAGGGAAGAGGCCATCCATCAAGTCGCTTTTTGGTAGGCAAGCCTTTTTTTACCCATTTTTTTGCTTGAAATTTTTTTTCTTGTTAAATTCTTTTAGGAATATATTTGATTGTGTTGTTCTCTGAATTTCTTTCTATTGGTTACTTATAATTATAATTTACAAGTCTCTTCATCTGATCAAACGGGGGTGACATATGATAGATGATGAGTCAGAGGCATCAGAGGCGTCTGAGGCTTCAGATGGGTCTGCAAGCAATCAATCTGCTCAAGGAAGCTTTTTAAAGCTCTTGCCACCCCTACTAGAGGTATCTCATATCGAGAAGGAATCCTCCTAACAAAGCAATCTCTTGATGAGTACAGGAGCCATAACTCAAGCCAACAGCATTTTGACTTTTTCCACGTTTGGATGTTCTTGGCTACATTAATGGTTAATTGCTCCACTTGATTGACTGACTGAAACGAGTTAATGGTTAACCGCAAAGGCAAAAAGAAAGTGCTGTGTCTTGAAACGAGTTATTAGCCTCAAGCCGGGACGGACTAGTCTTGTAAGTTTTGTTAGTAGACACAACTATTGAATTGTAAATCTCTCATTCCGTGCCCGTTGTTTGCCCCAAAATACCCCCCGGAGGAATGTGCTATGTGTAACACAATGTAATCAGATACCCTATGGATACCATATATTATATATATTCATGTTATCATAAGAAAGCTTTTGTCTCAATGGTCTTATTCTAAAATTTGGCAGTGGCTGGATGACATTGAACAAGTTCATTTTGAAGAACGCATGCTGTGGAAATTTAATTCTATCTATGCAAATAATCTGTAATTTGTTACTATTCATTTTTTGACTATCATTGCATGGGAGAAGCATTTGACCCTGACCTCCTCTATTCTGATGTTGAGTCTGTCAAAAACTTCTATTTGTCAAAGTTAATTTTGTTGTATGCAGTAAAATTTTCTTTGATTATGCCCCAAAGACCATTTTGTCTCACTTGCCTATCGTTTAGTTATCTTGCACCATTATATTTCCGCGCCCAATCTATCCAAGTGACACTTGTGAGTCGTGATCATATTTGTCCGTTTCTGCCGTGGTTAGAATCATTTGCCTCAAAACAACTTGTCATTGAGTAATTAGAAGATTCTAAATTGACCAAGACTTGTTTATAGTAGAAATTCAGGTTTTTTTTTTTTCCTTTTCTTTTTCCCCAATCAGATTCAGATGTACTCTGCCGAGACTGCGGTTGGTGCCGTTGCTTGCTGGACGTTGACAAAGAAGAGTGATAGTACTCATAGAATATGCTGTCGCAAGAGATACGCTTAGATTCCCTTCCGTTAGATTGCTCTCTCTAATATATACCAAAAACTTAGAATAAAAGTAATTATGTCAACAAAAGTTGATTATTTTGGTATTACAAAAAATAATTAATTATTATATATTTATATATTAATTAGAGTCCATCATTTTTACATTTGTATTGATTTTAGTTATATACAATTTGTCCCAAAAGAATCTAAGAAAAATTAAAATCTGTTGTATTGTATAAATTAAATACCAAAAGTGTATAAGAAATGCAGTCTCTTTAGCTGAGTTTGAACATTTCCCCCTATATGAACAAACTTTCCATCTTTTGCTTAGGAATTTAACCATGCATTCTTTTTGGTTAAAATTTAAAAATATGAGATTCAATATCCAGTGAACGTATGTATCAGCACTAGGTTTTGAAGGTGTCAAAATGAAAAATAAATAAATAAATGGCAAATTTGTTTTATCATATGAGTAAGAAATCTGAATCCCTGACCCACAATGGTACCCAACTGCACATTACCACAAGCTTACAAATCAATTACTATTAACTATTAGAAATTTTTTGTAGATGTTCCTTATTTAATAAGGGGTTGCTTTGTAAGGAAATAATAATAAAAGCAATAAAATTTATATATTAAACTGTCGTTGTGGCTTGGTAAGAAGGACTTGACGGTCGTTCCATGCCTCCTTTAACCAGAATAAACTAAAACATAGACATCACTTTCACTTTAAAGGTGTTTAACAACTGAATTAATAAATTATCTACCATTCACACTTACAAGTAACAGAGACAATCTGTCTACAGCAATCTGAGTTTAATTATCTGAATAATTCCCATTCATCCGTAAGAACCTTTACTAGCATTATCCTCACTAACGTAATCTATGACCTGGAAATTTCATTATTGCAGTTCCTCAGTGCCTGGGTGCCAAGTCATAGAGCATTAACATATACACCTCATGACATTAAAAGTATCAATCTTCTTATTGGTGAGTAATATTTTTTTAGATAATTCTAAGGCTCCATATATATTGTGCTTTAGAATTATATTTTAAGATATATTTTTTATTTATAGTATATCAAATAATTTCGTAACTGTATCTTATAATAATACTGAAAATCGTTTTGTAAGTGTTGTTTTAATGTATAATATATTTGAAAATACTAATATATATATATATATAAATTCAAGATTGACACATTATTATTCAGCGGTAGTTGCTCCTTCCCCATCGCTATATATATTCAAGACAAATCAAAACGTCCTCTCCTTATTATATACACCAGTTTTGTAGCATCCCTCACCTGCAAAGCCTTATAATGCTTGGAAATTTCTTACTTCATTAATTATAGGAAAATCACTACCAAACCAACGTGTAATGATTAACTTCTAGTCCCTCATCTTTTTCTACATGTCTTGACTATGCCGGCCATCCCCTGGAATTAGCAAGCCCTGGATTTTTTTAATCATCAGCTTCTCCTTTATAAGTGACATCTACCTCTAGTTTAAACTCTCCCCCCTCTCCCTCATTCCAGCACCTCTCTTTCTCATCCTCTGTGTTTCTCTATGTTTCTTTCTCTCATTTTCTTATAGAAGCATTTGATGAACCCTTGATGATGAAAGTGGGATTTGAGGTGTTTCATTGGAATTTGAATATGATTCGACCTCATATGCATGAATCTTGGGACTATCCAAATGTTGGGTTTTCAGCTCCAACCCCATCAAATCCATTTTCAAAGCCAGCAATTGATAGCCACACCGTAAACTTGGCTCAGAACGAGCTCTCGGATTGGGTGGAGCATATTAGTAAGCACCTTGTGGATGAATTACCGGACACCACAGCTGATAACTTGCTGGCTTATAACCAAACAAGAGCTTCCCAGGACAACTTTGTCCCCTCAATTTCACCCATCCCCAATCCAAGAAAACCCACATGGAGAACCCAAGTTGATCCCTACAATAATGAACTTCAAAGCGGCAATATTGAGCCTCACATTCAAACAAACCCTTCAGATCATAACCACAACAATGATGGGTTAAGCCTTTTAACCCTTCTAATGGAGTGTGCAGTAGCAATCTCTGTTGATAACCTTGGTGAGGCTCATAGGATGTTGCTTGAGCTGAACCAAGTGGCCTCACCGTACAAGCCATCCTGTGCTGAGCGTATTGTTGCCTATTTTGCCAAGGCCATGGCTAGTAGAGTTATGAATTCTTGGCTTGGGATATGCTCCCCTTTGATTGATCACAGAAGCATTCATTCTACATTCCAAGTGTTCAACAACATTTCCCCTTTCATCAAGTTTGCTCATTTCACTTCCAACCAGGCCATTCTTGAGGCAGTTCACCGTTGTGATAGTGTTCATATCATTGACTTAGACATCATGCAGGGGCTACAATGGCCGGCCTTCTTTCACATCCTCGCAACCCGAATGGAGGGCCCACCACATGTTCGAATGACGGGCTTGGGCACCTCAATGGAGCTCCTCGTTGAGACTGGAAAGCAGCTCTCCAATTTTGCCAAAAGGCTTGGAATGTCGTTCAAGTTCCAACCAATTGCGAGAAAGTTTGGGGAAATTGATGTTTCCATGGTTCAAGTAATGCCTGGTGAGACACTGGCCGTGCATTGGTTGCAGCACTCGCTGTATGATGCAACTGGACCTGACTGGAAAACGCTGAGATTTCTTGAGCAATTGGAGCCAAGAATTATCACTCTGGTAGAGCAAGATGTTTCACATGGTGGGTCATTTTTGGACCGTTTTGTTGGCTCTTTGCACTATTACTCTACCCTATTTGATTCTCTAGGAGCATATATGCCAAGTGAGGATCCTAATAGGCACCGTGTTGAGTACGGCCTTCTGTCTAAGGAGATCAACAATATATTGGCTATAGGAGGTCCTGCAAGAAGTGGGGAGGACAAGTACAGGCAGTGGAGGAGTGAGCTTGCGAGGCATTGTTTTGTGCAAGTTCCGATGAGTGCTAATTCAATGGCTCAAGCACAATTGATACTGAACATGTTTTCACCAGCTCATGGGTATAGCCTTGCCCAAGTTGATGGCACATTAAGGCTTGGGTGGAAGGACACCAGTTTGTATACTGCTTCTGCATGGACCTGTAGTACTTCTAGGCAACTTTAAGTCTCTAGTTTTTGCGTTTTAAGCAGACATTTAACTAAAAAGCTGGACAGTTCATGCTTTGTATATGATTGGGAAATGAAAAGTTATTAGCTAGCTAGTTAACACTTATAAAACCCTTTAGTTCACAGTTCATGCTTTTTCTGTCTATAAAGTAGTCTGAATTCACTGAGGAATAAACTTGTTCGTCTTTTTCTTTTCTTTTTTTCCTTTCTGATATCCTTCTTCTTGTCTCTCTTTGGAAGCTTCCGTACAGTGTTGTCTACATGGCCAAGCATGGAATTACTAATATCAGTACTATTACTAGCTGTCTTTCGATGGTCCCAAAATCTTAATTATATAAATTCAGATACAAACTCAACAATCACAAAGGCCATTTCTCAACTTGAACAGACCAGATTCGTAGTTTGGCAGCAGCAGAAGAAGAGAGCCCCGTTTGGCTTTGGTGTATATGGACCCCTAATTAATGAACCTCTTGAAATAATGCCATTTTTATGAGCAATGATAGAGCTAGTACTCTTGCACCGCTCTGTGAAGTAATGTGTTCTACTCGAAGAATAGATGAGGAACAAACTCGAAAGCACGAAAGAAAGAAATAATGAGGAAACAAGAAATCCTTCTAGTTTTTTTTCTTCAATTTAATTTTCATTTTTTATGGGTTTGTTTTCACAGTGACGCCGCTGTAGTGGTATATGGCTTCATTTGCTGGAGCTCATAATTATCTCAATCAATATGACGTCCAACTTTGCATCATAGTTGGCATATATAATCTGAACGTATCTATAAGAGGGCCCAGCTGTCTGAATAAAGCAAGTGTGAAAATAAAATAACTTAATTTGAAAGGACATTCACATCAATGTCTTACCAAGTCACAAACCTCCCAACCCCACCTTTCTTCTCAAATAATAGATTCAGTTCTAACTCCACATAGTATTTTTAGGGAGAAAAATAATAATTTATAATTATCAAAATCTAATTATTCGTGTAAAAATAGTGTGGTAGACATTCATAAAAGCCTTCTTCATTATTGTGCTATTGGAGCATCCACTAATTTGTGGTAGGGTCATATTTGGGCGGATTCAGTAGGATTTATAATTCATCGCACGTTCCACTCTTATTGCACTTATCATTACCTCTTTAATCTTAAAATCACTTTCTTTATTTTATTTTAACAATATAAAATAAATATTTTCAAGCAGGTTCTTTATACCTTCTATAAAATTTCATCCAAAAAAAATCATGTGATTATAGTCCTGTTATAATTTTTTTTTAACATCTTAAAAATTCTTTTCGATCACTTATTATTTATAATAGAGAAGTTTCAATAAAAACATCCATATTTTAAGAGGAGTTTAATTTATTTTAAAATTATTATTATTATTATCATGTATTTAAAGTATTACTTTTATCATATTTTTTATTAGTTTATTATTATTATTATTTTGTTGTTTTATTTTATGTTTGGTAATGTACGGCACTCCAGCCTATCAGAATTGGGCCATAAGAAGCCCAAATTCTCCAGGATCGGGCCACATGTATCTAAGGGGGCCCGGAAGAAAAAAGAATATTCGATGAGAAGAGAGATTAAGTACGGACGTTTGGCAAAAAACAAATAAAAGTAGGGGGAAAAAAAGAAACGAAAGTAAAAAATAAAATAAGAAAATAGAGTGAAAAGAAAAAGAAAAGAAAGGGAAGCACATTGAAATTTGACAGCCCCAACATGATGACTGATGACTGATGACTGATGACTGATGACTGACGAGTGGCAGAGAGAGAGAGAGAGAGGGGGGGGGGTATCGGTTAACCGCTCGTCTCATCTTGTTCCGTTAGAAGTTTTAATTTTTAACTAAGCAGTTAAAATTAAGAAAAAAAATTGAAAAAAAGTAAGACTTTAAAAAAACTACACAAAAAACAAAAACAGCGATTATTATAATGAAAATCTCCAACCTGCTTTTATCTTCCCTGTTCTCTCCCTCTCTCTCTCTCTCTCTTCACGTCAGTTTCCTTCCTCCGTCCATCTCTCCCAACTTTTGATTTGTGGAATTATTATTGTCTCTTCCTATCTGATCCAGCACACAAGCTCCTCAATCTCCTCTTTTACTTTTTTTTTTCCTCCCGAGAATTCTGATACCCTTTGCATTCGGTTTTCTTGGGTCAATGCAGTCCTATTTTCTGGAAATCAGGGCTTCAATCCGTGGTCTGGGTTGATTGATACGGGTTATGTGCGGTGCAGAATGTAGCTGGAGAAGGCCTTATTATATCTGAATAAATATCGCATCCTCATTACCGGAGGATGTTAAAATTTTTGTAAATTTGGTTCCTTTTGATTTTTCTTGTCCTGTATTTGCGTCATATTCCAACTTACTACTAATTGGATGACTAGATTGGGAAATCTTATTGGGTTTGAGTGGATTTTCGAAGAAAGCAAGAAATTTTGACCTGCAAAACCTATTTATTCGGCGAATCCGCGGAGAATAAGAGTGATTGTTGCTCTGCATGAGATTATTCACAATTAGGTGCTGAAGACGAATCTGAGCAGAAAATCTCATTACATTTCCTGGCTGTAGGTGAGGTGTATTGAAGGTCATTTCATCATGGATCATGTCATTGCTGGGAAGTTTAAACTAGGAAGGAAGATTGGGAGTGGGTCTTTTGGGGAGCTTTATTTAGGTATGATTGTTTCCTTTTGTCTTTGTTTTTGTTTCGTTTTTCGTTTTTCGGTATGTTCTTATATCGCTGTAAACGTATTCCATCTATTATTTCTTATATTAGGCGTAAATGTACAAACTGGAGAGGAGGTTGCTGTTAAGCTGGTAAGTCAACTTTTCTTCAAGCTTTTCATCCATTATGTCTACATGAGTAGAATGCTTAAATAGTGGAGTCTGTTATGAATTTCTAGAGTCTGATTACCAATTTTCTGTTATGAATTCCCCATGATATTCTATGCTGCTAACTCTCAACCATTCCTTTCTCCCAAAAAAATTCCAGGAATCTGTCAAGAGCAAGCATCCCCAGCTTCACTATGAGTCAAAATTGTATATGCTTCTTCAAGGAGGAAGTAAGACTGTATCTCTTTTTCTTTTTGGTACTAAGGATACTAAAAGTGTTGATTATGCAAGTTTACATGGGAATTGTTTCTCAGTAGTCTACAATTTGAACAATATTAAAAAAAAAGTATTTTTGTTCTTTTTTTAAAAAAAAATTCTGGAGTTTAATCTGATGGATGCTTAAAATCATCTGTTAATGAAATCAAAACCATTAGCCTAAACAATGCCTTCAAAGCAAAATAAAACAGGACAAAATCACAGAAAGTTCGTAGTCCCCCCCTCTCCCTCTTCCCCATGCCTATTTGTTCCCCCGGAGAGATGTGGAACTCTTTTTTTGTTTTTTAATAAAAAGATGAATAGATAGGGCCATGATACATTCCGGAATATTGTAAAGGTAAATAGACTTTTTCGATGCCTGCCTGAGGACCTATATGAATGTTTTGGAATGGGGATGTTCTGCCTTTTGTAACAAGTAGACGACTAAGATGTTTCCTTGAGTAATCCAGTATGTTTTTTCCTTTAATGAAGCGGGGATTCCCCACCTCAAGTGGTTTGGAGTTGAGGGAGACTACAATGTCATGGTTATTGACCTTCTTGGACCAAGTCTGGAAGATTTGTTCAACTATTGCAACCGCAAGTTCACATTGAAGAGTGTATTGATGCTTGCTGATCAATTAGTAAGTCCACTTGGCAACTATACACCAAGGAAAGTGTCTTAAACAGTGACATGAATGTTTACATTTTCCTTGACATTATTGTTTATTTTCAGATTAACAGAGTTGAATATATGCATTCAAGAGGTTTTCTTCACCGTGACATAAAGCCTGACAATTTTCTAATGGGCCTAGGGCGGAAAGCAAACCAGGTATGTTATTTTGTTGGAGATTTTTTTTTTCTAGTTTTTTCTTCTCCTCCTAGTTATTTTTTTTTTTAAAAAAAAAAAACTTTTTGAAAGATTTTGTTAGTCATTTTGTTGTTTTACTTATGAATGGAAAGGAATTACACACATTATAATGATTTTACATATGATCAAAACGTATGGTTTGGTTGAGTGGTGTTAGGATCTGGTAGTATACTTTAGTAGCTTATTTGTCCTCTTATTGCTCAGAGCTGTTCCTGCTTCTTTATAGGATTTTCCTTGGTTTATTATCCCGAGCAAATATGATATGAATAACTTAGTGGACAACCTAGTATCAGAAATGTATACTAGGAATATTCTTTGTTCTCACCAGAGTTGACGTGAAGCCTTCCACTTTTGGAACAGATAATTCTTTAAATGAAGCTGGAACTCAACCTTGTTTTGGAAGTAAAAATCTGTCAGACTTTCTTTTTTACCCTCCTTGTGGGTTGAAGCAAATGGTTTCTTTCTTGGGGAGTGAGGGTTGTTTGTCAGATATGAAAGGGCATTGGAAAGCTCCCTTGAGTTAATGTATTTCTTCTGGTTCTTTTTCTTGTCCTTTGGATGTTCTACGAGGATGCCTTATTCTCCAAGCTTTTACTTCCTTCTATTATGTTTTAATGGATTATTCTTCTTTCATATAACAAAAAAAGAAAAAAAGAAAAAGATTGATTGGTAGATTCTGATAAGTACATTTTAGATGAACACGCGCAAATATCTGATCTCTAAACTATTTTGATATCATGCCGTGTATCTAATTTCAGGTGTATGTTATTGACTATGGCCTTGCAAAGAAGTATAGGGATCTTCAGACTCATAAGCACATACCATACAGGTATGTTTTGTCATGCTTATTGCAGGGTATTAAGGTGTACTATTTTTGTGCATGTTTCATATTTTCAAGGACCTTTTTAAGATAGTTCACGCAAAACGGTATGTTGCCTCGTAAATGGCACATATCTTCCTTGTATTTAAGCTGTTAAATCACTTTAATTGGCAAGTATGTCTTCTCTTTTTTTTTTTATGGATATCTTCACCCAAATGTGAGTAATGTCAATATAATTCACTGTAAACATAAGAATATCAATTATTTACTAAAGAAAAATTGAGATTGGTAATTATCTTAATTTTTTATAATATTATGGTTGTATAAAATAGTGAGTGGTTTTGTGTGCATACATGTCTGACAAATCTTGAATGGTATAGGGTTCAAACTGTAACATAAATACCATGATGGTGCAAAATCAATTTCTAACTTGACATCTAACTTGGCTCCAGCTTCTCAATTTGAATTCTTCTCAGTTGTGTTATTTAGTCTTCATTCCCTCATATGTCTTTTTCCACATTCTGGGACCATATACTTCACTATAATGTTCTTTCACATTAGTTTTTTGTTATTGTTATGTAACTCGCTTATCTGTTTGTAAATTTCGTTTTTTTATACCCTAAAATTTCCCTTCAATTTTTTGTCATGAAAAATTGTGTTTTTCTTGTGTAGGGAAAACAAGAATCTCACGGGCACAGCTCGCTATGCAAGTGTCAATACTCATCTTGGAATTGGTGAGTGATATCTTGTGCTAGTATGTGTCGTTTTTGTGTTGACAACCAATAATTACAATTGCACTATTACATAATTAGACTTGCATGTTTTCTGTTTTTTAATTGTACTTTATTTTTCTTGCAGAACAAAGCAGAAGGGATGATCTGGAATCTCTCGGTTATGTGCTCATGTACTTCTTAAGGGGAAGGTTGGATACTTGACAGACACATCTACTTTACCCCCTACTGGATGTTGAAATATTATCACAATATCTTACTATTGACTTTCTTTGTTGAAAATTTTTTGTTTTTCTAGTCTTCCTTGGCAGGGACTGAAGGCTGGCACCAAAAAACAGAAGTATGATAAGATCAGTGAGAAGAAGATGTCAACTCCCATAGAGGTATTATATTATGATGATGACTAGCTGGATCAGCATTGATTTACTTAGCTAGAGGCTTCAGGAGAAATTTATTTTTCCTCTGGAACTAGAATGATACCTTGAACTAGGTTGGATGCTGGCTGCCCTAATCTAGGTTGGATCTACGATGCCATTGAGGTTGAGAAGACAGGACCAGCCTTGAGAGCCAGCTCCATATTAGTTGTTTCCCTTGCATGTGAATACCAGCACAAATGCATTTATCTTGTAACTAGGTTTACTTCAACTACGACTACTAAATACTACAACCAACTGAATGCTCTCGTTGATTTTCACTTTGCTTAAGTCTTGATTTTATATTTCATGCATACAACAGTGGGCATAACTGTAAATTTTGCCCTCTTCCTTGCCCCTAAAGCCTCATTTCTCAATTTTATTGGTCTTGTTGCTATCTTGGTAATTTATGCACATATGTGAACAGGTGCTTTGCAAATCATATCCATCTGAGTTTGTATCATACTTTCACTACTGCCGATCATTGCGGTTTGAGGACAAACCAGATTATTCATATTTGAAGAGGCTTTTTCGAGACTTGTTTATTCGAGAAGGTCCATTACCCTGATACCTAACTCTAATTTTGGTATTGCATTCAGTATATTCTGCAGGAAACTTTTAAGTGCGTTTAATGATTGGAAATTAATCTTGACATTGTTACTGCAGGCTATCAGTTTGACTACGTTTTTGACTGGACTATATTGAAGTATCCACAGATTGGTTCTAGCTCTAGAGGACGGGTTAGTACTTTTATACATTGCTTATATGGATTTTGCTTTCTATTGAAGTTCACTTATTTTAGTTGTTGCACTATCAGCAGGGCGGTGGCAAAGCAGCTATGAATCCTGGACCATCTGTGCAAAAACCAGAAAAGATCTCTGGTCTGCTCTCTGAGCCAATTAAGATATTGAAATTTTGTGTCATAGTACATCTTATTGAGTTTGACCAGGGGTGTAATTAACTTTTGGTTCACAGAAAGAATAGCCTGAAAGCCTTAAAACTTTACTTGTCTTTTTGTTTGCATATATCATTAGTGAAACAACTTTATATCTCCCAAATTGTGTGTAGCTTAATCCTTGGTCATGCAATTGCTTCTTTCAGGTGGGAAAGATATTCGAGAGAAATTTTCCGGTGCTGTTGAAGCATTCTCCATGAGGAACCCCACAAGTTCTAGCCCTCGTCGTGATCAAACCAAACATAGGGTGTATGAGGATGTACCATTACATAAGGATATGGTAATCATTTTTGTTTTCCAACAAAAAGAAAAAATGAATCATCAATTTGAAGTTTCCCTATGACAAGAGTATTATTTATCTATTATCTGGTTTGTTGAGATGCTTCTGGAGCATGAAAATGAATGAATTCCATGACTTTTTAGTCTGTGGAGGTTTATAGTTGTAAAGTAGTGCAATCATGTACGAAATAATCTTATGGGTTTCGTTTTGCCTTATGCTGTCAGCACCATGAACAAGAGAAGGGACGTAGTTCTACTCGATATGGCAGCAGTTCAAGAAAAGCCATGATCTCATCAAGCAAGCCAAGTTCCTCAGGTGATCATAGTGATAGTCGTACTGGCCGGCTGACTTCAGGCAGTAGTCGCCCATCTACCACACGCTATGAGAGCAAACAAGCAACTTTTACACGCAATGCATCTACAAGAGTTACTCGTGATGATCCTCTTCGGAGCTTTGAGCTTCTCTCTATGAGGAAGTAAATGGGTCTTTTTTGTTTTTCAGAAGACATTTTCTAAATTCTGATGCGCCTGAAATGCTAGATCACCTTATTATAAGAGTGATCTCAAGCATTACGGAAACAATCCTGTGCATGGGATAGTATTGAATCACTGCGTGGTCATATTTACATTACTTCCTGATGAAGTCATTTTCAGGACCAAATTGGACTTTTCTACCCCCTGGATTGTCTTAAGAAGATTTATCAGCCACTGTAACGTGTTCCGAAACATGCCAGAGAGAATTCAACCAGGATTCTCTTTTTTTTTCTCTTTCACTAGAAAGAACTGTGTTTACTTTCCAATTTTTTTATTAGATGAAGATGAAACTTGAGCTGTAGCAAGGCTTGTTTATACGCTGTGATTGTTCGTTCAGAGTGAGACAAGCACTGTCTGTGTGTCACTTTGCTTTATATGAAAATGGAATTTCTTTACGAGCTAGAATTTGGTCAAACTATGTACTAGAGTAACATGATATCTCCCTCTCCTCTATGGCCTTTGTTATTACTTGGATTTGTTAAGCTGGAACCCGTCAAAGCGATTAACTTTTGAAAGAGTCAAGTTAATATAGCAGCAAGTACACGATATCAAGTATCTTCTACTTTGTTCTACAAACCATCAAGACTAGCAATTTGGCTTCCAGTAAAATGACACAAGCGGATGTTCGTAAAAATCATCCGGGGGATCATTTGTCACGAATGGTTTTTTTTTTTCCAGATTAATTTCATTTTGGGAACACCTCGGTAGTTTCTTACAGCAACTATTGATGAAACACACAATCCTGACTGGTCTACGTGAGCAGTTAACCAATTTTTAGCACATTAAAGTGATTTCCAATGCGTAAACCTCATTTCCATAATGTCATTCTACGATTCCTTGTGTGTTCTTGGATAGTATTAACGAACGGACGTGAGCAATTAACCAATGTCTAGCATATGAAAGTCATTTCCGAGGCATGTTCCATGTGTGTTCTTGGATAGCGTGGGAAGCAAAGGCGTCACAAAATCGATGATTAGGCAAAGGGTTCTTTGGCCAGCCCAAATATGGATCAAAATTTGCAGTTGCATTTACAGATAGCATCAAACTACGCTTTTCTTTCAATCCCCAATCACAAGTAAATTATTCACATCTCTTAGAATCCACTCCACTATTTGCAGTAGCCTCATTGAAAAGAAAAATTCATAGATCATACATATAGTGATTTCAGGGTGGAATATACACACTGAACTCATCAAATCCCAAACAAGTAATGAAGCTCAAGAATTCTAGCATAAAACTTTGCATTTGGGAATCACATAAACTCGATTCTCAAACGAACTCAGGCAGAAAATTATGGGTTTCTTAGATCTGCCAAACGTTTCTCAAGGTCACCAATGCCAGAGCTGCAATGGCATCAAATTTCCAATGTCAAAAAAATTGGGTGCTTTAATGTTTACATGCAAAACAGGTATGAGTTCAAAATTCCTAATTCATTAGGATCCACAGTAAACTCTTCATGACATACAAGCTACAAAAAGAATTTAATATTTTCTATTCTCTTAAAACCAGTAATGGAAAAAAGAAAATGTTATATGGTAGATACCTGCTGACGTTTTCAGTATTCTTTGTTGCAATTCTTCCTTTTGGAGCCACTGACAACTGCGAAAAAGTTCAAATACAACCCAAATCAGCTTGAGCACAATGACAAAACATAGTGAAAGACCATGGAAGGAGTCCAGAAATTTATAACAACTGATTCGAACCTGTGACGCAACATCCACACCAATTTCATCAAGCACCTGCCAAAATAAGAAGTAAGTGAAACTGCACCCCCAAAAAACAATCTTAAACTTGTGCCCATCTAGGCTCATAACTCTTTGTGAATCAGGAACTATCCCTCCTAAACCTTTGTAAACTAAGCCACATGAAATCATACTGTATTCAACTTTGGATCTACAAATCCAAAGCACAGTTAATCCTCAGGGATTCGAAACAAGACATTTACATTATCCCTCCCAGTACACTGCTTTATGTGAGATAAACAGGCCATGTCAATGTATATAACAGGATCCTTTAATGATATGGGAAGTTATTCTAGCACAAGGGCTAGCAAAATTGAAGAATAATATAATATATATAAAAAAAAGCAATGAAAGAGGGTATTTAAAGGAGAGCACCTGATTTGTCAGCTCTTCAGTCTCCTCTTCAGCTTCATCATTATCCAAGGCATCATCTATGGCATCTGACATCATTTCAGTCTGCAAATAAGATTAATAGACCATTAAGGTCGATAAACGTTTTTCCCTTTTCTTCTCACATGTAGATTTACTAAAGTAAACGCATCATCTTACAGTCATATCCATCTGTGCCGATTGTTTCTGGAAGTCCCGCATAACTTTTGCTTGCTTTCCAGGTTCCATTTGCTGCAAATGAATCTTCTAATTTAGCACAAGGGAGGAGGGGAGTAAAGAAGCAATGTAAAAGAAAGTTTATGGACTCCAATGTCAATGTTTTGTTGCAAGAACAGCTTTTATCATCACTGCTTTCCTGATGCAGCCTTTTGCCTCTTAACTTCTCCTCAAAGTTAGATACCTCCACACTGTCCATTTTCTATAGTCTTACTTCTTTCCTTTGTGTGCATGTGTGATCAGGAGGGGGTGGGGGTTCTAAGGGGGAAAAAAAAAGATCCCAAATTTCAGAATACACTCGCAAACCTTTCAATAACCCCCTAAACATCAACTTTATCCTCACCTCCTCAACCTTGAATAAAATTTGCACATCACTCCATCAATAAATATCAGAAAAGCATTCATGCACTACTTAGCCTTGTATAAAAATGCATTGCATCTCACAAATCATCAGACCTTTTTCCAAATAAAAGCTTTCCTTTCCTTCTTTTTTCTAGGATCAAACAAAACAAAATCTTGCATTCCTGGCTCAATATAATAAAAGTTGAACAAAATATATATATATATATAGACATGCAATTATTTTTAAATATAATTGAACATGCTACCTTATTCATAGCTGTCATTGCCTTACTGGCACCTTTCATACCAACGGCAACTGAAGACTGGGCATATATAGCCTGCAGGAAATGGTAAACGTAGCTAAGAGCACAAAGTATCTAGCTGCCATATCACAAAAACTGGTATTCAACAATTTACCTGTGTGTGAGTCGCTATGCCTCTCATCTGAGCTCGACTACCTTGAAGATTAGCAATTTGTTGCCTAAGCCTAACCAACTGGCGAGCTAGAATTTTAGTTGCTGCCTGCAAAATTCACAGGCAAAGAAAATATATGAAATTCTAGCATATCAACAATAGACCAAGGTGACAAAATTCCAGCATATCAACAATATCTGTAAGTACTGCTGATTATACCTCATTTCCTGTCTTAGCAGTTCTCTTTATCTCAGCAACAAGCTTTTTTTCCTAACAATACAATAGCCATATTAGATATGACAACAAAAGTTCAGGAACAGGATCATCATTTGTAATATGTTTGACAGTTTGACATACTTCCAATTGCAATGCTCCAATTTCCTTCTCTATGCCTGGAGTATTTTAGGAAACGAAGGAAAACTATTAAAAAAAGGGCAAAGGCCACACCTCTAACACAGGCACAAGAAAGAATAATATCATCAGTTTGGAAGTCTCCCTTAATGTCATTGAAACCGAACCGGCGTAGGGTCTGGACAAAGCCATCTGAAGTCGAACTAACACTTATTAATGTAGTAAGAAACTGAAAAATTACCTCTAGTAGCATTTGTCATTTCTCGCTTACTCTCCCGAAGAGCCTCTGGATCAAATAAAACACGAAAAAAGGACATAAAAACATAGCCTTTTAACCAAAATTCAATATGGGATATCAGTTCTGCTCTGCAACCCCAAAAAATACAATAAAAATTATATAAAAAAATCATTTGAAGATTAAACATCGAACTGATGAACAATGATCAGAAACGTATCAAAAATACCAACAACAAAAAAAAAACACACACACACACACACACAAACACAGACTATTTAACTCAGAAAAGAAAAGCCCACATGAGGCTTGTTGAAGGACAAAATGAAAGAAGAAGGAAGAGAAGACAGTGATAATTGGGCAATGGTAAGCCGATTCGCTTCTGGGATGAATATGAAGGAGAAGAACGAGAATGAAAGCTAGGGCACGAACCTTTGGCCGTGGGTTTCTTGGTGAAGATGTTCATGGTGCTAATTAGAATGGTCCAAAGCCTAGCTCCCTGAAGTCTTCGTCAAAAGTAATTCCAATTGTTTGACAGATGCTCCACAAGGCGAAGGCGGAGGAGAAAGAACTGGAATACTCGTAAATGGGTGTTTTTCGTCTTCTTCCATTTTGATATATGGTTTAGGACTGTGGGCCAATTATCCAATATGTTGGGTTGTTTTTATACCTTTCAATGCAGGTTCCTTAAGAATTTGGAATTCGCATTTAGTACCCAAAAACATAATCTTTTTTCTTGCTAAGATCATTGACTTTTTTTGGTCGACGCTGAGATCATTGACTGAAAAATAGAGTTTTCAATTTTTGCGCCCAAATGGGAGATGGGAGAATGGAGATATAGGTTGCTTAATCAACTAAAGGATTTTATGGGATAACTTTATTCTTGTATTGTTCTGTGCAATAAATATTGGTCACACTTTTTTTGCCAAACAATCACTTAAATTTAATTTATACATTGCTTTATTTTTTTTGCTTTTAACTTTTAAGTGAACAGAATGACGTTGAGTTTACTAGACATTGCCACATTGATACCGAGGATTGAATATTAGATAATAAATGTAAACAAAATAAAATTATAATTTAGTTTATGCTTAAAACGCCCCTACTCCATCAGTTGAACAGGAAGCGACAAAATTATAATTTAGTTTATGCCTAATGCTGATGGCGGTACATCATCTGCAAGTAGCTGCTGGCTAGTTGTATGTAAAGTGATGGCAATTCTCTAGGAGTATTCACTTGAATTTAGTCTTCCCATAGGGAAGTGAATCAACAACTCAGATATCATCAGTGATCCTAATGTTCTAATGATATCTTTTCCTTCTAAATAAAAGTTCTAATGTCACCTTAAAACAGTGGGGAAACAAATGCTAATTACTTGTTCGCGCTATGAACCATTACAGAAATGAAGCAAACTGAGAAATAATGAAATGTGGGAGAAATAAGAAAGAAAGGAAAAAAAAAACAAAAAAAAATTGAGATGTTCCAAATGTCAGATCTCATGCTACATTCTCCTTTTTGAGTTTAGCAAGCTCCTGCCTAATAAGTCCTCCCCTCTGCAAAGAAAAGACATATATCATAACTAAAATAAAGAAAGGCCAGCCAACTTTTTTCTGTAGTAAAAGAGAACATAACTGCCAGTCCTAACTCCTAAATGCTTTGAAATTAATCAATTTACTTTTGATGAGCTCATATTAAAGGCAATAATATAACTAAAGCTACTAATTTGTCGCTTTTAGCTTTTAATGAAACATGAACATATAAGAATATCAGATTGGTAGATCATGGTGCAATCATTCTTCATCTACCTACTTCTCTTGCTACCCCTCCCCCTCGCATGCACAGTAGTCAGTAGGTAAAAAAACCTGAAAGGGTTGCCTATCCAACCTTGAATGGACTGAACTTTCTGACTTTTGCAAATTATAACATGAGAAACAGAGGAAAACAGAAACATTTGACTTATCACTCACCTTGATCTTTGCCAACATAAGCTTGAACCTATCAAAATCATTGAGGGATATTCTTCGTTTCTGGACAATCAGCTTCCTGCCCCAGGAACTGTTCTCCCATTTGTTCTTCACATCTACATCACAATCAAAATCAGTGATTCAAACACAAAATTGGGCAACAAATGAAATTCTTCAATGTTCTAAGGTCACTTAACACACACCAGCAGCCTCCATTGCTTGAATCAAAGTCTTCTTCTTTGGAACCCTATTGACGTCAATCTTTATATCTGTCAGTGAGAGCCTCTTGAAATTCATTTGGGTCCTCACCATATCAGGGGCGTCAATAAGAGCCTACAGATAAAAAAGAAGGCTTACTGTATAGTTAATAACAAAGCAAGAACAGACAATATAATTATCATCACAACTTCGTATTACATCATAGTTAAACTCAGGATCATTCACTAGTGACAGTTAAATAATTTTGAAAATGTGATGACGATCAAAATAAGGCTCTTGGAAAATATTCAATCCACTATATTGTTACCAATAAATCATTAAGTTTCACAAAATAGCAGAATCCTTATTTTAAGCTTCGCTTAGTTACTTCTAAAATAATAGAACAAGAAATTAATATAACACCACAAATGTCTACCCACAATATCAATAGATAGAAAGAACACAACCTAAAAATAATTAAGACCATACGTAATATGAAGCTTAACTATCTTATTGCAACAGATATGACTTGGACTCTGATGTTTTTTTTGCATTATGCTTTCTCACATGTTTAAAAATTCAGAGTGAAGAAAATATTACAATATCTAGTATCAATTAGAGGCAAAGAGGACACAGTTTGGTTATTTCCACATCTCTGATATCCACACCCTCCCACACCCCTTTATTTTAATAATTTTTGTGCTCACATGGCGGCCACGTCAGTCACCCAATCTTCCCCAAATTTCCGTCACTTTTGCTCTCACACAGCTCTCACTTTTGCATGTCAGACTTCCCCCAATCTTCCCCCAAATTCCCCATCCCCGCTCGATCTCACTTCATTGGCCGCCTGCCCGCCGTTCAGCCTTGCTCTGGCATTGCTGCAAAATAGTAGGATCTATTTTCGCGTCACCGACGAGAACGAGCTTCAAAGCTTCAACGAAGGGGGCCGTAAAGTGGAGGAGACCGGGGCTGTGAACAAAGGGAAAGAGAATGAGTCGACGAAGGGGAAAATTGGGGGGAAGGAGTGAG
>JASKGM010000001.1:9742596-9761856 GCA_034509205.1 Ceratonia siliqua | reverse complement strand
ATCTGAGCTGTGGGGGGGAAAGTGAGCTAGAGCGGGAATGAATGAAAAAATGAGGGAAGAGTTGATTTGCTGAGCTGACTGCCACATAAGCCATAATATTAATAAAAAATAGAGATGTGGAAGGGGCGTGGATATGAAGGATGTGGACATAACATTTCTCAAGAGGACATGCCATAAAAATAGTACTCATCACTCTAAAGAAAGGAACTCAAGGGGACTGCTTGAATACCCAGAAACAAGTGCATGGTGCATTTCTATTAATCAGTAAGCAGTGGCATGACAAGAAAATGACTGCACCACGCATTTGGCTTGAACACACGTAACACAAGAAATGAATTCATCCTTGAAAAGCCATCCCACCTAAGAAACAAGTTAGCAAATGAAGAATTGCAAATGACTGTCTCGGCAGTTCCTACTCTCTTCTTGGATGCATAACAAACATTGATAGGTATTAGGTATATCTTTTCCACACCCACTTTAGTCCTTGCTCTGCATGAAGTATCCCTTAAATAATCACTAATGCCCACCATCCATGCAAACTAAATCTAGATAACCGTTAATCTAACATCAACAAATCAAACTTATGTTCTTATTGATTGCCACACAAAAAAGAAGTTCCAAGGGATACGCCAACTTCTACCTTAAACCAAATATATGAAATAGAAGCAGCATTGTATGTGACAACCTACCGATGTAATTAAAAGTTTTAAACATACCCTGTTTTGGTCAACTACGTCAACGATCACGACAAGTTTTCCATGGTCCTTCCCGTAGTTCACGAGGGCCACCCTTCCAATCTCCACGTACCTCTTGAACGGCTACGATACAAGTATCCACCCAACCACAAAGCAAAATGTTTCGTTTAGAATAACCCGAATTCTAAAATCCAAATGCAAACAACATAAACAGACACAGAATGTGCATATATGCGTAAACTCGGAGAAAACTGCTTGGAAGAATTCCAACAAGAAAGAGGGAGAAAATTTGATTTGTGTGAACAAAAATAAAAAACTGAAAATATTTTCAGCGGAAAAAACTCTTACGTAGTAGAGAATCCAACAAAGAAAAAGACTGTACTTACCATCTTCCCGGATCTGAAAGGCTCAGCAGAGAAGAGGGAGAACAAAGAAGTGAACTAGGGTTCACGGTGAAAGGGCATTGGTGTACAATGGTGCTGATCGAATGTGGCCGAGACTACAAAAGCCGCGACGCCGTGTCAGGGACTCAGGGACAGAAATCAGGATTCGATGTATCTAACCGTCCACTTTTATACGGACCCTTAATTAAAAATAAAAAATAAATTTAAAAATACGTGATAAATCATAATTATTTAGATTTAAGAGGATCGGTCATTCGGATCCGGATTCCAGGAACAGGGCCTGCTTCATTTCATTTTATTTTGTTTGGAATAATTATTTTCAGACACTTAGAATATTTTGTTTGAAACAATAAAATATTTATTTTGAGTGTTCTTGATAGAGTGTTCATTAAAACTCCTTAGAATGTTTTTTTATAATGAATAATAAGATTTAATTTAGACATTTTAATTTTGAGCATCAATTCTACTTATTTTTAAATGAATGTATCAATCTCAATAGTAAGTTAGTAACTTTCACAATTTTTTAAAAGTTAAAGAATTCATTATCCAATTTGAAAATAGAGAAATTTATTTGTCAAAATTCAATATAAAAGAAAATTTATTACTATAATATTAAAAGAGGAGACAATTATTATGTGGCGATGGGGAATTAAATTCTCATTGGTGCTTCATGAATATATATTTTCAAAAATTGTGTCATATACTATATATCTATTTTTTTGTCAGTGAATATTCAGTTATAAAACATAATCATTACATTTTCATAATTAAATAATTAAATAATTTTTTATAACATACTAATTATTTTTATAATTAAATAATTATTTGTTATTAATATAAAAAAAGTGTACACTACATAACATTATTTAAAAATTTAGTGTCTCAACAAACAATAAATAATAATTTCACATTAAAAAAGACGCAAGCATATATAAGTGGAATCTTAAAAGAAATGTAATTTGTTTGTAAGTTTGAGAAACAATGAAAAGTATAAGTACAATTAAAAAAATTAAATAATAAAATCGAGGTCTATTACTCAATAACTAAAGACCATATCTATTTTTTTTTTTATGCTAACTCTTTTAAAAACATTTAAAGTTAAGGATTTCAAGTTTTAATTTTAGACATATTATAGTAATTTTAAAATTAAGACAAAATTAATTTAAGATTCAATTTCATTGTCATTTAATCTGAAACCATTTATTTATATTAAACAAATTAAATTATACATTTTTTTTCGTTCGGACTTATTTATTAAAAAATTATTTATATAGAATCAAAATAAAATAAAAATCCCAAATAAATTTGTCCATTTTCGTTTTGAGTGCGAAATTATCCGGACGCAGACATCTGAATAAATCATTTACGTCAACTACATATGAATCCTTCGACAAGTAACTCCCTCGTATTCGCACTCTAGCTTCCGATACCTTCAATCTCTCTCTGACATTGCCAGCTTTTGGAATGTTTTATGCGAGCATAGTATTGACAATTCGAGTCAGAGCTCCATAAGAAGTTTTACTTGTTTGCATTAATGTGTCTGAAATAATATGAAGATCCGTGATCGTTCGAAAATCGGAAAGGTAGTTTACGTTTAGCTCAATTCGTCTCAGTTGTTTTCTTTTTCTTTGATTGGATGGTTGGTTAGCAAAAGATGTTCCTCAGTGTTTAAGAGCTGGTTTAAGATTGGCAGCACCTAGTTCTTATTATTGGTATTATCCGACAAAGATTTGAGAGCAAAATTCATAGATTTGTTTTGGATGTTTTGGATGCTGGTGATTTGGCTTTTGGGTGTTTTGGATGCTGGCAACTTTAGGGAAACTGCGGGAGTTGAATTCCTACAAAGATGCTATTAACAGTGAAATTGATGGGTTTTTTTTTTTACACGTCATAAAAAAAACATTATTTTTTATGTGTTGAGGCTGGATTGTTCAATGAGCAGCTATTAATCGTTATGGGCCCTAGCAACTGGCGAGAGGCGACGAATTCAAGACCTTCGGTTGAGTAGAGGATGATATTGACGCTTGGTTGTAAGGAATTGTGGAGAAATCTTATGAAGGGAGCTGGGGCAACTGAGTTGGATGTCTTCTATCCCATCAGACCAGAATGCCAAGATGACGTTCCAGCGACTCGTTTTAAACCAAGGGTGCGGTTTTCTACTTAATTGCATTAGTCATACTTCCTATGACCTGTTAATATTATTTGATTGGAAAAGCACATCAATTAACGCTATATGGAATGGTTTACTCTCATATAACATGCTAAGGAACTCAATTGATGCTTCTGTACGATCCAAATAATACTGAGAGTCATATATGCGACAATTTGCATCATTTTCAGATAAAATTGTGCTTTCTTTTTTGGCTATGCATAGAAGATAGATATTTTTTCAGCATTAACTTAACACATACTTATGAAAGTTGATGGGGTTTTTTTTTATATAATTGTTTTACTGTCTTATGATCCACATGCTGCACTGTCTGTTTCCACAGGCTGGCAAAACTTTAAGTGCAAGAAGATGGCATGCATCATTCACTCAAGATGGTCGCTTGGATATTGCCAAAGTGCTTAGACGAATCCAACGGGGGGTAATCATTATTTATGAGTATACTGCTCAGATGACTGAGTCTTGTTGGAGTCATATATTATGATTGAGTGTGTGAACATGCGTCTGGTTGAGTTTAGTTCTGCTGGATATTTGTTGCAACTATCTCAACATGATCTAAAACAATGGGATGTTGCCCAGATCTGATAATTCAATCTGGACCATGTCTCATGGCACCCAAATGATGCGCTTAAGCTAAGCAAGATGAGATTATTATCTTATATATGCTCTCTCCCTCCGTTCCTCTGTCCCTCTTTTGGCTGGCTGGCTGGGTGGGGGTCACAAATCACTATTAGTCCCCGCTTTGTACCCTATGATTGTTCTTTTATCTGATTTGCCACTTTGTTGTCAGCTTGTCTTTCACTTCCATCATTACTTCTATAATATTACTTCATACTTTTGTTCAAAAATCTCATACAGGAACATTTTTAATCTCTATTTTACCCTTCTCTGCAATTTGGGCCATTTATGAGCCGGTAGTAGTTTCAGAGCTATATTACAATATGGTTTTGTTAAATCTTGTTAGAGTTAAGCTATTTGGAAAAGTGAGAGTCTGCTTTATCCTTTCTTGCTCTTAAGAATAGTTATGTGCATCACAAAGGGTTTTAGTGGATATATGTGGGACAATCCGTGCCATGCACTCATTAATAACTGTACTTTTCAAAAGCCATCATGTGGTTATAGAAATTGCTAACTCGCTCAGTCTTTGCTACAGTTGGATTCATGCTGCCTATCTTTTTTCTCCTCTGAAAGACTGGTATGCTATCATTTAGCTGTTACCAGGGCAAGGGTTTGCTTTTAAATCTAGCCTGATACAGGGGTTTGTAGTTTGCTAGTGAAAAGCTTCTGACAGTTAGTAGACATAGTATTGTTTTTCTGTTTCAAAATGTGTCCGAGTTCTTATGGAATCCATACCTCTGTTCTTGAATATGTAATGACAATCTTATGGCTACTATTCTCTCCGTGTGTATGTGCATTTATAATCACTATGAGAATGAGCCTGCAACTACACTATGACCCGTTCCTATAGTTTTATGTATATTAATGTAAACTTTCTCCTCCCTCCTTTTATCTGCTTTTGACACTGTTCTCTATGACAGAGACACAATGCCACCATATAATGGTGATTTAGCATAACAATCTGATGTGCAGTGTATCTTGCTGACAGCATATATGATGCTTCACTGTCATGTTGAAAAATTTAAAACCGTGCTTTTATTCAAGTTTTTATTCTCTCTGACTTGTGCTCTATTACTGCTGTTCATTTTTATAATTTATTCAGGGTGTTCATCCTTCAATTAAAGGGGTAGTATGGGAGTTCTTGTTAGGCTGCTATGATCCTAACAGCACATTTGAAGAACGGAATCAACTTAAGGAACAAAAGAGGTATATATTCATCTAAATATATATTTTGTAGACTTTGTAATTCACATTAAGAAAATTAGAAGAACATAACTATAGTCCACGAATTCCTGTGGTCCTCTAAGTTTGGGTATCTTATTATTAGGGAATGCAATTAAAATGTGTTTAGTATGTGTTCTAAGAGGGTTGATGTGCTGGAGTAGTATTTCATCTTCCCTGGTATTTCACTTTTATGAGTAGCTAATGGAGGTGGGAGGAAAAACATATTACAGAAATGAAACATATTTATCCTATAACTGCTAATGCCATCATCTTCTGGTTGCCACTGTCAGCAGCTCGCACTAGCATCCTGCTGCTGCCGCTACCATTGCCTCGAATCACTATTGTCTCTTCCCATCACCATTACTGCCACCACTGCCATAACTTCACTGTATGGCAAACATGGGTTAAATGTTCATATTTTATTTTTCAAATCAAAATGGTTACCTCAGAGATGGCCATGCTTTCTATTCAATTTTACCCTTTTTGTCTCATCCTATGAACCATAAAGTTAATCATGTCTTCAGTTTTCTGCCTATAGCATCTTAAATTAGTTTTACATGAGACATTGAGCAGTTTCCCTTGTTTCTTTTAATAGGACCTTGAATTGATTTTCTTTAAAGCTAACTGGCATTTCAATTGCCAGGGCGCTTACCCCAAATCTGGTGTCCCCCCCCCCCCCCTTTCTTTGTCCTTAATTTAAAATAGAGAATTAGCTTTTTGTAAATTTATCATTCAGGCAGCAGTATGACACATGGAAAGCTGAGTGTCAAAAGATGGTTCCAGTGGTTGGTAGTGGAAAATTTATTACATCACCTGTCATCAGTGATGATGGTGAGCCAATAGATCCTTCTTTGATAGGGATCCCAGTTTCAGATAAGAAAGTTCTGCAGTGGATGCAGACATTACATCAGATTGGTATGTATATGCTGTTGCATATTTTTTAAATACTGGATAGATATCTACATTCCCTTTTTTTTGGTTCTGCAACTTTTGCTACATGGTCTTCACTAAATTGGTTAGCAAACGAGTCTCCCTCACGCAGAGGAAAAGTATTCTAAACATAAAGGTCTAAATTCAAGAAAAATAAGAAAAAGAAATGATGGATTACATATGTAATGGCACCATCATAGCTCATGTAGCATATAATTTATACTGCCATAAATGGTCACTTGTTAACGTGAATCTGAGAAGTAAAACAGACTTGATTAAGGATGAATGGCTTGCGCCTGAGTTCTCATGATGGTGTCATATGCTCCAATGATGTTCACAGTGCATTAGCAGTACAAGAAATATGCTAGCTACATGCATTTATGCTGTTAATGTTTCCTCAAAAAATGTTTGCTTATGGTTTGTTAGTAATTAATTTCTTTCAATAACCATCCATACTGGTAATTGACTACTTGGGATGTAGGTCTGGATGTTGTTCGAACAGATCGAGCACTTGTCTTTTATGAGACTGAGGCTAACCAGGCAAAACTTTGGGATGTTCTAGCTGTTTATACCTGGCTGGATGATGATATTGGTTATGTGCAAGGTGGATTACTAGTTTTCATCTTTTTATTGTTAAATTGAAGTAACTTCAGGTTGAGACATTCAAAGGGGCTAATTCCTTTGCAGGAATGAATGATATATGCTCGCCTATGGTGATTCTTCTTGAGAATGAAGCAGATTCTTTTTGGTGCTTTGAGCGTGCAATGCGAAGGATGGTATGCTACACATATTATCGTGACAGTTTTGCCTACAGGGATTCTTCTGGGAAGTTGATATGTAAATGAGAAAGTAACCACTACGTAATGGCCTACAGGGATTAATAAGTATAAATAAAATTGCAGAGGTTCTTTTATTCGAAAACATGCCTGGTTGTTCTGAAGATCATTATTTTCCACTGAGCCTTGGGTTTTACTTCATTTCTGCATGTCAATTACTGGTAATATCATTCTCATATATATTCTAGGTCAGACTTTGAAACAAGTTGCATATCTTGAGATTTATCCCTGGAATTACTACTGGAACTATTTCCTGCTGGAACAGGGAAGTGATATAATTGTGACCAGGAAATAATGAGACTAGAAGAGGCGTTGATAGGAGTTTCTCTGTTCTTTTTTGGGTTCTTGTTTTGCTACTGTGTTTTAGTTCCTCCTTTTTTTTCACCACTAGCAGAAATATTGTTTTTCGCTTCTCCTTAAAAAAACAATTTTTATTCTGATATTTGTTCATGGAAACATCTATAGCTGCAAAAGAACTGTGTAACTTAATCATAAAACACTCTAGAGTTGACATTAGCCTCATTCTAGCGGTTTCTGTTGCTCTTGTTCTCATTTCAATACTAGCTAAATGTTTGTCCTCAGATTATGAATTTTTCTGGTGTGTTTACACTCCTGCCATTGTTCCATAACAGAGAGAGAACTTCAGGACCAGTGCAAGTTCAATGGGGGTGCAATCTCAGTTGAGTACACTCTCGCAGATAATTAAAACTGTTGATCCCAAGCTTCACCAACACCTTGGTATGTGAAACTTGCATGGGCAGCTTCTGATATCTCATGAATAATATTTTTTTGGTTCAGATTTTTCCCTATCTTTTCCTTTTGACTGGAATTAGAGTCAAATGCTCCAGAGTGGTAAACATGCTTTTCAGTTTAAGGAGGCTGATGTTTATGGGAAATAATTCCCTTTGACATTCATGTTTTGAGGTTGCCTGATAACAGAAAACTATACACCACTGCACATATGTGCTATCATTTTATTATTATTTTGGCTGTAGTAGTAAGGATTCTTTCTCTAAAGGAGAAGTTGCTCGTTTGACCCCCAATCCTTAAATTTACCTTAACTCATAGGGAAAAATTATATTTGTATGAATGTCCCAGAAAACAGCTCCTGAACTTCATATCTTTTTATTTTGCAGAGGATTTAGATGGTGGGGAGTATCTCTTTGCGTTTCGCATGCTGATGGTTCTTTTTCGCAGAGAATTTTCTTTTGCAGATACTTTGTATCTTTGGGAGGTAAGGAAGAATTAATTTCTCGATATACTTTCTCAATGAATGAGCTCATTGGGAAATTGAGGAGCTATACTTTTCTGGTTCCTTGGCAAATTTTAATGAGATAAATAGCTTGGAGTATATATCAGCTCCAAATTAATAAGCTCATTATAAGACATAATATAGATTGTTTTCAGTTGATGTGGGGCATGGAGTACAACCCAAACATCTTCTCATTATATGAAAAGTCAGAGGATAATGCAACAAAAGATGCCGCACCTGCAATAAATGACAAATTGTTGAAGCAATATGGCAAATTTGAGAGAAAAAATTTGAGGACTGGGCAAACAGAGCAACATAGTGCACTAGCTGTTTTTCTTGTTGCAAGTGTTCTTGAAATCAAGAATAGGCGGATTTTAAAGGAGGCTAAGGGTGTGGATGATGTTGTCAAGGTCTCTCTCTTTATGTTCCTTGGTGTAGATGCATATATGTTATTACTTAAGTTCATGCATCTCACATGAACCTTGCTCTCCAGATCTTGGGTGACATCACTTCAAATCTTGATGCTAAAAGAGCATGTACTGAGGCATTGAAAATTCAGAAAAAGTACCTGAGCAAGGTAAGTTTCATTCTGTCTTCCCTGCATTTAGATGCATGTTCTCTTGACTGTTTTGGAGAAGCAGGGAGTTTTTATGGAACAGGAATGATGCAATGGACTATCTATTTCCTTATGATCTTGAATGACCAATAAATCTTCCTTTGTATTTTGCTATGCTTTTGTTCTTGGGGGGAGGGCTGGGTGGTAGGATGTGTGTTTAAAATCATGCTAGATAGAGTTGAAAATTTACATGAATGAGATAATAGGAAAGGAAATAAGCAATCTATTATTAGAACACGCATCATGAATTCATGCATACGTCTCTACTTCCTACTTTCTGTTTTCACGCAAATCAAGTACACTTTTTATTCATTTTTTTATGTGGCTTTCATACAAGAAATGTGAAATTTTGTAATTGTTGTTTGTTCATGCAGACCAGGAAGGCATGACAATACTAAATTTTTTTGCGCCAATCTGGTAGCAGCGATGGTTACTGGGTCTTCTTTGAGGTTTTCAGTTGTTCATGATAGGCTATTCCTTCTTTTCTTTTCTTTTTTTCCTTTTTTTTAATGAATAGTGAGCAGTCCCCTATTCTTTTGTTGACTCCATTTATGAAAATCAAAGCACATTTCTTATATAGAATATTTTTCTGGGTGCCAAAAGGATTTTTTGTTGAGACCTTTGTTTATACTACAAGATGGCCTGCTTATGCCTTCCTCCCTGAACTATAGTCACATATTTATCAACAGTGTCATTTTTTGCTATCATATCTTTTATTGTAGGTGTTAAGCTAAAATACAAGGATGTCTTAATAACCGAATATGGTGAAAATTGACTATTAAAAAACTCATGAGTTAGAAATACTTCCATGTCTAGATGATTTCGTGATTCATAATTTTCAAATATTTTTTATAGCATTAAAGAGGGCAAAATTCCATATATTGGGAACAAGATATATTGTGGGGAATGGAGATGAATCTCTTGGCTTTAAGATTACAAGTTAACCCTGATATGGTGATTCTTTTAGAAACCAAAGTTAGCATTAGTTCGGGCTGCTGATGTCTTTATGCATTATACGATGAGGGGCATTTTTAATATAAAAATTATATTGGTATATGTGTTAAAATAAATTCGAGAATTATCTTTAAAAATTCATAAATATTCCTTGAGGCTAAAAGGTGAATGTTTCAAATAACAAAACTTATACAACTTAATATTTAAAGTCAATTACGTATAAAACAATTAAAGTCAATTAAAAATGGAAAAAAATTATTAAGATGTGCCATGGAGACACCCTATTTTTATACTCCTTGTGATACTTAAATTTCTCAAATGTGCTATGGGTGTATTTTATTTTACACAAGGCTAGAGACACTTTTAAAAAATTTGTGTTATAGAACACTTGTGAAAATGGGATGCACTAATTGACAGCCAGTTACAAATCTCTCTTAAAAATATCAATCAATTGGTGTATCAAAGATTCATAATAAACAATTACAGACTTGTACCCCATACAAGTATTGCAATGCATGGGTTTGAATCCCCTCTATTAAATTGAACATGAAGACATCATATTCTAAAAAAAACATGATACGATTCGAATTCATAATGCACGAATAATTATTTTTTATAACATTAATTACTTTTGAAATGAAATTAATTATTTTTTATAAATATATATATATATATACATGATATTATATAAAAATTTAATGTTTATGAAATATTACTGTGAGAATTTAACGTCTCATTAAATATTAATAAATAATTCTGTCATAAATTTATATAATATATATATTAGTTTTTTTCTGGAATAATGCTCATCCTTGATAAAGTTGGAAGTCGCTAAGGAAAGAGCGTTAAAAATGTGGGGGAGAAAAATTCCTGTGGGGCCCACAACAAAGATCGCCATCCTCCAGCTCCAAACTACCACCCAAAAATGGAAGAGAATTCGCGCGGGATCGTGCACTGTCATATGATCATATCCTCTAAGAATCTTCTCTACATTAAACACGTGTCGTTATTTGATAGGCGGTAATGGACCTCGAAACCAAAAGCGTAAAAAACAAATATCTCTTTCTGCAACGCGGAACTGCATCTGCGAGCACCCCGACAGACAGCAAGTCGGCGACTGCGGCGTGTCGCTATCGGCTTTAACAGCCCCCGCGGCTGCCTTCGTCCGCAGGTTTCTGTTGGCTTACCCAGCTACTTTTTCACTTATGGAGCCAATGCCTTGAAAGCTCGAACGGCCAGAGAGGGGCTATTGTTTTGTGATGCGGCGTCGTTTTATTCGGGGTAAATGTCGTACACCTTTCACCACCTGCTGGTTGGTTTGTTGTTTTTGGCACTGTGGCCTTCTGACTGCTGTCCACTGGCCCCGACATTTTTGTCTTTTACTTTTACGGGCCGATTTTCATACTGTCCCGAAAATACTGTCATATTAATACTCAAAAGAAAATTATTGTCATATCCTTGCTTCTCCCCTCTTAACTACCTCCTTACATTTGTTTTTCTTTGTGAAATTCAATATATCTTTATCCTTTTCAAATTTTAAAATAATAAAACACACTAAATTGGTAATTTTCCAATTACGTTTTAAAAGAGGGGGCACAAACGCATAATTAAAAAGAGCCTAATCCATTGATCATTTGCTTTATAGGGTGAAATTTTAATTAGGTGACCAAATGATAATAGCATGCAAAGCATAATTGATTTTTGGTTCTCGTTGCATTTCCAGTGTGCACAAGCGTCCAAGACAATACCACTTTGGTAATTTAACAAACCCTGCAAATTGGCAGCAGAAACATGCATTACAGCCTACTCCACAGTACTACTCACTCACTATCCATGGCCTCCTCTGCAGTCTGCAAGTTTAACTCGCCTATTCTCATGACCAGCCCAGTGGAAAGTGGAAACCATAGCTACTATAATATCCGTATTGCTTTGGCTCCTTCCCTTCCTCTTTCACCATTCTGGCCGAACATTCTATGCTCTCCCTGACTCCCTTCTCCTTCCCCTTTCCACTCACCCACCCACCTTTTTCATTTAACCACTTGTGACTTCCCCATTTATCATTTGACCACGAAACCCAAACCTCACTATGCTTCTCTCTTCTTCTGTTTTCTCTCCAATGACGCTGTCTCCTCTATTTTCCACTCTTACTCTCGTAATTATCTTGTCCATGGTGGTTCTTTCGCACCAGCAACCTGCACTGAGCGCGGCCGAACAGGAATCGGTTTACCAGGTCCTCGACTCAATCAACTCGGCCATTTCCTGGCGTTCCATCTTCTCAGACGACCTCTGTGTCTCTGCCCCTCACGGCGTCGTCTGCGACTATCTCTCTGAATCTAGTGGTACAGGAGTCGTTGAAACTGCACACATTGTAGAGTTGAGTTTCGGGTATGTTTCAGATTATACTCCTAACCCACCTTGCTCCCCCAACGCAACCCTCAACCCTCTTCTCTTCACGTCTTTCACGTACCTCCGGAAGCTCTTCTTTTACAAATGCTTCAACGAAACTTGGGTTTCAGTGCCCAACGTTTCTCCCAGTTTCGGTTCGAGTCTTGAGGAGCTTGTATTTATCGAGAACCCTTCTTTAGTCAGCCCTTTGAGTAGCATACTCCGAAATATCACGAATTTGAGGAGGCTAGTTTTGTCTGGAAACGGTGTTTATGGTGAAGTTCCTCATCTGATAGGTGATTTGGTTAATCTAGAAGAGATAACGCTATCAAGAAATCAGCTTGCTGGTGAACTTCCGGGGAGTTTAGCAAGTTTGAAGAAACTGAAGCTTCTTGATCTTAGTGCAAATAATTTTGAAGGGTGTGTCCCTGAATCACTGGGTAGTCTCACGGAGGTTCTGAAGCTCGATCTCAGATCCAACAAATTCATTGGTAAAATCCCAGAAAGTCTAAGAAACTTGGAAAACCTAGAGTTTTTGGACCTCAGCTTCAACCGGTTTGGTAATTTTGGAGTTCCTCTGTTCTTGGGAGAAATTCCCAGACTGAGGGAAGTGTACTTGAGTGGGAATTCACTGGGTGGGAAAATTCCAGAATTATGGGAAAACCTTGGAGGTGCCAAAAGAATCGGGTTTTCAGACCTGGGTTTGGTTGGGAATATCCCAGCCTCAATGGGGTTTTATCTCAGAAATCTGTCATATCTTGGGCTTGATAACAACAAGCTTGAAGGGCGTGTGCCTGAAGAGTTTGGCCTACTGGAGTTGGTAGATGAGATCAACTTGGAGAACAACAATTTGAGTGGTAGAGTCCCATTTTCAATTAAAGTTGGAGAGAAGCTAAAGTTAGCAGGAAACAGTGGACTCTGTGTAGACGACACGTTGAGGCATACTAAAAACAGAGGCAGTTTGGGGCAACTAAAGCTCTGCAAGAAACCAGATATTCCTAATGCTGTCTTTTTCAATGGGGTTTCTTTGGGGTTCTTTCATCCTTATATCTTGTTCTTGTCTCTGGGGATTTTGTTTGTCTTTATAGGATTATAACCATCCATCCGAAGAGACGAATAGTAGGTCTATTTCAACAAATGAGATCAAGTTTTGTTTTTGGCCATTACAGGGAGCAAATTACATTAATAGGTAAGAATTTTAAGAAATGCCATGTAGGAGTGATAGCGATAGTAGGGAAAAAGCAATCATGACAGAAGTACATATATTTCGATTTTGTTTACCCTTATTTTGGTTCCATGATAATGATTTGTTCTGCAAATTTTATATATCCTTTCTGGTATTTGGAGAATTGAAAGCCACAGTAAATAACAGTATATATAGGGTAATCCTTCTATCAAAATGTAAATATCAGAAAAAAGACTAAATCTTCCCAAAAGAATCTAAAATACCATCCAACAAAATATTGGTAATTACAGTGAACTAGTTTGTTAAGGAAGTATAAACAGATAATTAAAAAAAAAAAGAGGGGGGCCAAAATTGAGGCCAAGAAAAGTGCTCTCTGTGCAAAACTTTTAACTTTATTTTTGGTCATGTGCCAAACTGTAACTAATAACATGTAAGTACACCAATTTCTCAAGACATCTCACTATAGTCTTTTTTACTCTATCCATCTTCTTCAAAGGACTTTTGTTTGTTCCTGGACTTGGATATTGACCCAGATGGGGATCCTGGATCCGAATTCTGATCTGTGGTTAAGGCTTTCAATCTCGACCTTGATGACCCACAACCATCAGCTGCATCTTTTGATTTCTTCCTGCGAGACTTTTTGGGAACGTCAGGCAGGCTCCTGGCCGGAGACTCACTCCCTTGGATCGAATCCGCGGGTATGGGGTTCCGTGTCGGTCTGGAGCCATCTGCTGAATCCTTGGCTACTGAACTTTTAGACGACTTCCTTGGTTGCCTTGGTTTTTCTGACTTTTCCCTAGTGGGGGAATCCGTGATACTGCTCATTGACTGCCGTCTAGATGACTTGGGCAACTCGGGCAAGTCCCTACCCGGAGAATTCACAGATCTTGAATCTTTCGATTCTTTTCTGCTAGAATCTATATGTAAAACAGTAATCATAACTCATTAGGATCCTATATAAAAGCACCCTTTTTTAGGTTCTTTACACGTTATTTCAACGAAGAAATAAGCCACTTTGCATGAAAAAGCATGGAAGAAACAGATACACAGGGTACCTTCGGGCTCTTTATTTTGAATGTCCCCATTAAGACTTAGAGGTGCCGATGAATGTCCTGGGGTACCTTTAAACTCGCTAATCTGAAAAAGTCAACAGGACGCCCCCTAAAGGCTTTTTGTGATGGGAAACTTACATAAAAGTACTTTTACAGTGCCATTAAAGACAGGGATATTAGAACTCAACAAGTTTAAGAAAACAAAGCGTTACCCAGCTGGGAGAATTTACAGATGGACCATCCCATCCTATATGGGCCACATGCTTTACATCTGTGGGATTACCAATCTGCATTTCTGGTTCTTTTTCATTCTCTGCGTAGTGTATCAGTGGCATTTCTTGATTAACTTGAGGGAAAAAAAATATTAAAACACCGTTCTCTCTTTTACTTTATTTGGGAACTGAAACAGATTAGAACTACAGTAATTATTATATAAGGAGAAGATTTACTAACCAAATATCTGAGAAATGTATCTGAGACCTTTAAGAAGGCCCTTCACCTTATTGTTGGACATTTTAAACAAATCTGATGTATCAGAATTCTCTGTGCTTTGAACCTAAAATCAAAATTCGACGATAAATCTGAAACCCAGAAGAGAAAACGAGTTATAAATATCAATCAAAATGGAGAGAGCGCAAAAGGAAAGAACTTTCTCTGTTGATCAGGACATTACTCACAATTCCAGCTATTCAAGTCCTCTCTGAAAGGCCAACATTCATGAATTTACGTGTCATTGAATTGAAGAAAATTTCCAATCGAGGTGGATTAGACATACATTTTTCCTTTCTTCTCAGTACCTGCAAATGTGTTCTGATTGTTTTGTCATTTGGAGAAAGAGAAGAATTGTTTTGTCATGGAGGTGGCGATGATGAGAAAAGGGATGAAACTGACAAACAAATTCTGTTTAAGGCATACCCGTCTGTAATTTCGTTATTTCAATGGCAATAGCTTGTTTGTTGATTTTACCCATCAATCAAAGCCAGAAGCTGATCGAAATTTTAGCTGTGACAATAAGAAGAATCGAAAGAAAAAAAAAAAGTAAAATCTTGAACGTGCTATATTTAGGAAGGTTTGAACAGGAATGACGTCAATGTGAATGGGTTACAAAAGTTCGTGAATGTTGGTAAATGGTAATTGCTAATTTCCCGGAAGGAAAATTATAAAAAGGAAAATAACCGACGTGGTATGTTTCCCATGCTACTCTAAACACACAATCATACCTCCTTAATTCTTTGAGTTCCCATTTACTTGGAACTTCAAAATGGTCACTTCAATGGAGAAATCCTTAAGAAAGTGAAAATGTAATTTAGTCATTAGTTGATGACATAAAAAAAGAAAAAATAATGGACAAGTTACCCGGCAGTTAGTTCTAACTGGCAACATTTGATGGTCCGGATTCTGTATAAAAGGTCCAAACTTGAATTACTATGGCAGTTAGTTCTTACTATCTTTTTCAAATTGTTTTCCATCATTAATATGATTTCTTAATTTTATTGGTCAGTAAAACAGAACAGCATTGACTTAGGCTATTCTAATCAACAGAACTTGCCTAGAAAAGGAGTGAAAGATTGATTAAATTCTAATCAACAGAACTTGCCTAGAAAAGGAGTGAAAGATTGATTAAATTACTATGGCAGAACTGTAAAAAAAATGATGCTCTGCTTTCATGATGCTTCATAACAAAGAACTTTACAAAAAATACTAAAGTGCAAATGAGTAATGACTTTCAAAAGAATATTTGCAAAAAAAATTTATTGAACACAGATTTTTTATTTTTAATAAATAGTACCAAAATTGAAAATAACGATATTATGAATTTAACAAACTCGTAGATTAATGAAACATGTCGCATATGAAAAAAAAAATAAACGAAGGATATAAGAATTTAAGATATAAGAAAATAATCTAAATAGGGTTGATTGAGATATTGCTGTGATAGATATTACATATGGCAAAAAGAAATTAAGTATTTATTTATGAGTTGATTTTTTTTGGACAAGTTTACGAGTATTGGATTGAAGATATGACGTCCAATGCCTAAAGCAAAGCCCAGAAGTATTCTTATTGCAACCCACTTTTCCCAAAAGAAAGCCCAGTAACAACCTCGTAATTCATTGTGGCGGCATGACATGAAATTACCAAATGCTTCTACTCTTGCCCCTAAAGGACAGTTCCATCCCGGACGCGTACATTGACTGCTAGATTCTCGTGTTTTTTGAAACTGTTAAATTACGCGGGTCTGAAAGCTCCGTTCCCGTTTTCCGTTGGACGGGGGACCTAACCTAATACCCTAACCCCCAAGATTCCGAGTTGGTGCATCTCTTTTGCTGTGGAATTTCACTTCACCAAAAATTAATCGAAGAGAATGGCGATGGCTGGGTTGTACAGGCGGTTACTTCCTTCCCCACCTGCAGTTGAATTCGCTTCCTCTGAAGGGAAGGTTGGTCGCACTTGTTATGCCCTTCACCTGCACCTCTCTCTCTCTCTCTGTGTATTTAAATCGAGGCATTTTCTGTGCTTATTGCTGGTCGTTTTTAGTAGTGTTTCCTATTTAGATAATTTAGCTTCAGACTTCAGGGTAAATTATTTAGTGGGTAATTGAAGGTTTCTCAGGCTAACCTAGAAGTAAAATAAAAATAAATTTTGCGGAGTGGTTTGGAGTATTTTAGTATAAGGGTATTCTTGATTTTGTTTCCGTAATGTAAAGTTCTTTTTAGTGAGTGGAAAGGTGATGTTTATCAATAAGACAGAAAACATATTACTTGATGGAGGAAATAGTATGACTCGCTCTTTATGCTAATGCTTGGATAGAATCTATATACGCATGATTTTTTCTGTAAGAACTTTTTTCACATTTGGTTTTTTTATGCATAGAACCGTCAATTTAAATTTCTACTAGATATTAACCCAATCTTGCTGAATTTCAGCAACTTTTTCTTGAAGCCATTCAAAATGGAACAATGGAAGGCTTTTATAGGTTAGTTTCTTATTTTCAAACACAATCAGAGCCTGCATACTGTGGATTGGCAAGCTTATCCATGGTCTTGAATGCTCTTGCTATTGATCCTGGAAGAAAATGGAAAGGTACAAAAATGTTTGCATGTGCAATTATAATTTACTGTGCACATTTGACTAATATATTAGGACTTCATTCAGTCTGAGGATACCTATTATAGTTTTTTGAATCCGTCCTCTCTTTTCCAATCTCATAAACAGAATGGAGTCTCTTTCTGCCTAAGGATTTGGGTGACGGAATGGAGAAGCTGGGACTCAATGTGATTAAAGATTTTTTAAGTATAAAAACCATGCAATTCCTGCAGTTGTGGTCTAATCAAAATCTCCACAAGCTTTTTTATTTATTTGAATTGATCCTATTCCTAATCATGCTTAAGATTTCATAAATTACCTAAAAATTATTGTTAAAAATTAAAATATGCTTTTTGTCCATTCTAAGAGGTAGTTATAATTACTAATCTGATGCCAATATACTTTATTTACAGATTGCTTTCTCTCTATTTCCTTGGATACATCCTGACATTTTGCTGTCTTCTTATAGAGTGGGCCTAGTGGCCGCTGATTTTTTAATTGAATAACATAACTTATTATCCGCAGCGAAAATTCCTTACTATATATGTTTTTTTAATTTTTTGATCTTATTGGTTGCATTTTATTCTTTTCTAATTATTGAATTAGATCAACATGGCTTTTGTTTCCATTGTAAAATGTATTTCTCATTGTATATTTGTCTATAGGACCTTGGAGATGGTTTGATGAATCTATGTTAGACTGTTGTGAGCCTCTAGAAAAGGTCAAAGCTAGAGGTATCTCTTTTGGGAAGCTTGTTTGCTTGGCTCATTGTGCTGGAGCAAAAGTTGAAGCCTTTCATTCAAATCAAAGCAACATTGATTACTTTCGTAAACATGTCATGAGGTGTTCAACTTCTGATGATTGTCATGTAATATCGTCATACCACAGAGCTGCTCTCAAACAAGTATGTATTATGGTACTTTGACATAATGGGAAATGACCAAATTTGGTAGTTTTGGTCATTGATTTTTACCATCTTCCACTCTAAGTAGTTCCTATCGTTGACCATTGTGAATCCATTTTTTTTCTATAAAATATCCTCGGTATTCAATATTGATTCATATTATTTTATTATAGAAGAAATGGTGGGAATACTAATTAAATTTTGAAGACAGTCAGGAACTGGTCATTTTTCTCCTATTGGTGGCTATCATGCTGGAAAGGACATGGTGCTTATTTTGGATGTCGCACGTTTTAAGTATCCTCCTCATTGGGTCCCACTTACACTTCTTTGGGAAGGCATGAACTATGCTGATGAAACCACTGGACAATCCAGGGGGTAGGTTTTCTTGTATCCAATTTTTATACAACTTTCCAGTTGTCTAATTGATCATACTTTTAGAATAGTAATGAAGTTTGAGATCATCAGTTGCATATCTACTTGCCCAAGGATGGGTGTTAATTACCAAAAAGAAAAAAAAAGTGGTTGTTCATATAATAGTTTTTTTTTTTTTTTTTGTAATTGGACCTGGTAATTGTATCATGTTTTCTTTTCTCCTTTCTTTACATTGCTTAAAAATATTTGGCTATCTCAAAACTGGAAGACTTGTTGAAATCAAATCATAATAATTTATTTTACTGAAAAAGGAGGTAGCATGTAAGAACCTTCTTTAGACAACAAAGTTTGAGAGATTTACGATGGCACAGATATACCAAAAGGCAACCTGTTGGAAGTTATATGGCAAATTCAACCTATGTTTTTTATGACTGGAACAACTTCGTTGTTTTTTCTTTCTTTCTTTCCCCCTCTCTTAGAAGAAAATATGTGCTAAAGGATTATTGTATACCTAATGCTTTATGTCATTAAAAGGTTCCTCCTTTTCTCCTTTTTAATGAATAAGTAGCAAATATAAC
>JASKGM010000001.1:9715757-9726188 GCA_034509205.1 Ceratonia siliqua | reverse complement strand
TGACAAAAATACCCTCCATTTCTCAAAATGATGTGTATCCCCTACTCGTAGTGGCTCAGAGAATGCCGTCCTGCACACCCCTTTTCTCACATCACCTGGTCATTCCTCCTGCGACCACCGCACATGGCGGTTGCTACCATCCTTTCAAACAAAAACCCACTCGATTCCACGTTAGAAGGCTCAGACCCATGATGTCATTCAACCAAACCCCACAACCGTCAAATTTAAATTCGTCCATACTCAATTCACTCACCAAGCTCCTCTGGGGCCAATCCCTGCCACCTGGCCTTCTCATCGCCACCGTCCGTACGGCATGGAACTCCACGTGGCGCCTCATGATGTCCCAGCTCGCTCCTTCTGACCCCTCCGGCGGCTACACTAGACCCGCTTCCAAGTTCCGCGCCTCCCGATTCTCCAGGTCGAGCCCAACCAGCCTCCACCTCTATGTGGGCTTGCCTTGCCCATGGGCCCACCGAACCCTCATAGTCCGCGCCTTAAAGGGCCTAGAAGAGGCCGTGCCTGTCTCTGTGGCTTCACCAGGAGTGGACGGGTCATGGGAATTCAAACATGTCGGCGGCGGGGATAGGGATATGGTTAATCCCACTTTGGATAGGGGCAACGGGCGTAAGACATTGAAGGATGTTTATAGGGGAAGAAGAGGCGGGTATGATGGGAGATCCACTGTGCCAATGTTATGGGATGAAGATAAGAAGGACGTTATCTGCAATGAGAGCTATGATATAATTGAATTATTCAATTCCGAGTTAAACGAGTTAGCTGGCAATCCGGGATTGGATCTCTCACCCCCTGAATTGAAGGGAAAGATTGAGGAATGGTATCAAATAATCTATCCAAATGTGAATAATGGGGTTTATAGGTAATGTTGAGACTCGAGAGTTCAATATCACTTGGTTTGATCTTATTGTTTTCTAAGTGTGATTTTGGTAACTGCAGGTGTGGGTTTGCCCAGAGCCAAGAAGCATATGATAAAGCAGTAAATGACTTGTTTAATACACTGGACATGTTAGATAATCACTTGAGCAGTTCGCGCTACCTGTGCGGAGACTCACTCACCCTTGTGGATGTTTGTCTGTTCACTACTCTAATTCGGTTTGATGTTGTGTATAGTGTTCTTTTCAAATGCACCAAGAGGAAGATACTTGAATATCTGAATCTGCATGCCTATATGCGTGATATTTATCAGGTTATTACTAGTTGTCTATTTGTTTTCTCATCGGGGGAGTTCTTGTCTTTAATAAAGGGTTAGTCAACATAAAGTTTAGTTACTAAGCCATGGATGTTGATGCCATCCGCAGATTCCAAAGGTCGCAGCAACTTGCAATTTTACACAAATTATGGATGGATACTACAAAATCCTTTTCCCCCTCAATCCAGGGAGCATTCGACCAACTATGCCATCAGCTTATGAGCCTCAAGTCCTTCGCATGCCTCATGGCAGGGAGTCACTGTCAACAGCTACAGTAGTATTTGTTAAATAGAAAAGCAGGTCTTTTCATACGGTTGACACAAGCATAAAGTATAATCTCTCTTTTCTCTGGCTGGTTTGTAAATTGTATAGCAGGTTTGTTATTTATAAGGATTTAGCTTGCATTTTCTTTGCTTGCTCAACTGTGTCGTCACAAAGTTTGTTCCAGTAATTTTTACACATCCAGTAATGTTTTTTTCTGATAAAAAAGAAAACTGAACAAAGCCTACACAGGAACCATTCTAGGTAACCTAGTACCGAATATATCATCTACCATCAGAGAGCCAACATCCTGAGTAGGACTTGGGAACTTCATCTCAACTGTTAGATTACAAGCATAGTTTGCCATTTCCAATCAATCATCTCTAGTTCTCCCCGCTGGGGAACAAATCTGGTTATAATTCCTATGTTGCTCTCGAAATTTCTTTCCCAGTGTATCCCCCCCTTGCGAAATAACATGTATAAACGATGAACATCTCTTTCACAATGTTAATAGCAACACCCACCACAATAATTGGTTCAAGTATCTAGAATTCCAACCATTCAGGCAATGTTTCCCAATTGTTCCATGCACCTCTCAACCATCTAGACTGTTTAATATGGGCATGAGCATTTCTTTTTCTACTTTCTACAGAAATTGCCAAAACAAATTTTCATACCAATACATCTTGCATACATCGGGCACATGGGATAAACGAAAAAATCCTCAACTGGCAAATCAACAAGCCCTAATGATGCTGCACTAATAAACCAGCCAGAGATACACTACTGCCTAATTCTTTTAAACCCAAAGATAGTGTCTTCAAAAAGCTGTACAAAGCAACTATTTCCCAACCTCCAACCCAAAAAAGAAAAACCATAATTCAGTAGGTTGGGTCTTAAATACTATTCAAAATTAGTTTTATATGAGCATAGCTATCATCTTGCAATTGACGCAGATCTAATGGATCCTGCATCATGGAAGAGCAAAAATGAATTAGTAACATTATACTTACAATGAAAGTAAAAAAGCAAACAAGTACATTAATATTTGACGAAGATGTACTCATACAAGTGTTCCACTAAAATCATCAAAAAAAAATGCCTACAAATAACTTGCATCCAAGGGCTTATCAATTTCATGTAAATATGTATAACACCATAACTCCTGAGGGCTGAGACCAAATAACATGCTAAACGCTTTCACAGTATACGAGCCTAATTTATTCTTTCATGTAGAGGGCAGCAACAGATGTACTCCTGTAAAGATAGGAGGCCGAGTTTTAACTTCTTAGAGTTGCAATCAAACCAATCTGATCCATAGCTAAAGATTATCTGCATCCCTATTCTTGTTCAGCCTGGCCAATATTTGTAAAGTTCATGCACTATAATGATCAAGGATACTTTCAGAAAAGGAAGTAGAGAAAGCTAAACTTGTTCAGTGGAACTAAAGTTTATTTATTAAATTCATTTTGACTCCAATAAACTACCAAAAATCACAAATGTTGCCATTAAACTCTGAAGTTAAGTCTATGATTGGAGACATTAATCTACCACTGGTGATTAACCAGAGAAAAGGAAAGGCACAACCAAAAATATAAGCCCACCCTAGTAATCTATGCATGACATCCAAGTTGCCAAGTAATTAAGAGCTTTCAAATAGAGAACTTATGTGAGTAAGAGGAGCAGTATGAAATTTATTAGACTTCAGGGTACTACCTTTCTGGTGTAGAGGAGACAAAAAGAATTGAGTCTCATCCCCATACCTACACTGAAAAGCAGAAACCTGAATCCCATTGAATCTTAACAGCCTTCTAAACACCTTATCCACATGTCTTCTTAACAAAGTATGAATTGTGACAAGCAGAGTTGGATTAAAGACATGGTAATAATAGAGCCAAAAAAAAAAAACTAAGAATGACCATGACCATGATTTCTCACCAATTGTTACTTGAACCTCCAATTCACGCTTAGAATTGGCCTAGATTTGCTTAGCAATTAAATAAGCCAAAGCAGGGCATAAGCTAGATGAAAACTCAAGCAGGCTAACATGTTACCTTGCAGTTTTCTATTTTCTACAAGAATGCAAGTATTTAAATTTAAATTTTGCATTTTAGTATGTGCAGAGCCTTTCCAACCGCACAAATAGATGAAACCACGCAAAGGAACAAGAACCAATTATCTGAAGCATTGACAATCAGGGATAACGTTCAATATCAATCATGACATCCATGTGATTTTTATAGTAGTTTCTAGATTTTTTATTTTATGAATTCATATTAAATGACACCACACCACCAATTAGATATAGATGTGTGAAAAAAGGATAACTTCCATCAAATAACGTCCCAGACCAACTCAGAAGTGCGCGTAATACATTTCAAAATTATAAGCATGCCTGTAACTTGAAATCCAGGCTGCCAAACAAATTGAAACAAAGTACAGAAAGCTACGGTGCAGGAATTGACATTTTTCAATTAAAGGTAAAGGGCCAGATATTTTATGTTGAAAAGTGAAAATAAATTTATGCACATTACACACAGCAGGAAGATCGAACATACTATTTGATCGCTTCATCTTCCTGCAGAATTTACTGCCACATCTGCAACAAAATGGCTTGACAGGATGCTCTTGGTCATCGAAATCGATGCCATAATCCTGCAAACACATCAAACCCATATTATCATTTATTTTAGAGAACAAACTTAATTCCTAGATTAAGTTGATGATTTGACGAGAGTTGCACAAAATGATCAACCATGAAACTACTAAGTACCGTAATAATTTACTGAATGGTCTGCCATTTAGCCAATGTACATAGCATATATAAATTTAGTAGCTAGCAATAATTAAAATTTTCTTTCAACTTACTCAAAATATCTCAACCCTACCCTGTTATTCGTTCGTAATCTGCACCCTACTTGAGAGTTGAGACTAGAACAAATTAATAGCACCATATAAAACTGAAGCAATCAACATGGCATAGGGACATTCACCAAACACCATATCACAAAACCAAATTTACTCACCCAAGTGAGCTCTTCCAGCGCTGCTATTTTTCTGGATGCGAAGAAGGCAAGCTGCACAATTGAAAACAATAAAAGAATCACTAGACAAAATGCTCTACAGACTCTGTCGTACCAACAAAGGTAAAGATGAAGATGGATTTTCAAGGATTCAATTATTTCATACATGATAGTAGTGATGATCTGGGGTATCAACTTCAACTGGGATCTCAATCAAGTTTGCATCCAAACATCTGGATAAATTAAATTAAATTTTTCAAAAAATCAGCCAAATTTACAATTTCGAAACAACCTATCAGCATAACATAATTAGCAAAAGAGAGGAATGGAACTATAAGAAAAGGCAAGCTAAATGCACACACGTCATAACATCACTAATGAAAAGCAAGTTCTCACAATTTGTTAAGGAGAAATTCTAAGTACAAGAACAAAAATATACAAATCTTTATAAAACTGTGACAATTTTAATACCTGTGATTGATAAACCTAGCAACATTCCCATAAGATGCTGCATCCAAGCAAAGAGCTTCTTCATCCTTAACAACTCCTGAATCCCAATCGGCATCTAATAGAATTGGGCATGTATATTTCCCATTCTTCATGCATTGCATGTTCCTCTCATGCAACTCTTTGGTGGTTAATATTTCTCCAGCAAACTCACACACAAATGCACCTTTTGGCAGGTCCTCTAAGGCACGAAGACCCCATCCTTTTCCTTCAGAAGTAAAAAACACCTATATTGCAAAACAAGATTATTAAAGAAAAGATATATTTAGTGTCCTACCAAGATAATTATAAAAAAAAAAGCATTTACGAATGTAAAGAATATGTGCATCCGACACATCAAATCAACATAAACAAAGAGGCATATGTAAATCGACATGAAGAATTATCTTACAGAGAACACAACAATTACATCAGCACCTGTAACAGTTGTAAAGATTGCTTAAACACTCACCTGCAAGTTGCAAGTTATTCCTTGCTGGACAACCCGATTGCCACATTGTTTCACACAGCCACATTTTATCCAGCATTCTTTGATAAACTTCCTCTTTAAGTGCCCTTTACATGGTTCTAAACAATCATCATTCTTAGATCTTTCAAGTGGGCAATCTTTACAATAGAACTGATGTTGTTGAGGGTTCCGGCTAATGGTAATACACTCTTCCAAGAACTCTTCCTTCACAAGGCTTTCTGATGTGTAAGCATATACACCCCCAGTTTTATTTGCACACGCACAAGGTGTAGATGATAAGAGACAATTGCCCAAACAGGTTGAACAGCAATCCTCATACCCGATGTGAGAAAGAGACACGTTAACATAAGCATCTTGGAATACAATGCTTCGGGCTATATAGTGAAAAGATGAGGGGAAATCATTAGTAGTTTCATTTACCCACGGAATTTTGACACTTTCTTCTCCTTTTGTAAGGTCATTAACATCATGTAGAGACCTTAGATCATCAGGAGTAAGCTGATGCCTTGGAACAACCACCAAACTACCTGAATTTGAAGACATAGTAACATCCAGCCTCTTTCTGTCATCACTTTCTGGAAAATCATTTGTTCTGACCTTGGCAACTAGTATAGCATCATCCATAGCACTCAGACAGTGAGGAGAAATGGGAACGTGTGATGTAACCAAGGTAGCAGAACACTGAACATTGATTGGTCCATTTGAACTGCAAAACAAATCTTCTTTATTGCCTCCAATACTCAGAGCATCACATGCCTTAGATTCCTTCAACACATTAAGACTTGGTGTTATCATTTCAGATCCTTCCTGTGAGTCATCATTTGAATCAGTTCTCAATTCCAACATGCAGTCACACATATCTCTCAATAGTTTCATGACAGAAAAATTTGGGTCAGTGATTTTATATGATCGCAGACATTTATCCTCCATCATTTTTATAAGTTGATCTCGACTAGGCAAACGAAAATCTGGTCTCCCAAGTGCTGAACTGCAGCTCAGAAAAATTTTTACCTCTCCTAACGATGATGAAGCTATCTCAATGTTAGAAGAACATTCTTGTTGGATGGTTGCAACCTCATGGTTTACTTCTTCTTTTGATGAATCACGAATATCTTCACCTTGAACTTCATCTCTGCATTTTGACAATGTGTCATGGCCATCTTCTTTTCCAGGTGCATCATTCTTCACTGGAGAGTCTCTTCCATTTGGTGGTTCTTTTGAAGGATAACACATCCAAAACCAAATTCATTAAACAATCATCAATTCCCAGTTGAAATTATGTTGGCAACACAATATGTAAAAGGAAAAAAGTATGATGCAAAAATATTTTTTTTTTTTGGTTCAAGATTGGAAGATAAAGACTAATAAGGTCAGCAACCCAGGTTCCATCCTCATCGGATGTGCCAATGGAAGCATACAGTGAGCTCCAGTCTCTCAGTTGACAACTATCCTGATCCTAAAAGGAATTAAAGCTTTTCCTGTACTTTCCTAAAAATGTGTTCTCATATAGTCTGCAACCTTAACAGACCAAGTAAATTTAGCCAAGTTTCATACTTTCAGTCCAACGGTTGCAGTCCCAATGAATATACAGTATGTACCATCGAAATCTACATAAATTTACCACATTAAGATGCCATGCCATTATAAACAAAAGCTTACAAAATTCAAGAAACTTCTCATCAAGGAAAAATAATACCAGGATGAATCACGGCAATGGGAACCACATAATCTTGCAATTCATCAACAGGCTCATCCTTGGGCTTAATTAATGCATGAATACGAGGCATTTTGTTTTTCGGTAATGGTGAGATTCCTGGTTCAGCTGTCAATTCTTTAAAGGGCACTTCCAAGGGCGCTCTTTCAGATACAAGTCTTCTTCCTCTGGGAGCAACTTGTGGTGATACAGGTTGCTTTCCCTTATCAACAATACTATCTCTCATTGGAACTGGGCATATTTCTGTCCCTGAAACATCAGACTGAGATGACATTGCCATGTAATGAGGCTGCTGTCTGGAACAATTTTCAGGTAATGTGTCATCTGCTTCTATTTTAGGCTTTTTTGATGGTGAGGCAGCTGAGCTGGGGCCACCGATAGCCAGAGCACGTGAAGCCTGACTCTCTTGGCCTCTTAAACGCAACCTCTTCAATGGCCGCACTGGCTCATCTTGCATCTGAGCTTCTTCTTCCATCTCTCCTTCCTGGTTGTTTGACAAGCAGAAGACATTTCAGCAGCTATAGGCAGAAGATCAAGAAAGTAATACATATAAACAACTATTCCAACCAAGTATGACAAGTGTTACACACATCAATGTTCTTGCTTTTCTTTCTCTTTTTCTGAACCTGTTAAATAATATAAAGTGTATGAGAGTATAGAAGATACCAAAGCATTGGAGGGGGGGGGGGGGACAATTCACTGATGAGGTGGAATATTCACCTCATTTTCCTCCTCCTCAAATATAGCATCTGCAAGAACTCGATAGTTCTCTTCTTCAATAAGTTCCCAGTTCTTATCGTACAACTTAAGAAGTTTCTTCAATACCGGTTTCACTTTTACTTCCTGAATCCCAAGAACTGTCATTGCACGATAGGCTGCTGCCACTTTTGGATTCGGCGCCATATATAATTAGCCAACAGTTATTTCTGCTACAAGATCCCAAATGCAAAACGCACAAGAATTTCACAGATTCCTGAGATGGGAAATACAATATATGATTTATAAGTATTTTTGCTAGTGCACCTGAATATTTTTCAGGTAGTAACTTACTAACTTAGAAAGCAAAAAGCAGGAAAGAACACAGACATATGTCACATATCAGATACTCAACTTTTCAATAACTGAATAACTAGACACAAAAACTAAAAACCAAGACTAAAAACAGAAAAAAAAATTCACTGGAAAAAAAAGGTTCCATTTTGAATTTTATATACAAGATCTTATTCTATCAATATTCTTCTCAAAACAACTTCTTCAGACATAAACATTGTCAAATTTTGAAATCAGGCAAAGCATAGTTTGAAACAGGTACAAATTTTGAAAGCTTGACCAATCTATCAAGAAAATTTGGGTCATTATTTGACAATGTAACTAATATCAGGTGCTCATGGACAGAATTTGGTGCGCAACATGCCAGCAACACCCACCTTAACAATGGGTCATAGTAGTATGTGTTTAAATATCGTTCTTATCAGCTAACACACTTCAACTACTCCATCCTTCGTTGGACAAACAAATTTAAGGCATGTGGGAAACACATAATAATGGCATGCATACAAAAGGAAGTAGTTAAAGAAACCTACTGTACCTAGTAATGTAACCTGTTCAAGGTTTCTTTAATTAAAATAAAATAAAATACCAGACATGCACTGCAAGATCTCTGGAAACTTTGTAAGGAAACCATGTCAGTGCAAGCTATTTATAACATTTGCTTACCACAGCAATAAAAAATGAGTTACTAATTTTGCTGTCACAGGAAATTTTTCACTTCAGTAACGTGGTTGTCTTTCTAGACTTCAAATATAAAGTAAAAACGAAGAAGACTACATTGATTAGTAGATGAGTAGATACTTAAGGCAACCCGCCGTTGATATAATGTAGCACATTTAAAGAGAGCTAGGACAACTGGGCAGCTGTATTTTCCTGCTCCCCATGCAATATGATGGGGGAAAGGAGACAAAGCGTAAGAACATGACGGAATATTGGAATGTTAAGTAATAACAGAGAATTAAAAAAAAAAAACCCCACACACGCACACACATAAATGCGATGAAAATCTTGTGTTCAGCTTTAAAAGCCTGGATAAGCACTACGATAGACCCGATACTTTAGACATGCTCACAGCCATACCACAAAGCAAACAACCAGAACCCTCAACTAAAACTCACAGAGTACATAGAATGGAAACTTTTCACGCACTGTACATTGAATTGACCAGCCGAAACTTGAATATCGAGTGCACCCACCAAAACCTGGAAGTCACTCAAAACTAGAGAGGAAACAAAATAGAAAAATAGAATAATCGTCAAACCCGCAAACACCCTAGCTCACTAAGTAAAAACTGAGAGTCTTAAAAGTCAATGCCCTTTATTTTTGGGGAAAAATAGTAGGGGGAAACGAAAACAGATTTCGTAGTAAAAAATAAAAAATAAAAAATAAAACTATTTAAGCTTCAAAACCCAACAAACGGTGTCTCAGAAAGAGTAAGAATGCGAAAGGACGACAATGTGCGCGGGAATCGTCACAGACAAAACCTTGAATGTCGCAGCGCTAAGCAAAAGACGCCTCTGAAGCCAACTCTGTTCAGAAGCGAGAAAATCTGCTGAGGAGAAAAATTGAACTCAAAGCCCAAAGATGGAAACCCAAAGATGTTACAAGGATTTTTGAATTCTGAAGTTTTTTTAAGAAACAAAAAAAAAACAAACAAAGTTTCGGAGGGAACAAGGGATGAGTGGGAAAATAGGGCAGAGAGAAATGAAATTATTTTGTTTTACCTCGCTTTGACCTTCGCTCATTATTTTCCCTCTTTTCCTGTTTTTCCTTTCAGCGGCTTCACTCTTCACTTCAGCGTCCTTTTTACAGTGACGATGAGAACTCCGAAGTGGTCCCTCGTATGAAACGCGTGGCCATCACGCTTTAGCGAGAAAAAATAATGTTACTCATAAACAAATAAATTTTACAAATTTCTGACAAACTAAAATAAAAGAGTGATAATTGATAGAAGAAAATGTTTAGTAAATTGAGATAATAGTAATTATTTGAAGACAAATATAATAATATAAAGTGAGTTTTTTATAAAATATCTTTGAGTAAATAATTTGTGAGAATAGTATTTTTTAAACAAATTATAAGAATTAATTTGAGGTACCGAAGAGGTGTAAAGTGAAGTAAAACAAGGTGCAATGCAATTAGAAGGGAAAGAGTAATATTGTTTTATGAATTTTTCTAAGCAAACACCCTTATTTTTTTT
>JASKGM010000001.1:9674617-9710560 GCA_034509205.1 Ceratonia siliqua | reverse complement strand
GCTTTCTTCGTGTACCTTTTGACATGTAATTGCTTGATATTTTAGTGATTGATATGCTCTTCCTCTGGGCAAATGTTGTTTAATTATTGATGCTTTCTTGTCTTTGCTTTCTTCGTGTACCTTTTGACATGTAATTGCTTGATATTTTAGTGATTGATATGCTCTTCCTCTGGGCAAATGTTCGTTCTGTGTATGAGTATATTTTTGAACACATACTGCATAAATGTTGATGATATGTGGGAAATTTTTTATTTGTTCACTGAGAGTCTGAGGTGAGGTCTTTGTTACTGAAATTTTTACCAGTGGTAAGTGTCATTTGTAAAACGTTGATTTAAATGGATATACTTTTAGAAAGATTTAGGCTTGAATTCTCAGGCAGACATCAGAGGTTCCTTGTCATGAATCTCTTGATCTGAAGGAGTTTTAGAAATCAAATTCTAATATTCTTTATGGTACATAAGTTTTTTTTCCCTCCAAATTGGAAACTGCATTTCTGTGACAGTTACATCACTGAGATTTGAAATTAATGATTTCTGAGCATTCTTTGATCATAAAGCATCAAGTTGATTCTTGATCTATGATAATTCTAGGTGAAGTAAAATCTGTCTATGTGAGAAACTTGCCTGCAACTGTTACTGAAGCTGAGATTGAGGAAGAGTTTAAGAATTTTGGTAGAATTAAGCCAGATGGAATATTCATTAGGGTCCGAAAGGTATGATTCTTTTATTCATGGAATTCTAACCATGAAAAGAGAAGAGCTTAAATAGAAAATTATGTTAACAGGAAATTGGAGTTTGCTATGCTTTTGTGGAATTTGAAGACATTCATGGTGTTCAAAGTGCACTCCAGGTATGAATGTCTTTTTCCCATAAGACCATGTTTGTTTGGTAGTGTAACTCTGCCATTTCTTTGATTACTCCTTGATTTACTTCATCTGTTTTCATGTGGCCATGGAGTTAAATTGGTATAATAGCATTTTGTTTTTCTTTGATTTTGTGCTTGAACTTCCTGATTTAAAGCATAAGCTAAGGGAACATAAAAATGAAAGCACTGCTTGTCTTCTGCTAATTGGAATTCCACCTATCTCATAGGATTGTGAGAGTTTGATAAAAATATATTCTGGATTCCTTGTCCTAACCAACAACACCCCCCCCCCCCCCGGCGCGCCGCGCGCGAATGTGTCCGTATACCATGCAACATTAAGTTTGTATAAACAATTGAGCATCATCAACTGTTATTTGTGATGGAATAATGCACATCTCCATATCATTTAACTTTTACATATGGTTTTTTTGGTATGTATTCCACTTGATGTAAATATGTTTTCATTGTAGGCTTCTCCCATACAGTTGGCTGGAAGACAAGTATACATTGAGGAGCGGAGACCAAATAGTGGCAGTACTGCTCGGGGAGGAAGTAATGTCCCATATTTTTTCAGTAGTTTTATCTCTAGCTCTTTCTAAAGTATCAATAATCTCATAGCTTTTTTAGTTGAGGGTTCTACTTACTTTCATGATTATGATGCTTTACCTGAATTTACATGCTCAACATAAATCCCCTTGGCTTATTTGTCTTAGCTTGATTTATTAGCGATCAACATTGCTGGTACATGGGGCTGGGGATCTGGAATTGCGTCATATTTTTGTGTTTGTTAGTACTGCATGCTAGAAAATTGACTCAGGCTATTGTTTTGGCCTCATTGGTTATATCCATTGTTCCTTTGAGTGAGCTTCCCTGTCAGATAAGCAAAGGAATTGGAGAGCTTTATTGTACTACAGATAACCAAAGGAATTGCTTTTGTTTAGGAGAATATGTTATCATCTTTATTTGTACCTCTTGTTTCCTTTGAAAAATAATTTTTCTTGATCTGTCCTAAAAGAAAAAAAAGTTCAAACTGGATTTGAAAGTGGTAACTACGTAGTATAAACTTTAGTACTTGTTTTTCCTCAGTTGTAGAGTGTTTATCATTTTGTTTTCTGACTGACAGAATAGTTTATGGTAATATTGATATGCATTTCAGCAGGAAGGGGAAGAGGTAGAGGTAGTTATCCAACAGATGCTCCAAGGGGGCGTTTTGGTGCTCGGAGCTTGGGCAGGGGAAGTAATCAGGATGCTGGTGACTATAACAGACTAAGAGGCGATGGTTATCTGCAGCGCGGTTCACGATAGGAAATTGTTTTGAAGCAATCATGGAGATGCTATTCAAAAGATTTTTACAATTACTGAAATCTGAGCTTGATTTGGCATATTTAAAGTTGAACATTTTTCCTTCAGTGGTTTCATAAAATATTTTGGGCTGTCTTTTTAAGTTGAGGCATTGAGACTTCATTAGCTTGTTTTGCGAGTGTAGATCAGTTCACTCCCCTTGAATGTTTTTATTATGCTGTTCAGGTGGGAAATTTTGTGCATTTGTAGCCGGATGTGAGGGATTATGAAGCTTTTTCAATGGCAGAGAAAGTTATTTTAAACAGCTTGGTTTGGACATCAGTAGTGGTTGTGTTGAATTGTCAAATGCTATATGTATTGTGTTCTTTCGCCCAAATTTGAGAGTGACTTTGTTAAAACTTTTTTTGCCTAAATGTTAAGACTATTTTTTTAATTCCAATTACCGTGTAGGGGACACTCGGCCATCCCAAAAGAATCATTCTCATTACCCAGTTTTGGTAACATTTATTTATTGTATGTACTGCATGATGTTCTAGTTCTCTGTCCCGTATGGCTAGTGAGGTGAGATTCTGTTACTGTATGTGAAAATCTGTCGTTACAAGTCTTCAAGTTTCTGGGGGTTTTTATATTGCTCAATTTGTAATATCACTTAATAGAGTGTGGTCGCTCCTTAGCATCACTTTCCATTGGGGAGTCACGGCTTGTGCTGATGCTTGAAAATTTTATCATGAATATTTCTTGGTGTATTTTGCTGTTTTAATTTGTTAAACAACCCAAGTGGCATATACCAGCCAGATTGCAGCTAGCAGGGAACTTCTAGTTCTTTGGAGAGGATTGCATATTGTGCATTGCGGACAAACTTGCTTAGATCATGGTATCCTTACCAAAGACAAAACGCGTTTGGTATTGACGGAAGGAGATTCACTTATAGTCAAGTTTAACAAGGCTTTTACAAGCTCTGGCAAATGGAGCATCGTTTAAAGATGTCCGTTCCCTCTTTTGTTGAGGGGAATCTGCTTTCTTCTTGTCTATCTGCTTTTTCCTGTGTAATAAATCCACGTTTTATTCACGTAAAGTCTGATAGCATCTGTATATCGGTACACATTTTCTGCAAGCAGCAATATGGCTTTGTCTCTTAAATGGGCAAATTACTGAAGGACCAATTCATCAGAAAGTCCTTGAGCACCTGCTGAAGCAAAGGCTCCCTGTAGATGTGATGGTAAACACCTTGGCTCGTTGCAATTATCCTCGTCCTTCTCTGTGTCCCAAAGGAAACTAGCATATGCTGCATGTACATGGCTGATAACATGAAACCATAAGCTAATGTCAGAACGGATCCTAAAATGTAAGCCAACAATTAAATCTACTACTCTACGTACCTGTCCTCAGGAGAGGCTTGGACTGCTCGTTCAAAGTAGCATGAAGCTCTATCTTGGTCATGATGTAGTTCCCAAACTAACTTTCCATACTGTGATAGAACTTCACCATCTTTGGGATCGGCTATTATGGCACGCGAATAATACTCCTCAGCTCCGTCACAGTCTTGCTTGTACTGTAAAGAACCAAACAATTGCAATCATTACCAAAAACGTCCATTAAAACATCATCTCTTGTAATTATCCAACATACAAATGCTGGTGATGGAATTGATTGTAATTTGTTTTAAGTTCTTCTCGACAACTTTATAGTAGTTGGCAGCTAACAAATTCACTATTACCTAGCAGATATAATTGCTTTAGATATCTTGAAAACTATCCTTTTCTTCACAGATTAAGATTTAAGAGAGAAAACTTAAAAAATCCTACTCTTAAATGGAAGATCTTTTTCCATATAATCATTTGTCACCACTGCAATTTTTTCCCACTCTATGCGTTCGGATAAGCTAACAATGTCCTAATGCTCTTTCAGCCGTGGCAATGGAGAATCAGAATTATGACCATGAATTCTTAAGAAATTGGACAACAATTGAGAGTTCTCTTCAAACAGAAAGAAATAGAACTTACCTGATACAAAAACTCAGCATAATTCCTCAGAAACAATGGGTTATTAGGATTTTCCTCCACCATTCTCTTGTAATATTCTTCCACCCCTTGCCTATCCCCACCGCCCCCTCCGGAGCCCATGGAATTATAATCCCCACCTCCGCCTGCACCACCTCCTCTGCTGCCACCTATGCCATCAATGCCAAGCCTATAAATTTCTTTACCAACCACCTCTTCCTGTTCAGCAATACCCACACTGCAAATTCCATCCTTAACTCTCACCTCTTCAGTCAAAATCATACCATTGACTCTATTCTTCAAACTAATTCCATTGCATTTTCCTGCTATGGCCCTCTCTCCATTTCTAACATTCAACATTCCTTTCTCGTCCTCTGTCTCTTCTCTTTCTTCTCCATCTTCAGTATCACTTTCCTCTTCTTCATCTCCTTCACATATGCCTTTGTAGTTATAAAAAGAGAAAGATGGTATTGTCTGCAATGTCAAACATTTGGGTCTCGCTGAAAACCTCTTGGGATGGTCTCTATCAATTGGTTGGCCTTCATTATTGTTACAAGAAACATAGGCTAGGTCTTCCAAGTTCCCTTCAGATTGAGCTCTTCTAAAGCCTTTATGCCGATCAAGGTTAGCAACGGAGGGGGAGATTGGTGACGAATTGCCTGAGAATGAGGACATGCAGAGAGACCCAGTTTGGTAAAAAGACAGTTTCTGGAGATTCTGAGGGGCACTAGTTGGTGGTAGATGCTTCAGTACGTGGCTGGATTCAGAGAGAATGCTACTACTAGGACTGTCTGTTAAGGATGAGAGTAGGGAGCCAAGAACTGGGGTTGAAGAGCTTTTTAGCAGCATGCTTCTTTCTTGACGATGGCTTTTTTGATTTTTCTGACAGTCCCTTGATTTTGAAGTGTAATAATGCGAAGAAAAGAAAACAGCATGTAAGTTACTTGTGGGAAAAATTAGAACAGAGAAAAGCATATGGAAGTTCTCAACGGAAAATTGTGACTCTACTTTATGCGTTTTTAACTTGATTAACTTAAGGACTGGCACTGATTCCATAAAAGTGCGACATCAGCATCATGCTGAAGCCAGATTAGACAAACATTAGAAGAAAGTTGAATGTTTTCTGTTTGAACATTTTGCATTCGTACAGAGCAGATAATGGTCTAAACCAATGGATTAATAATGTATGGCAAAGGGAACAAAATGCATCCATTTTACATAACAAGAAATGATGAGTCCTTGACGAAGAAGTAGAAGGAGAGACCAGAGTATACCTTTTCAGATACCAAGGAGCACCTAGATGCACTTTCTATGACCCTTTGACGGGAGAAACTTATCAAGTAATGATTCAGAAACTAGTTTACTAGTTATGTACAGGACTTGCTTATATAATACAAGGGAGAGGAATGCGATTCAACCTTCCCTTGGAATAAAAAATCATAGTTTTCTTCTGCTAAAAAATTGTTTATTGGTCACAAATTTTGTATGGTAGAAAAGGCACTCGGTTTGGCTTAGGTTGGAGCAAAATATCTTGTTCATTAACGGTGGAAAGGTCCTACAAAAGTCACTATCTTTTCCTTAAAAAGCTTCAACCAACTACACTCCCCTACGTGCGGATCATATCTTCCAAGGGATCCTAATACCTGGAAAAATCTACCATCCATGAACTCACCAAATTCCAACTAACTAGTTTACTTAGGGACCTGTGACTTGTTCGTTTTATAAAAGTTGAAAATGAAAGTTAAAATTAAAGGAGTAAGTTGTTATAATAGGAAATGGATCCAGGCTTTTTTTAATTTTTATTTTAATTTAGATCGTTCATTTAATTTTGAACCGTCACGATTAAATATACGTAAAATATGCGTATTTTGTCAAACAAACTTTGACCGTTCAAAATTAAATGAATGGCTCAAATAAAAAAGCCCTCAGCCTTTTCTTAAAAAAAAGGCTGGGATCCGGATCCGTTATAATATAACAATTTAAACTCTTTTTAAATGTTCTTATAGAATAGAATTAAAAATAACTCAAAATACATGTTTTAAAAATTTTATGAAATGGGTCTCTTAAAACTTTTAACATATCTTAAAAATTTTAAGTATTTTAAAATCAGTTAGTTTTATATTTAAAAATAAAACTTAAAGAACAGAAAGGATATATGAAGGAATACTGTAATTTATCTTAATTCAACCTCAATGTGAGACCTATGTTCAATTTCACTCCCTATAAATTTTTTTTCACTAATCAATAACACTTTACACCATAATTTTACTTTATCACCATAAACAAATAGTTTTACTATTTACTACGAACAAAATAATTTTCAAGCACATTACTAATTATAAATATAAATAATTTTCACTCGTTCGCCATAAACAAAATCAGAAATTTAAGATGAATAGAAAGACACTCTTGAAGATTAGATAATTTACCTTTTATGCTTATTTTTTCTCTCTGACTTTTTATAAAATTTCACAAGATAAAAAGTAAAACTAAAAGAATTAATCTTAAGGTATTTTTTACAGGTTTAATACACATCTTCAGCTCCTTCTTCTTCAATGCTCATCCTTCATCTTTTTATAACTTTTAGATATAGCCGTTGAAGACTTCAAACTTTTGCCTACAATGTTGGGATTTGATTCTTCCGTCAAACTTACAACTTTGATTTGATATGAGAATTTGAATTTTATCTCCCATTGATTTTGGATATTGATAGCAGTTTTTATTTTTTGTCTCTTTCCTTTTCTTAGCTTTGACTTTCTCCATAATAGAAACTTTGATTTTTTTTTGAAATATTTCCTTTGTTTTAATTGAGACCTTTTTCCTTTTATTTTGATGTTGCTTGGCCAAAATTTCCTTTTTGAGAATTTCCTTATTAGCTTGCATATTTTCACGTTTCTTGGTCTTCCTTCATTTGGGAATTCTAATTTATGAATCTTTATCTCCTTGTATCTAGCCTAGAGTATTTTAGAATACTTTTTCTTTGTTGCCTCTATTTTCTTTGTTAAGTGCATTTCATCTTTTTTTTTTTATTGCATATCTTTGAAGTGACTTTCTCTTTTAGACATGTTTCTTTCCTTTCTAAGGAAGTTGAACGTTTGAGAAGCTATTTGCCTTCTTTTAATTTGTCTTTCCATTAAATGCTCCCATCAACTTTTGTCCTTTTACTTTTGTTTACTTCTTTAATCTCGTGTTGTTGCACTGTTTTCTTCACTTTACATCTCTCTTTCTTCTTTTATTTGCTTTTGAAAACTTGTATTTAATTACTTTGCATACCACCACTTACTTTTATCTTTTTTTATCTTTACCCTTTTATACTTTATTTATCATAGTTTTTCTTATTTTGTTAAATATTATTGTTGACTTTTTTTCTTTATTAAAAACTCTAACCATAAAATAACTTGCTTATTTTCTTTATTATTATTTTGACTTTAATAATGAATACTTGCAATAAATATTTTGTATTTTCTTTTTATTTACATATTAGTAGTTCATAATTTTCATAATGCTTCTTCATTTTTTTCATAATTTTTTAAAATTATTTATTATTATCAAAATTTTAAATTATTCCTTAATAAAACTTCGAGGTTAACAGGAAGCTCAGCCACTTCACTAAACAATATCTGCTTATTTTTAAGTTTATTTATAATAAAAATATTATTTACATAGTATATTACATTTATAATTAAATATTGAGACATTGGAATAAGAGAAAAATTAGTGGCAACAATGCTGAGTAAAGAATACAGTGTAGAGAGAAAATGTTGTTTAATTAATTAGAAATATCAATTTATTCTATTTCAATCTTGTTCTGATTTATAACCTTATAATTTCTCTTAGTTCACCAAACAAATATTAATTAAGATAAAGAATGTTTAAAATTCCTGAGATAGAAAGTGCACACACAAAAATGACGTATTGTATTTTTTATTAATAATAGAAATGTGTATTAGACTATTAGTTTCTCTAATTGTTATTTTAAAAAAGAATAAATGAGGTGAATTAAGAGGCCCATGCGGGTGCTACTACAATATATAACCCGAGGATCCGACCCATTATTGGTGGCTTCAAAGGCAGAAGGGTTTCCATACGCCGATCCACAGAACTCGGAAGAAGAAGAAAAACCCTTGGAAAATCGAACTGAGAAACGGAGAAAAACCATTTGCATACTGTCACTTCCCCCTCCAGAATCCCCACCGTAAGCAACAAGAAATTCTTAAGAGAAAATACAGAGTTAAACACAGAGGGAAGTTGTGAAATGTTGGCTAGGAGGTTAAGTTCCTTCCTCAGAAGCTTCCCAAAACCTCAGATTTCCAGGTAAAGTCATGATTTGAGAAAGCTGTATTATTAAATCCTGAACTAGGAAAGCAAAATATCTATTATTCTTTTACTTTTAAATCACTCTTGGATCAGATCAACAAACTAACTAGCTGAAAATTTGTGAAATGAAATACGGTAAGAACCCATCACCATTACTTAAAAAATTGCGATCATTATATGAACTGCATGCTCCTTGATTGTGACTATAACTTTTAAGTTGTTGCAGTTCCACGAGGAATGTGGATGAAGAGAAGGGCAAGTCTTTGGGTCGTAAGGCAGTGTCGTTTCTTTTGATTACTGTTACTGGCGGTGTTGCTCTAAGTGCCCTGGATGACCTTTCTCTCTATCATGGCTGTAGCAGGTATGCTGTTTTCTGATATAGTTTTCTGTGTTTAGGAGTTCCATAAAAGCTGCTTCAATCTTATTATACAAATCCATTTGGCAGACATCATACAACTATTAAGGGCAGTGTTTTTAAATCGCGTAGTTTAGACTTAAGTACGAAATAAGCCCAACAATTTGAAGTTGATTGTCATGATACTTTTGGAGAAGGGCAATTGACTGATTGCTGCTGAAGAAGATTCTAGCTTAAAAACTGAATCTGGAGTTCTGGACCAATTTACATATGCCCCCTGCAAAGTAATAATTTTATCAACGATGATATTTTAGAGCATAACTGATCAACTTGTTTGATACATTCAGCATATAAATTTCATAACTTTCTTTTATTTCAATTTTAATTCAGTGAAGCAATTTGATAGGGGGTAAAGTTTGTGCATGCAGATAAGATCTGGAAGACCCAGTTAATAATATTCTATCTTCAGTTTGCTTGCTCTAAGCCTCTATCTAGGTTCTTTCAGAGGAAGGAGGATTCGTAAGATATTTGCTCTTTTTTCTAATATTTCCTACCTGCCCAAATTATTCACTTCTCCAGCATGAAAACTATGGGTTGCTTGCAGTATCTTGCTAAAAGATGAAGGTAGCCCTATAATTGAGTCTAACATAATCAACATATTTCAGATTCATCCTTCTGTCCTACCAAGTAAATTCCAAATTTTTTATTTGATTTTTCATCTTTAGATATTGTATACTTTAGCTTCTTGGATACTTTTCTGAGTCCCATTACGATTACTTATCATGAAAGAAGTTTCTATTGTTCTTTATGTTTCAAAATTTAAACTCTGTCCGTCTTAGCTGCTTTTAAAATTATTTTTGGGGAAACTCTGCAGCATGGCCATGGAGAAAGTGAGCAAGAACCAGGCAATAAGAGACGCCCTTGGGGAACCAATTGTTAAAGGTCCATGGTATAATGCATCTCTTGCAGTATCTCATAAGAGGCATTCTGTGTCATGCACATTTCCCATTTCTGGGCCACAAGGCACAGGCGTGTTACAGCTGAAGGCTGTTCGTAATGGAGGTTAGCAATTTAAACAGTTGTTTTTATTAAAATGAAAATTCATTTTCAAATTTGCTGCTTTAGTCTGCATGATATGGAACTGCTTTCTTATTCTGACATTCTATACTTGTTTGTCAGTAATACTTGACTTCATAGAAACTTTTTTAGAGAGTGGAGTTACAGAGCTGAGTTTACAAGCTAATAGTAATAACTGATGTCTTGTCACCCATCAGTTTACAATTTAATAGTAATCACTGATGTCTTGACACCCATCTAGCTATCGATCATTTTTTCTAATTTTATTGTTATTTAAAAATACAGACAATAGATTCTATCAATATATATATATATATATATATATATAGACAACAGAGGAGGGTTAAAATTTAATATAACTTTCTTATTATAAAGGTTAAGGTCCCTTATTTTCTTGTTATTAGGGTAAGGTTTGTTTCATAGAGAGAGTAAAGACATCAAATTTAAGTTTTATCATATTATATTAGTGTTCAGTAAGTATTAAATAAATCGAAGAAGATACTGCGCTTGTGATTTCTTTACTCGCTGGTGATATGTATTAGGAGAAGTTTCATTTTTCCTATAACTCAAGTGACCTCTTGCTGGACATCTTTGAACAGATGACACTTGGTTTTCCTTTTTCCTTCCTCGTGACTGGGACATTTTAATAATGGATGCTCTCCTCCATGTACCTGGAAATGAGGAGAAGCAGCGAACACTGCGGATTAATCTCTCCGACAAGTTGCCTCCTTGTACTGCATGCACCGAGTGCATACCTCTTAACTCGGAGAAGGCAGAGGCAAAAATGAGCGCTAAACAATAATAGTAAGCGTATCTTTAATTCAATCATATAGAAGATTTTCAGTTTTTAAATTTGTTGGATGATTCTTGAACTAGGGGATGTCAATATTTGGTTTTGAAGGAATAAATACAAAAAGTGAAGAGGAATATAACCCTACATTTTGGAATTGTAAGATAGCATCCCTTTATATATTCCGTTCAATGTTTATTATCTCTTCATTTAATTCACTGTTTATCCGAGTTCTAGCTAAACATGGACAGCGGAAAAAATATTCGTCATTATTTAAGTCATGTGATCCTATTTGAATTAACAATTGGCCATATCCTGCAATTTTGAGTTTTGCTATTCTTATATAAAAAATCATAAAACGTCTATTTTTATACAGCATTTTTTTTATGCATTTGTTCTCTTCTTCGATTGTAAAGCTAATAATTTATCACATAAATAACATTCCTCGCATTTTGTTTAATACATGAAAATTACGTCTAGTTTCAACTCGACATTTTTTGGTGCTCAAATGATTTTCTTTCAACTTCACTGAAAATAATTTGCTTCAAAATATAACAAATTCCAGTAGTTAGTAGTAAATCAGTAATGCATAACAGAAGAGATATTGGTAGTGTATTAGAGGTGAGGTAAGTGTATTGACTATTTGACATAGTACTTGTTAACCAATAATAATGGTGATGGTGGTGATTCCGAGTTTGATCCAAGGACAATAGGGTCTCAACACAAGTACATTTATTTATTCATTTACACAATTTTATTAAATGTTACAAAAATACAAAATTCTATTTTATTTTGTTTGAAAATGAATTTTACATTGAGATCTTAAACATCATATTAAGACAATTAAAAAAAAATTAATGTGTCTTGTGTCTTTAATTCACACGTTTTTAAAATTTTGTACTCCATCTTTGGTAAATTATAAAAACTCATTAATATGAAAGATCGAATTAGTTATATATTAAATTGATAAAGTATTTTTGTAACACGCTGATGATAATAAAGGATTATATGTATATTTTAACGGGAAAAAATTACATTAGTATCGTAATATTGAATTTAATAATATAAGTTTTTTCAAATTAGTATTAAAATATTTATTTTATTTATATATAAATTAAAATTTAATTATATTTAGGAACATAATATTGTGATAATAATAATTTTTTTGACAATATTTCATAATAAAATACATTTTCTATAAATAACAATCCCCTTAAACAAAGTGTGAATACTACTATGCTAGTGGAAAGGATCGGTCACATCACCGTTTCCGTGATGATATGCGTGTAGAGGATTGGAATTGGAGTCAGATTCTGGCCTAGTGGCCTGCGGAGAGGAAAGTATGAATAGTATCTTATGTGGATGTGTCAGTTCGTGGTTGGGTGAAGCCGGAAGTATATAATGATTCGGGCGTAGCAGATTATTTGACATTGGGGCCCAAATCCACAGGAGGTTGGCTGCGTGGATCACTGTCTCCTCGGCACTTGACAAGCACAGGTGGCAGGAGAGCTGCATCCGGAATCGAAATCGTATTATAAATGGCGGACGCCAAACGTTGCCTATAATAAAACCTATTTCATGGGGTGATCTGGTGAGGTGTCAGCATTGAATTGGAGGCAGGGAACAGGAGGGGCCCGCTGAGGTCATTACTCACAAGTCTTCCATTTCCCGAACCCTGTGATGCTTGGTCCCACTCTTGTCGGCTTGTCCTTGGGTTTTATGGCACTCTCAAGTCTCGACTCATTTGAGGGTTCCAGGCTCCAGGTTTCATTTTCTCAATTACTCTTCTAATATTTCGCGATATAAAAATTTATTCCCTTTTCAATTGAAATCTAATGTTAACCTTTTGTTATTTTTTTTTAACTAGGAGCATGAACAAGGGGAAAGGTTAGCCGTGAAGAGAGTTGGCTTCTCTGAAAACGCGGGCCACACCATAAAATGCAACTTTAATTGCATAAATTATCACCTCATCCCTAACTTACATTTTTTAGTAGTTTTCACTTTTCACCGCATATTAATTTTTCAGGTGTTGCAGTTATTGTAATATATTTTAAATTATTTGATTTAAAGTAATAATATAAGAATTAAATAATTTTAATTTTAATAAAAAATATTTATACTTAATTTAAATTATTATTATTATTTTATCAAAGATAATAATAAATAATAATATTATTAAAATATAATAATTAATATTTTATTAATAATATAAAATAATAAATAATTTAAAATTCTAAAATTTAAAATGATAAATAATTTAAAATAAAAAAATAAGATACAGGTAAATTTTATTCTTCAAAATTTACTAACAACACTTTCTTCTTTAATGTGCTTATTTTTCAAAAATAGTCATATTTTTTAAGACTTGGAGTAGTATTTTATTTATTTATTTAATTTTTTATAATTTTTTAAAAAATATATCAAAATTTTATAATACAAATATTTAAAAATAAATAAAGAATAATGTAAAAAATAAAATAACAAATCTTTTATTTTTAAAATTTCTTAAAATAAATTAAAAAAATAAAAAATATTATTTCAAAAATATAACTACACTTAAAAAGATCCTATTAATAAACTTTATTTTCTAGTAATTTGTTTATTTTAAGTGTGAGTTGCGTTTCTTAATGCTTATCGTATAATGTATTTAGCTATCTTATCCTAGCGTTTGAACGACGATAAATTGAAATATCTCCCCAAGTCGAAGGTCGAGAAAAGAAAAGTACAAGGAGGTTAGCGAAGACATTGATGGCGGTGCACAATCAGACAAGTGGGTCACACAGCAATCGCTACCTTTCTTCCCCACGGCACCATCAGCTTCACCTTCAGCTTCACCCCCCCACCACATCATACCTAATCATTCCTTTCCTTTCCATCTTCTGCTCTTCCAAAGTCCATTAAACATATCAAGCCCATACCTTTCTTTGCTCCTCAATTCTCTGTTATAATCCTTTCATTTCTTATTCTCAGCACTCTCAACACCTTTATGGCATAGTTCGTCTTCTTGAACAGATTGCGATGCAGGGTGCTCCGAGTGGTGGTGTTGGTGCTTTTTCGGGTGGTTCTACTAGTGGGTCGAAGCTAACAGTGTGCGAGGAGGATAACTTGGTTCTTTCTTCGGAGGATTCTTCATGCCCAGATGAGTCCGAGCTTGAATTGGGTCTTGGGTTAAGCCTTTCTCATCCTCGTGTAAAGTCCCAGCTAACTCCAACGAATCAATATGCTAGAATTTTGACGGCTAAAGATTTTCCTTCTGTGGTTTCTTCCTCTGCTATATCAGCGTCATCAGCCTCCTCCTCTTCCTCCTCCTCCCCTTCTTCATTAAGCAGGGCTAACGTAACAGCTGGGACCAAGAGAACTGCTGATTCTGTCGTTGCTACTAACGGTCCCTGGTAAGTAATTTTAAGATTATTTTCCTTAATTTTGCATCAATTCTTCACACTATTTCTGAGTCCTTTTCTTTCCCTTATACTCGTTTTAGTGAGGCTGTTATAATGGCCTGTGTTCTTGCTATCTTACTTTTAATACAAGCTATATCTTTATGTGATCTTGATCTAATAGATTAATGTTTTGGTTTAGTTACTATGTCTAATTGGGATTTCCACTGCATATTTTATTTTTCTGAGTATCTCTATCTCCCTGATTGTTGTTTAGAGCTGGTTACATACTCGGTAATAATATTTGATAATTGGATCTTAATGAATCTTTATCTGATATCGAATTATAGATAATCGATTCTGTACTCCTGTTGAAAATTTAACATTCTGTATGTCAATACGAATCATTGTTACTGTATCAATGTATCCTAACTTCCCAAGAAACTCAACGAGTTAGAAGGAGCTTGGAAAGTTGAAAGGAACCCACCACCCAAACTAAACGGGTTAAGGGGGAACTCGGAAAGAATCTTATATCCTGCTCCAAAGCCCGTATTTTCAGATATATCCACTTTTTTTTCCACCTATTTAAAATATGCACAGTTTTCTAATCGAACCCAAATTGGTATTTATTGTAGAATTAATCTTAATATTGTTACGTAAATCTGAAGTTACGGCTTCCATCAATTTTGCTGCCTGAGAATTTATTGTATCCGTATGGTTTAGTGAATGGTAACACTGAAGAAACAGAGTTTTACCATCGTAAAGGTATTAACTAGTGAATTTTTAATAATACTCCATATCCATTTGGTTCCATACAGATGGGAGAAATGTACATAATAAATTCTCAGTGTTGGAATAGCTTCGTACTATTGAGAAGAAAGGTTGTTATTTTCCTTAGAATTGACCGAAACTAAGTTGTATTGGGATCCTGAATAATTGACATGTGATTCAATGATATAATACAATCTAAAACACTGATCTAATGTGTACATAGGAGTTTCCTTTGATTTCAATTCAGCGGTTGAACAAAAGGAAATGGAGTTATAACTATGTCTATGTTTTATCTACTCAGTAGGTCATATAAATTTCAATAGTACTTTAAGTTTTTTTGACTAAAGTAAAGTGGCAACTCAACCTTTGCAGTAGAAATTGTCCATAATTTGCAGAGTAGATCACTTGCCTCACTGGACTAAGTTGTAGAGTAATTTTTTTTTGCTTTTTAAACTATAGTACTTTTACTTTTATCCAAAATAATTGGTTTTCAGTGTACTATTTCTCAGCAGGAACTTCATGGTGTACAAAAACTGTTTCTTTTTGGGATGTATCTAGTTCTAATTTTTCTCATTGTACCTTGGGTTTTGCTATTGCAGCCCCTTTCTAGAAATAGAATGAATCAAATGTATTTACTGATGAAAATATCATTTCTGTTGTGTTTGAATTTTATAAACAGTCAGGTTGTCGGATGGCCTCCTCTTGGAGCATATAGAATGAATAGCATTAATAACCATTCAAAATCACCAGCCACTGAAGTATTCAACTCCATGGTTGGAAAAAGTAAGAGCAATAATAATGTGACAAGGAAGAGTACTGACAATGGCAGTGATAAAAACAACATTAGCATCAAAGAAAAACAACACATAAAGAGTTCCCCATTTGTGAAGGTAAATATGAATGGGATACCAATTGGAAGGAAGGTTGATTTGAGTGTTCATAATTCCTATGAAACCTTAGCGCGAACTTTGGAGGATATGTTTGATGAACCAACTACAGGTGTCACTTGCAAGGGTGAGCTTTCTTAGTCTTTATACTCTCATAAAAAAGAGATTGCAACTCCTTCATGGAATTGTGTCAGGCTTCAAAGATCATTCACATTTTACTTGCGTGATGAATATTTTGTTGAATTTGTACCATTCGAATATTGTGTATGCTTTAAATATGACATGATGATAAGTTCTTGCTTCCTCTATTTTTTAACTTTGTTAGATCTCAGTGCATTTTGTGATTAACTATTGTCCAAATTGTACATTCTGAAGAGTAATAAAAAATAAATAAATTTCAAGCATATTTGGATTACTCTATGCATGTGGCATTTGTAGGGGCTATAAAATTTTACACATGCTCTTTATTTCTGCTCCTCATCATTTAAAGAATACATTTACTACTATCTAGTCCTTTTCTTCCAAGACTATATCTTTACATCAGTATATTAACATATGATTTATCAAAATATAGCAAAACTTCAAAGCTACAAACCACCAAACACCTTGATGTTATGTTTTCATAAGTAAAATTCTGTCATATGCTAAGAAGAATGGACAATGGCACAAACAAGCAACATTCAAAATCTGAAGTGTTCACATGCTATTTGAAGCGTTGTCATGTTTAATACAAATGTCTAACACTTTTCAGTAAGGGGGTGGCTCATTTTTTGAATTGCACATGCTTCATATGTTATATGTCATTCTCTCTCTGTCTCTGTCTTTGTCTTTCTCTCATATTTTGGTTGAGATAGATGTTAAGAGTCTAATTTTGTGTTTTAAAAGTGCTCTATTACTCCCTTTTTTTTTTCCAATGGTATTGGCATCTTTGTCAGCAGGATCGAATGGGGAGGAACGATGCATTATAGTTGGAGAAGGACATTCAAAATTGCTAGATGGATCTTCCAAGTTTGTGCTCACTTATGAAGACAAAGAAGGAGACTGGATGCTTGTTGGAGATGTTCCTTGGGGGTATGTATTTGAATTATAATAATCACTTTCATTATAGTATTGATAGTTATTTTCCTTTGTGGTGATATCATCAATGCTGCAGTTCATATTTTTCATAAAGATAGTACTTACTTTGCAGTTTCATTTAAGGTGGACCTTGTCTAAGTTCTATAATTGATAACGTGATTTTAATTCTGTTTTGGGAGGAGTGCCTTGAAATAGAAGACTTCTGGAAGTTTTTTTTGAGTCAGGCTGTATATGTTCTCTTCCATTACAATGTGCGCGTTTGCAGGCACAATCCTATTCTGTTGCTTGTGTTTGAAGTACCTGCAAGATATTGGCATAAATATGTTACTTTTTACTGCTGATTGCTCAGCCTATACTAAAATCCTATCAATGAAGAGTTTACAATGTTACAAATATATTCGATACTGTCCATGGCTCTTTTCTCGAATAAGGAAATACATTATTTAATAATAGTAACAATAAAAACAAGAAGTCTAAGTATTGGACTATGCCAATGATACAAGTCTTCTCATATAATGCATGTTAGCATTGTCTTATTATCTTATAAAGCTGAAAATTTGGACCTCATGTTTTATCTGGTTTGATATTTATCTACTTTTCTTTTTAAATTTGCAATCAGGATGTTCCTTAATTCAGTGAGGAGGCTAAGAATCATGAGGACATCTGAGGCAAATGGACTTGGTAAGCAGATACTCTATTCCTAGCACTATTTATTTATTCTTTAAGTGTTCTTTTCTAATGTAGTTACTTATTTGCAGCACCAAGATTGGAAGAAAAGAACAGCAGACCGAGAAGCGAGCGCATGTAAATATGGTTTGCATAGTTTAGGACACAGAACTTATGGCCTGTAAAGTAATACACGAATAGAAGGAAAAACAAAAAGGGAAAAGTAAAGGGATGTTGAAAGTCAATGGGTTTTGAGATTTAAATGATCAATCCAGGGATTTTTTTTTGTAGTTGCTGTTTGTTTTAAATTTTTTTTTGTCACTGCTTCTCAATTCATCTTTACTTCACTTGGAGGGTGCAGGCATAATAGATATTCATGGGATATTATTCTTGCAAGTCTTCTGTTTCTTAATGCTGGAAAAGTGGGATGCTTGCTAACTTTCTCAGCCATCAAATGGCAATTGCATTTCCTTTCCCTGCTATTGTTACTCAAATTTTCAAAAATCAATTTGGTCTTTTGTTCTTAGGAAACGTAACCTTGTTAAAGTTTGCCAGCACTCATTGAAAATAGTGCCAGATGACTTGTTCCAAAGACACGAGCAAGTGATTTATGGTTGTGGCTTTTAATTTGCATCTCTATGCAACTCTTCATTTCCTCTCCTTTCGCTTGAAAAATAAGATATGGTACGGAACTATGCCTTGCCGATGAGAGTAGATTTCTCATTCTCTCCTTTATCCCTCTATAGGGTGAGGAATGAGGATTAATGATTAGGCCTACTTAGTTTACCTCACTGACTTCACTTGATTTTTTTTTTTTAATTTAGATAATGTTATATATGCAAATATACAAATTGGAAAGGACAATAACCATGGATTCATGAATTATGAGTAGTACTGTTAAATGGGGCGGGACAACCCGGCCAGTCCCGTTTTGACATCAACCCGCCCCTTAAACGGGGCGGGACGGGCCAGCTCGTCAAATTGGCGGGCTGAAAAATGTCAACCCGTCAACCCGTTGAAAAAACAAGGAAAAAGGGGGAAAATTGGCTGGTTGGCCAGCCAACCCGTCCCGCCATGTGAGTGGGTCAACCCAACGGCCCAACCCGTTTTGACAGCTCTAATTATGAGGCGTTCAAATGTATATATATATGTATTGCCCGGTCCGGGAATTTATCTGACGAGATCAACCCTGTGGTCAGGAACTTCAAGCACAAGCAATCACGTGAATTTAGAAAGAATGCTTGTCCAGAACCTGAATGTGTCGCTTATGGGTATTAGTATGGCAGACATTTTTATGCATATAGAGTTTGATTTAGGGAAACAGTGGCGATAGGATAGGTTATTTAATTTTTTATTATTTTTTTAATTTTTTTTCTTTTTAATATTAATACATCATTATTTATATCATATATTTTTTAAGAATTTTTAAAATTTTTTTACTTATATATGAATAGTTTTAAAAAAAATTATTGGTGAATAGTGTAAATTTTTTTAAAAAAATTAAAATTTTTTCAAAATTTTTTTAAAAATTATATGATATAGACAATAATTTAATAATGCTAAAAGTAAAAAAAAATTAAGATCAAAGATCAAAAAAATAAAAACTCGGAGTGCCAAAGTTCTCCTACAGCCCCATGTAACCTCAAAATGGGGCTGTAGAGGAGTGTTACCCTTGATTTAGAGGCTGTTATCCTACAGTCTTATTTTGGGATTGTAAATAGGGATTATTGATTTTGTATTTTTTTTATCTTTTGTCTTTATTTTTTATTTTTTAATATTAATTTTTTATTTATTATATCATATGTTTTTTAAGAATATTTTAAAATATTTTTAAAATTTTTCTTATATGTGTATTATTCATTCATAATTTTTTTTGTATTATTCATGCATAAATAAAAAAATTTAAAATATATATATAAGATATGAAATAATTAATTAATATTAAAAAATCAAAAAATAAAACAATAAACAATAAAAAATAAAAAATTGGTACATCCCTAACTAGATTAGTTAGATTTTGAGAGTGTAGCTTAGCATTCCTTGATTTAGACAAAGGATAAATAGATCGGAAATTAGAAACTCAGTTGACCAGTGGGGAAACATAATACTATTTATGAGAGCTTAAAGTTTGATGTACAAACTAGGGTAGATATTATGGTCTTCTTTCTTGGACTGATCAGAAGAACTTCATGAATTCCAATTCCTCGAGATCAGCACATGCGAGAGATGAAATTTGCAAGTCTTATCAAAAAAAAAATTTCTGGGACCAAGTTTTAAGTCCTTCATTAGTACATTTGGAAAATTAATAGTGTTATTCATATAATAGTAGGTACAATTGCTTTCTCTGGTTTTCATTGAAGTCTCTGGCTCTTCACAAGACAGGATACAAAAGAAAATTTATTTGCAAATATTAATTCATTTTGATATACCTAAAGACAAACACGCACAACTGATTACAGCATTACAGGATGTTAACAACATCCAGCTCTACGTACAACGGAAGAATCAAACTTTTGGCCTGGGAAAACCCATTTATGGTTCCTACAAAAGGCCATTAACTGGTGATGTGCTAAAAACTGGCATCTCTTTGTTAGCCGCAAACGTTTCATTGTTGCCACTGCTTTTTCTCCGAGGTTTTGCCTCTCCAAGCATCATTATGACATCCCTCATGGTGGGTCTGTCCTTAGGGATCCTGGCAGTGCAGAGAAGTGCTATTCTGAGAACTAAAAGCATCTCTTCTTGAACATGCCTGCAGTTTCCTACGCTGGGGTCTAATGCTTCTTCTAGATATTTGTTGTCTCTAATCTTCCTTCTAATCCACTCTACAATGTCTACAGATTCTCCAAACTCAGGATCTAAAGGCCGCTTTCCTGTGATAAGTTCCAAAAGGACTACTCCATAACTGTAGTTATCAATCTTTTCATCCACCTGAAAGGTGTATCCGTATTCTGCCAAGAATCAAGCGAGGAAATGTTCAGAAAGATAAACCTTGTACGTCAAGAAATATTGGTCAAATCTTCTATCCTAGTCTGCTAATTGAAAGTTATGTTCTGAGATTTTAAATATCTTACCTGCTCTTAAGTGGTCTAAAAACCAAAATACCTATTAATCAGATTAAGTAAGATGTATGAACTAGTAACTCACCCGGGGCAATGTAGCCATAGGACCCAGCAACCATGGAGACTGTTTCATTCTTCCGGAGCATCATTTTGGCTAACCCAAAATCTGCAATCCTTGCCTCAAGGTTTGCATCAAGAAGTATATTATTTGACTTGATGTCTCGATGGATGATGGGTGGATGACAGTCATGATGAAGATAAGCTAGTCCTTGTGCAACTCCTAGAGCTATGTTATACCGGGAAACCCAGTCAACAAGCAGCCTCCCTGCTTGTTTGCCATGCAAGGCATCTCCAAGGTTGCCATTGTGCATAAATTCATAAACTATCATCACATCAGTGTCGTTATGAAGAAAGCCTAGTAGTCTAACAATGTTCCTATGTCTTAGCCTTCCTAAAAGATTCACCTCTCCAACAAGATCATCACTGCTTCCTACTTCAATATCAGATCCTGATCTCCACAATTTTTTCACTGCCACGGCTGTGTTTGATTGTGGTATTTCAGCCTTATAAACAATCCCAGTTGCTCCCATTCCAATCACATTTGTTTCTTTGATGCAAGCTAGAATGTCACTACTTGTGAAACCAAGCCTCTGAAAAGCCATCAATCTCCAGGGCCACCCTTTGTTACCCTTATAAAAATTTTCTCGGAAGCAGAATCCATCAGAGAACCACCTTATGTATAAAGATCTAGCTACCAAAATTGCAATTCCAATGGCTAAGACTGATGAGATTCCAATGATCCATCCTGCAATAATGTGTTTTGCATGTGAGCTCCCATGCCTTAATGTATATGCGGAGTTTTGGCCACACGGGAGGAGGACGCCACCACATAGGCCAGCGTTGGCCACTAGATCATTTGGGTTTATTGTTCTTAGCACCCCATTTTCTGGGACAGGACCCTCTAGCTTGTTATATGAGACATTGAGTGCTTCCAGAGCTGGAGAAATACCAAAGGTTTCGGGTATTTGACCAGTCAGAGAGTTGTTCGAAAGATCAAGAATGGCCAATGTAGGCATGTTAGCTATTGCTTTTGGGATTTCACCAGTCAATTGATTGTTTTTCAGGTTCAAACTTACCAATTTCTGACATGAAGCGATGCTTGCTGGAATGCTTCCAGAGAAACGATTTGATGAGAGATCAAGAACGCTAAGTGAGGGACAGTCCTGGAATTGGTCTGGGATTTCACCTTCCAAGTTGTTGTTGGAGACCATGAACGTTTGCAGATTTGGAATAGAAAGAATTGTGGAAGGAAGTGAAGAATGGAGGTCGTTTTTGGAGAAATCAATGAAAGAAAGGGACGTGGAAGAAGCAATGTCATCGGGAATTTCACCAGTGAGACTATTGTTAGCCAATTCTAACCTTTGAAGCTTCCCAAGTTTGCCAAGACCCACTGGAATTGTCCCAGAAAGTAAATTGTTCTGAATTCGAACACGAACAAGTGAAGGGCACGTTGATAGGCTAGCTGGAATTGGACCCGAGAAGGCATTATTGAAAAGTATGAGCTTGGTGAGATTGCCCTGGCTGCAAAGTGTTCCTGGAATCTCACCTGAGAGTGAATTGGATGATACATCCAACCACTGTAAAGATGAATTCTTGCCAAGGTTACTAGGCAATGATCCTGACAATGAATTGTTCCATAGCTCAAGCACCTGCAGTTGAGGCAAATTCCCAAGTTCAGAAGGCACAGGGCCAGAAAGCTGGTTTCGCATTAAATTCAGGAGTTCTAAATTCTTCAGCTGACTTATATCAGCTGGAATTTTTCCTGATAACATATTGTCAGAGAGATCCAGCAACAGCAAAGAAGTCATGTTGCCAACTGCTGATGGAATTCTGCCTTCAAAATTGTTCTTGTATAAGAAAACTGTATTCAATAATTTAAGTTTTCCCAATTCAGCAGGAATCTCACCACCGAGATTGCCTACTGCCAAATCAAGATACTTAAGATTGGATAGATTTCCAAACTCTGCTGGAATCCTACCTTCAAATTCATTGTACCCAAGAATCATATACTCCAGTGATGAAAGCTGTCCCAGCTCTCCTGGAATTTGGCCAGTGAGATTATTCCCAGAAAGACCCAGGAACTTCAACTTATGCAAGTTACGGAAGGATTTCGGAATTGTCCCTTCAAAGAAGCTGCCTCTGAGATCCAGCGTCTCTAAGCAGGACACATTTCCAAGGTCCTCGGGAAGAAACCCAGAGAAATCATTGCTGGATAAATTCATGGTCAATAGTCGTGATGCCTTTCCAAGGCCTAATGGAAAGTCACCAATGAAGAAATTCTGGCTGACATCAAGACTCTTCAATGTGGTAATATTGGCTAAGGATTTTGGCAATGATGACGAAAACCCATTGCAGCACAAGTTGAGAGAAGTGAGACTTTTTAGCTTTTGTATCTCATTGGATACTCTGCCACTGAGATTCATGTGGGAGAGATCAAGCTTCTCAACAGCTCCAGCAGAGTCGCACCAGACACCAGTCCAGTTACAATGAGCTGCATCCTTCCCTGGTGCTTTGTCCGACACTTTCCAATCGTGCAGGCTATTCAACGGATCAAAAAGACCTGCTTTTACAGAAAGTAATGTAGATACTTCATCATTCACTGAAGCAGCAAATCCAAAATAAAAACAACCAATGTAACAGAAGATGAAGAAGAACTGAGTTTTCAATTGCATATTGTTCTTAATTCTGCTCACTCAATCTCTAGCTAGGTTGTCCATAATTTGCACTCTCTACTGAAACTGAAAGAGAAAGCTGATGTGGGGATGGAGCAGACCACTGATAGAGACTGATGTGTACTTTATGAGGAAGTGGTAGAAAGAACAACCGCTAATGTATATGATTCGGTATATTATATGACCAATAAGTACCATCAATTACTATTGGTCATTTTTAAGGGCATGCGAGGTTTCTGGAGTGATATTTAAACAGCTAATAATGAGCAAGTAATGACAGATGAAGCTTTGGACTTATTGGAAGTTTCTCCGACATAAAACATGGTAGAGAATGTGGCGCTTAATACTGGTTTAGTTTCTACTTCTTGCTTCTGTTATGGTTGTCTCCTATTTGTTTATTATAGATTCTTGAATATATATCTTCTGCATACAGTAGATCAGATAAAGACTAATAATCCATAAGGGTATGTATTATAAGTTTCACTCCATTAGTGAGTTTCTTCTTCAACTGAACTATCGAAATTTTTTTTACTGGTTCACAAATGTATATATCAGGTTGGCAATCTATGACTGAGATTCAACCAGTTCTAGAAAAAGAGAAAAACTGAAAGAAAATAGAAAATAATAGGATTACATAGTTAAGGGAACTTTATAACATCGTTTGAGCTTTATAATTTCTGCTTTCGGAACATTCCTTTTGAGGTGTCAGTACTCAATAACCAGTGTCTAAAAGCATCTTACCTAGTACATTGAATTAAAAAAACTCATCAATCTACTACATAACTGTGTTCCGTGAGTCTGAAAGTGGATTTTAAAGTTCCGAACCGATAGAAGGGCAACTTCTAAGTATGACGAAGATTCAGAAATAATGCACTAGTGTGCCAACTAACATATGGTTAAGGTGGTATCCACCAAAGAACATTGATGTACTTTTGATTATCTTAACATCAAAATCCAAAACAATGCCATGTGATAATGGGAATAACTTTTAAGAAAGAGTAAGCGAATAAACCGTGTTTGCCTCTTATATTTTACTATTCAGGGCAAATAATGAAGGAAGAAAGAGAGAGACGGGGAGAAGGAGTGGAGAAAACTTAAAAAGAAGAAAGAAGGAAATATCAGAACCATCATCCATGAGCCACTTGATGGTTCTAGCCTTAAAATGCAATAATTCATTAAGATTTAGAGAACGGAATCTTTCCACGTTATAGGGCGAAAGAAACATTGAAGTAAGACAAATTCTATCCCTCCATTAAAATAAAAAAAATTAAATGAAAGGTGCCCCAAAAATTCAAGTTTTCTAAAAGCTATATCATCTATCAGTTACAATATGAACTGTAAAGTGACATAACATACTAGATACATATGCAAGTGAACTAACTCAGGAACCTAAGCAATTACAAGTTGACAATATATAGAACTAAGAATCCCCAAATGTAATTGGGAAGCAAAGATCCATGTTTCTAAAGGAGACCCTTTACTTTTGTTTTTCAAAGACAAATATGTTCTTTTTGATGGAGAAGCAAGCAATAGAAGAAAGCAGGGGCATGCCTATAAGAACAGAGAATAAATTAAAGAAAAGGGATCAGCAAACAGAAGGAAATGGGAGAAAAGTGGTGCATTTGATCACTCATGATCTGAGCCCACCAACTGCCACCTCTCTCAGATGAAAATCTTTCTTTTTTTCATTTTGCCCTTTTCTCCCTTTCAATATTCACATGCACACATGTGGACTGTTGGAATTAAGATACTGAAATTCATGCCCCTTCTATTGCTCAGGACACAGTTGGTACCTATCCACGTACTAAAACAGATGGACGCCATGTGATTGTGAAATAGCAACTTCCTATGGAAGTACCTTCTTCCTTATTATTGGAGAGAGACAATGAGGGTTTTAAATATTGAATTATTTGATAGCTATTCTTAGCCTCATTTGATTTGGGAATCCAGGGGAGGTGGAGAGGAGGTTGAAAAGTTTGCTTACGTGCGTCCACATGCCTTCTTGCTAATTGTTGTGGAAAACCAGAACCAGCCCTTCATGATTTAAAAAGTGGAAAAGAAAAAGAAAACCCCATATTACACACAGCAAAGAGATGCTAAAATGGGATCATATTGCTACTAATTGCACATGGAGTATATGCAACTGACTGGGTTTCGAGTTTATTTGAGAAATCATTTTCCCTTTGATATGGGTTCTGGGCTTCTGGATATCTTCAAACAGAAGATGTACCCTATTCTTCTGGTCCAATCATATTGGGCCTCATTAGGTTTGTTCATTAGAATGTTAATCACACATAAATAATTTAATTCTCTTTAAATCTGGTTTTAATGAACATTCATTATAATTTTCTAATTTAATTATTTAAATTTTTAAGTGGGTTTACTTTACCCTTTACTTTTGGTTTTTGTATTTTAGTTTTCGAGTTTCAGAAATGGGACCTTAATATTATGGAATTTAAACATAAACTATCACTTTTGTACCATATAATAATTTTAATTTGACGTCAAAATATGATTCTTTCTAACACCAATGAATTGTAAATATTTTTAATTATCAGATGCGACTGTGAAAGAGTTTATGATCATTATCATGAGCTTGTGCCTGTGTTAACATTGCTAGTCTGCCAATGACAAACAAGAAAAAATGATTCTATTTTTAATGCATGATTCTGAAAAAAAAAATCAAAAGGTCACAAAAGAAAAAACAAATAATAGAATAAATAATAATCAAGGCAACCAGAATCTCACAAGGACAAAACTGACTCTTGAGACTTCAGGGCGTCAAAAGAAATTTAGAGAAGTGCCATAAACTGATAAACCCAAAACTCTCAAATTTTTCATCAATAGAGGTGGGTAGACGCCATGGCTTATCCAGTTGGGTCAATTTGTGGTATCTGGGCCTGGGAAATATTCTTGTGTCGTGGAGTCCTTTTAGAAAAAGAGAAAAAAAAAAGAAATATCAGAATTCATGCAACGTGTATCATTATGAGACTGCCATGTCAGCCTGGTGAAGCTGGTGTGTCACCCGTTGATCACTCCCTTCTCTCCTCTCTCCCTCCGCATCAGCAAAGACGATAATGATCTTTCAAGTGAATGGCTGTCTTTGTTACACACCATACTTCCTTCACACCACAATTTTACTCTCTTTTTACATCTTTTAAAGCTTTCACTCTCTCTATCTCTCCCTCTCTTCCCCGCGCAATGGCAACTCTCCACTCTCTTGCATTGTCGTCTCCGCTCTCCAATTCTCTTCAGAGGTCACGTTCTTGCTCAGGTACGGTCACCTTCTTAAGATATCTCCTGCAACTTCACTGCTTTCTGGCTTTCCCCCCTTTCATCCGTAATCATGGAGTTTGCTAAGATTCAGACCCTTAACAAGTAGGGGTGATGAAATTAATCTGGACATTGTATGGAACCTTAGTCAATTTGTTAAGTATTTTGGCCCCTGAGATTGGGGATGGGGTGTGGATGTGGGTAATGGGTCGTAGGTAAAATTTGTTAATATTTGGGTCAGGTAAAAAAAAAAAAAAAAAAAAAACCCCATTTTCTGTTTCCATTTTTTATACTCTTCCACCAGGGGAATAGATAATGTTGAAAAAGATGGCAGAGGAATGGTTAATGATTAGTTGCATCTAAAAGTCTAAACTTAAGTGACGTAGGACTGTTCTATGTTGATGACGATTTGACAACATAAAATTTTGGAATTTCTATTGAACATTGTTCACTAAGTAGATGATATGCAAATTGAGATTCCATAAAGATATGTGGCACTGGCAGTGATCTGATGTTTTTGGTAAACATGATATAGTCTGTATTTCTGCAGTTCCATCTTCGGTTGTTAATCGAAGTACCCGTTCCTCGTTCAATGGTCAATCTTTACACCTGCCACGTTCGAGGCTACCTATAATAGCACAAAATCCCCCCTTGTACAGACCTATTATAATGATGGTCAAACCAAAAATACAGTTCATTCAAGGAACAGATGAACAGACAATACCAGATGTAAGGCTGACCAAATCAAGAGATGGAACAAATGGCATGGCTATCTTCAAGTTTGATCAACCTTCAGTTTTTGATTCTTCTGGTGAAGTCGGTGACATTACTGGTTTTTTCATGATTGATGAGGAAGGGGTCCTTCAGTCGGTTGATGTGAGTGCCAAATTTGTAAATGGAAAGCCTTCAGGAATTGAAGCGAAGTATATAATGCGGACTCCACGAGAGTGGGATAGATTCATGAGATTCATGGAGCGTTACTCTAATGCGAATGGTTTGCAATTCATAAAAAAATGAGTCAATTCATAAAAATGGCCAATCTTTTTTCATATCTCATGATGTTTGTTTTTGTAATATAGTAAAATGCTGGATTGATGTGCTTGCAACTTTAAGTCACAAACATATCCTTCTGAGTTCTGAATTACTAAAATTTTGCTCATCCTGCTGCTGTTCAGATCTCACCAAAATGTTTCTTAGAACTGAGTTCGTATAGCTCATGGTTCAAGGCCTTCCTTTTGTAACGTTATCTTGTTTTGAATTTAGGCAAGAAATGCCATCAAGCATTTTAGTATTGCCAAGTTGCCAACATGCTGCTAAATAAATGATTTTGTTAACCTCTGTTATCAATTTATCATTGATCTTTCTTCTTGACAGCTTATTCTTGGGTGTCTATCTACCTTCTGTAATTGTATTTGAAATTGTAATGTTTTTGCCTTACAGAAAAGAATATAACCTGGTTGTATTGACACGGTTTTGGCTACGCTAGATACTTGCAATCTGGTATTTTTCCGTTTCTAAGGGGCAGGAGCGGGAAATTTTACATCTAGGATGCGTTTATCCTATTGTCACAAACTGTGGTAGTAGAATATACTATTCATCTCTTATTTCTTATTTGTTATATATAATTTTAAAAAAACTTATAAAAATTTTTTAAAATTTTTTTACTTATGAATAAATATTACTAAAGAAAATATGAATAAATAATATAAGAAAATTTAAAAACATTTTAAAAAGTTTTTAAAAAAATATATGATATAAAAATAATTAACTAATACTAAAATATAAAATAAAATAAAAATAAAATATCAATATGTTAAATATATGATATAAAAATAATTAATTAAAATTATGTTTCTGCTCGGGCGGTAGCTCTCCTTATAATAACACGCAGCCGGGTGCAAAATGTAAGTACAGAGTTTTGACTAAAACTTGGCCTGGCTTATTGTATGGCATTTATAACTGGGCTTACTTTCAAGAAACCATCTCGAGTTTCTCTGGCCTCTGCTAAAGCATAGAATACAAACTTCACCATAAACTTTGCCAGACGTGAAAGTATCTGAACCAAGAGAGGTCTAAGGCAACCTTAATGGCTATATTCTACTGTACCCTTGCTACTTAAACTTCCAAGTTACTACAATTGGGGCTTCTGACCCTGTAGGAACCATTCCGTGAGTGTAGCCATGTCATATGCCCTTCTGCAAAGGCTATTGTATCAGCTTCTTTTACCTTCCTTGATATAAACCATACCTGTAACTCAAGCTTTGATATGTATTCAAATACCAGCCGCCTGGGTTTTGCTATCACTTTTACGCCTTCAGGTGCCATAATCTCCACTGAGTAAGTGGAGTTAGCTTCCCACATTTGTTAGTCGCCTACTGAACATCTTTATCCTCATTCTGTCCTTAAAAGTTACAGAGATAGAGGGATAGTTAAAGTTGAAGCCTCTATTCTTCTGCATGATCTTCTGGCAATTCACATTTCTGTGAGTGATACTAAAAATTTCTGATCTTGTATATCCAAGACTGCGAAGATGAGTAACATAGTCATCTGGTCTGATATCATATATCAGTCCTGGGTTTATAGCTCTTTTTGGGTTCACATGCCCAGCTCCCATGGCAAAAACACCTGCTGGTTTATCTTCATCTGGTATTAGTCTTCCTGTATGGTCAGTTGCCTCGGTTGTTGTCATAATGGAAGATTTGATAGCTGCAGGGCTCCAACTTGGGGGAGCTGAGCGAATAAGAGCAGCAATTCCACTGACATGACGACAAGTCATTGAGGTACCGTACATGACAGAGAAGTACTCGTCTAGAATCTTTTGGAAAGCATGTAGGACCAAAGTTTTGAGGCCAAGCAGCAATGATGTTGACACCTGGCGCAATTACATCTGGTTTGAGGATTTAAAGGTTAGTAAAACTTGGTCCTTTACCTGAAAATCGAGCTACTGCTGGAGCACTAGATTTCCCTATTACAGTTCTTCCAACGAGCAATGAGCAAGAGGCCTATTTGTGGAGTTTATATAAGCTTTTAAGCGGACAGATTCATCGAAGCCTATCGATGTTGCAGGCAAGACATGAACATCAACTGAATCCTCTTCCAAAATTATCACAGTGTTCGTCAAAATCATAGCAGCACCACCAACTTTCTTCAAACCTTGACCCTTTTCTGCTCTTCCGTTGATTCCTCTATCACAGACCACCATTTTGCCACGAACTTTGTCCCTTGGAATATAGCTTGCGAGGTAAAATTGACTCTCCCTTTCCCATCAGTCACATAAACTAGTTCAAGTTCTTTGCCTATGCTCATAGATTCTCCATAGAGAACTTGTCCATTACCCATGTGAACTATTGCTGGGAATTTCCTATCTAGTGTGCTTGCACCAATAGTGGCAATCCAAGGAGCTTCATTGGCAACAGACATTGCTATTGGGCCATTGTTTTCTGCTGCACATATAACTGAAATTACATGCTCCATTGCCCGAAAACTTCCAATGGCAATAATATCATCATATAGAGGTACTGGGAAGCCACCTAGAGACAATGAGAGAATGTCCACCCCATCTCTTATGGCTATATCCATTCCAGCTAGGATATAAGAGCTATAGCAGCCATTGGACCAGCACACTTTGTACACGGCAATGTGGGCGCCAGGAGCCATTCCTCTTACCACACCCGCTGCATAACCAAGCGCACTTGCCATTGGCACTGGTACTCTGCCAGCCGTGGATGAAGTGTGGGTACCGTGCCCACTAGTGTCCCTTGGCAAGAGATACTTTGGAATTCTTGACGGTGAAACTGCAAGATGGCCTTTGGTAAAGTACCTTGCGCCGATGAGTTTTCGGTTACAATTTGAAGAGTTAAAGGCGGCCCTGCTTGGCATATACCCCTCCATTTTTTGGGAACTGGAGGCATTCCACGATCACTAAAGCTGGGATTCTCAAGCCACACTCCTGTATCAAGAACCCCAATTATGCTTCCACGGCCAAATCCAGACTAATACCAAGCATATTCTCTAGCGGGGTTAAGTCCTAAGAACTTGTAAGAATAGGTTGTGTGAATATGGAATAGCCGGTCAAGTCTAATTGAGATAACATCAGGCAACTTTTGCAAGTACTCAAGCTCGGACTGAGTCAGTTGAGCTGCAAAACCGTCCATGGTATTGGTAGAGAAGGCGAGAAGAAGGGTCCTCATCAGAGGAAATGGTTTGTTGTATAAAGGAAATAAGCCATTTGAACTTGGAGGTGAGCTGAGAGCTAGTTGTACATGAGACGATGGGGGCGCTCAACAAGTTTCAAATTAGTTTTGCATACTTAAACAGAATGATACTTGAGTTGTGAAGATATCTTCTTCTAATGGAATAGTCTTTTGGGGTGAGTTATACCTTTGCAACTTTAGTTCTTATTATTGGTACTTTCGTTGAGAGTTATACATTCGCAACTTTAGTTTTTATCATTGGTACTTTCGTTGAAAGACGACAACGCAGTGGGAAAGGGCTACCTGGTGCCCATAAGTGGTCCGGAGTGAAAGCCGTCCGTTGACATCTAGCCTCAATGGGGTCCTAAATGATAGAAACTCAAATTACGAAGGTAAAACTTATCCCAAAAGACTAGTTTATTAAGGAGTGTACCTTTGCAATTAAAGTACCATTCCATTTTAGTATGTGGAACCGATGTGGAACTTGGTAAGCGCCCCCATCATATCATACCATGTGGGTGTAGTTGAAGTTCTAAGAGTTTCTGTATGGATAGTAAGAATGTGGAGAAAAGAGTGAGAAAGAAAAGCTGAATTTTGGATTCCATTGGAAGTACGAGAATATGTTGCTTGATATCCGATGCATGATTTCGTGGAAAACTTTGGAGGGGTATTTGAAGGTGTTGGAGAGAATTCAAACTAGGCTAGGAAGGGTTTCTTGAGCTCTAAGGAAAATGAAGCTCGTGAAATATAAGAGCTCTTCATCACAAGGATCCTTTGTGTGTATGTGAGAGAGAGAGAGAGAGAAATAGAAACAGAGACTCAACGAAATTGATGAGTTGGGGAGCTAGCTATAAGCATCACAAGATGTTTAGGCTAGCTTTACTAGATGTTTAAGTAGCCGTTAGTTGCAAATTCTGTGAAACCTTTGATTTTCACTTGGGCATGTAGATAGTTGATACTCTTGAAAAGACTCGACAATTGTATCTTGCGAGTTACCACTTAATGCTTGTTCTCTGTATTCATTTATGAACATGGACGCTCTGGATTTGCTATCTATGCTCTGCCTCGTGCTGGATGTACATTAGTGTATTACATGTCATTCTTTCTTTAAAATTTTGCTTAACCTTTTAACAAACTATTCTATCATTAGACCCATCCTCTATATTACTCAAAGGCTAATATTTTGAGTTCTTCAGAAACATATAATATTTTTAATAGTTCAATACTTAGTCTTAGTGAATTGAAAGATGAGTCATGATTGAAGCCTCCATTTGGTCTATATTGTCCTCAAAATAATGTTTTCGATGCCCATAATCATCATCAACAAAGGTAATTTAAATCACATCAATGCTGGACTCACTGCAACTAAAATAGCAGACACTGGCGTTGACTCTTCATGAAATACATGAGCACCTGGCATGTTCTATTGCCAAGGTTCAGACACATGCCAGAGGACCAACAAAAACTTAATGCACTGTAAGTCCAGCTTCATTCATGATTTTTCTAGTAATACATATGGAGGAGAAGCAACAAAAGATTGAGAAAAAGAACACACGCAATCAAACATTTTAAGGAGATATATTATTAAAAACGAAAACTTAGAAATAAAATCGCGGAAGGAAACTTATATGGAATGTCCCCGTGCCAAAGGCCATTAAATTGTTGATAACATGTCAAATTAATAATTCCATCAACTAATCCAATAACCTTCACATTAGGTGTTTTTAGTGAGCCAATTTTGTTTTGGGAGTGCGAGAAGCATCGATTTTACTCATACTAATGACTCTGAATTCCCATAGATGGTAGACAAATCCAAAACCACGTTCAGAAACTCATTGGTCTTCTAATCTGATTGACGTGAGTTTGTTACCTTCTCAGTGGGAAGTTTCATGTCATCTCAATTCTCAATCTCCACAACCTAGGGCAGGGAGAAAATACAAAAGAACAAAAATGGGATTGATTTTTCTTCGCGCTAAGATTAAATAGCCAGAGAAATAGATATTGACATAAAATTGCAGCCACTAAGAAGGCCTCTTTATTCGGTTAGTACTTGGAAGACAAAAATTAACAAACATTGCATTTTTGCACTGAAGGCAGAAAAATAATCACACTGGACAGATCGAAAAAGAGAAACAGAAGCAAGGGCAAGTGGAAGAAATGGAGCCTTAAGGACATAATTTTAATTAATTAACGGTAGAATTCACTGTACCACTTGCTTTTTTCAAAAGAAAAAGCCAGAAACATAAAGAATCCACCCAGAAGCAACAGTCGCGGAAAGAAACAGCTCATAAGTTCGGCTATCTACGTTATGTTACCCAATATAATGATATGCGTGTATGCTGTATCATGGTAGCTATGAAAAATGGCCCAAACATAAACAAGTGGAAGACATTTTGTTTCACGAAATTTATCAAAATAGGGTCTCAGCCTTCAGTGACAAAATGGATGATACGAAGAGCAAAGTGAGGCAATCTACTTTTGAAACGTTAGGCACCCTCAATCTATAGTCTCAACTCTCAACACATGTCCATGCAGCGCTGAATCAGCGAAATGATATATCATTTACGTAAACAATTTAACCGTTACTTCCCTGGCTTTTACTGTTGTCAGTGAAACAAAATGATGGTTGAACTTGTTCAAGTTTACAATTGTCGATTAACCATAATCTCACTCTTCGTATTTATTTCCTATGTGAATCAACTTGACAAAAATTAATATATCAAAGAAATTATTAAACCTTGCAAAATACATTTGTAGGAACCACCAAGGAGAATACATGATGCAGAATTCGGAAAACCTATATAACAAAAATGTGTAAAGCATAGAATATCTCTCCATGCAGGGGTTTTCAACGAGGAAGCCTGCCATCAGCATTAATCTCATAGCAAGATCCCAGCAATAATTTTCCTCCCTAATTCAGGGAACGCATTTCTCTGAGTCTGAATTAAACATCTCAGAAACCTGCAGATGCATTTTACCTTCCTTCATGATTGATCTCTTTGCTCATTTTTCCAAGAATTTTTTGCAGCTTCTGCAGAGGAGTCGTTGGAATCCCCATTACCATCCTTTGGTTTCGAGAAGAAAGGATCCCATTCATGAGGTCCTACCTCACGCTGTCCCTCTTCCAACAATGCGTATTTCCAGCTGTTCTCCTCAATGAAGTTGTCATCTGTATGGCCCTCAATAATATCCCTTCTCAAATTTGTAACCTTATCAACAATTGCTTGTACAGAAACATCAAAGGCATCTGTAAGAGTTTCCAGTTTAGAGCGAGGATCTGCATACACTAGTCTTGGAATGAGACTAATGACCTCCTCTCTCATGACTTGCACTTGCTCGAGAGATATCTGATTAAGCCTTTCCTCTATACTGACATTCCTCTTCCGAATATCGTCCTCTGGAATGAAGACAGAATACTTAGTATAATTCTTGGGAAGATGCCAAGTATATTGCGTATATGCTGAACCGGGATGGAAGAAGACAGGTATACAACCAGCCAAAATTGAATCAAAAGCAGATCTTCGTGTGTATGAATCACCCTGGGGTTGCAAGCAGAAAAGCGAGCTCTGAAACATCTTCATTATGCTGCTTGGAGAATGACATTTGCTTTCACCAAAGTCACATTCTAGCAGCTTACCAACCTGTGACCTCTTGCATTGGTCAATTATCTGCCCCCTGATTGATTTGGGGTTTCCAGGACGTGGAGCTCCAGCAAATGAGAAAAGCCACTTCCTCTCTAATTGCCTCATTCTGTCCTGCCAAATGAACACATCAGCATCTTTTGCAGGGTGGAAGTATGTAGGATATGGAATACCAAAATCATTGGCATTCCAGGGACTGGATTCAACCACAAGCATGGACATATTCTTTGCTGCTGGTAAAAACAAAAGTTTACTGCCCCAGTCTGATTTTTCATCAGTTAGTCTCCGGAAATCCCAAGTTATCCGTCCCGCAACAAGAAAATGGTCTCTGCCATTCATTATGCCCCACTCTGGCCTCTTCATAAGCCAATCAACCAGATCAAGCGAAGCTGCATCCCTCATTGAAATATTGTAACCCCAAAGATAACGTGCAATATCAAAACCAGCATAGAAGGGTACAAAAATTGCAGCAGCAATAGAGGGATCCTGTGTCAAGCATTCATACTGCTTCATCCGATTGCTGAATATTACATCAACAGCAAACTGATTTGTAGCATACCACCCAGTATCTGAGAACACCCCTTCAACATTCTCAAGTGGCGGACCAAGCCCAGCATTAGTGGTGAACTTACACATATTTGTCCAAAGACTCAAACTCCTGCACTCTTTCAACATATCCTCGTTAAATCTCGAGGGAAGGTCATGCACATAAATATACCTCCCCCCACAGGGATCACTCTTGTTTTCAGCAGTTCTCAATGCTCTCAAAAACGGGTAATTCTTCTCGGGGCTTTGTACCTGACGAACATCACTATTTATTGGGGGCGTTTGAACCTCACGGACGCCAATCTTTCTTGGAGGGGTTTGCACAAGACGGGCATCAGTTACATGGACTGGCGTAGATTCATGGTTAATGGGACCGGATTGTAATTTCGTTGATTGATCGACATTGCTACCTCCAAGCACCACAAAATGAAAGTACAATAACATAAACCAGAAAAAAGCAGACAATGATGCCAAACAGCAAAGCCGAGAATTCTGGTTCTTTGCTGTCCCTTTCTCCATTTGCTCAGGGAGAACGCTCGCCGTAGGGCGGCGTCTCATTTAATTCCAATCCCAATCCCAATACCAAACAACTAATCAGTCACTAAATTTGCATTTCTTCGGTAACAAACACAGACACAAACCCAAATCCCCACTCACACACCTACAATTACATCAACGAAATTCAACCAAGATACAAAAGGAACAGTATTTACGGAATAAGAGTTTGTAAAAGAAGTCGACTTATTAAAGATCAAAACAACAGAGAGTATGTATATAGATCCAGAATAAGAGTTTACAACAAGAGAGAGAGAGAGAGAGAGACTCACGGAAAGAAGTTTAGCAGCTGAGAAAGATCCAGAATTTCAAGGAGCGGATTTTGCGTAGAGGGAGAAAGAGGGAAACCAATCGAGAGTATGTAAATAGATCGAAAAATGAGAGAGAACGTGCGCCGGGGGTTGTCTCGTGTCGGTGGCCTGAGGTAATTAAGAATTGAGGCACGCGCCGAGGTGGGGATG
>JASKGM010000001.1:9646667-9665151 GCA_034509205.1 Ceratonia siliqua | reverse complement strand
GGTTCAATTAGAGGAAATTGGATGATATACTTTTGGTAACAAGCCTAAAAAAAAAGTACTATCGAAACCAAATGGTCCTTTTATCCTGTGTAGTTTTTTAACTTAACAAGATGGAGATTAGATCATCCAATAGTCGACGGTCACAATCTCTTAAAAAAAAATTTAAAAAAAAATGTCATATAATGTATATAAACAAAAAAATAAAAAATAATTTAGATTGAATTATGACCGTCTAACGCAAATTGAATAGCCACAATTTAACTAAAAAAATAATTCCAAATCCCTTTAAATTAGCATGCCTCAATCATAGCTAGTATTAAAAGATCGGACAAAAGATTGGATTAGCAGTTTAGGACATCTAAATCTAAGCGCCACTTGGTCAATTTATATGGAATCCAAGGTTTGTTCTCCAGCTTAGAATGATGATACTGTACAGTGCACAACAGTTAATTACATGATCAATTATAATATCAGAAATGCGAAAATTAATCATCTATGTAGAAGAGAGAAGATAATTAATATCATTTCTTTATTATTTGTGTGGGGGAGTGAAAATCTGAGCTTATAGCCTAATCCTGAACTTCCACTCCAAGAAATTGTGGGAAGCACTAATTCAACTCTACACTTCCCTCATTAAGCAAAAGCCCGCTGACTCATTCTCAAAACTACTTTATTGAACATCATTGACCCAATTCAGATGCCCATATTTTCCCTTTCTGTAATTACTATCAGATGACATATCATCTTATTTTTTGTTACAACTTACAAGGCATGCTATGTACATGCATATATTCCTCAAAAATGTTCAGGGGGATGAATCAACTGATAATAATTTCAACTAGAAATCAATTTCCTCCCACTGGAATGCTTAATCGTTGATTCAGCACGCACCTCTATTTCTTCCTTTCTGTCTTTGAATGCACCGAATGCAGCAGCATTGGCAACTGAGGCAGCACTTACTGGTTCAACTTTTGAACTGTCTTGAGCTCTTGCCTCCATTAACTTCGAAGGTTTGCGGGCATGCCACATAATTCAAAAATCTGGTATGCCACTTGACCGCGATGAATACTCACTCACCAACTTTAGAAACATGGATGACTTATCCTCTAATAGTCGAGATGGAGTGTCAAACTCTGCAACTCGACCTGCAAAAATATCAAAAATAAACTTCATAAGCACAGACTAGTGAGCCAAAAGGGGAATCATGCCCAATCATCCAATCCAAAGAACCACATTTGTGAGTTAATTCTGTGGTAACCAGAAATGAACAAAGAGAAAAGGCGACATGCAAACAGACACTCTCAAATGGTTTAGGTCATTAACAACTAGTCCTTTTTATTTGTTTAGATATTATGTCATCGTATATTCCTCAACATTTTCCCTAATTGAAACCCCCGTAAAATCTTTCAGAAGAGCCTAAATGAACAATAGAAAAGAAATAAAATGTGTACTCAAAACCATGATTAGAATTAGGAGGAGATAACAACATTCCAAAGATATATAGTTTTAACCCTACACTTTCAGATTGAATGCAGACATGTAGGTGTATAACTGGAGAAAAGAAAGGCAGAAGAAAAAGATGCAACTTCACGCACCATCACTAAGTACCAGAACTAGATCACTGTCGATAACAGTAGGAATACGATGTGCAATAGTGCACACGGTGCAGTCTCTAAACTCTGTTCGTATAATCTTCTGGAGAAGATTATCAGTAGCAGTATCAACTGATGCCGTTGCTTCATCAAGAACAAGTATCCTTGACTGCTTTAATAAAGCTCGGCCCAGGGAAACAAGTTGCCGCTGCCCCACACTCAAATTATCTCCATTTTCTAGCACTGCAGGTTAGACAATAAATCTTACTGTTATTTGTTACTCCAAAGATTTTCCTTTCCCTTTTTTATTTTGCTTGTTTTTTTTTTTTGGGTTGGGAAAGGAAAGATACTGGGTATATTCCAAAATTTGTGGGCTGCCTACCTGGTGTATCGAGCTTTCGCTCCTTCTCACGGATAATCTGTCCAAGCTGGGACTTATCTAGCGCCTGCGAAAAATTTAAATCCAATGATCAATCATAGCACAATCTCCGACTGAAGTAGGAATCATTTTCAAAAATCAAGGACCACTGGACTATTTTCTATGGTATGAGTTCTTGCTCAGGGCTAAAAATATAAAGTATATCATCCTTGTATTTATCTAAGGAGTTCAAAATTATTCATCTGAAAACAAAATAGCATTAATCAGAGCAAACAATCTGTCGAAATGGAAATTGAAATAACTTGTGTCAAAGTCACAAACAGGTAACCCAGTGCCACTATTTGGTATTTCCAATTTCCAAGTAATTTTTTAATTATATGCAAAATACCCACTTTAGCTGAGACCTATCTATCAGTATCTCCTTGCAATAATGTTAATTTTACAAAAGAGGTTCTCCCAATTCCAGATGATGAAAAGCATCTGAAAAAATTGAGAATATCCCTGTGGAAGAAGTCATGTCTAAACTGCCATTAGGCAATGCAATCGATCAACAAGACCCGCAGAATCTTCTTGATTCTTTGGCATAAAAGTTGGTTAGTCCATTAGGAAAAGATGTTATTTTGGGGAAGGTAAATCTTTGCTGAAGTTTTTTAGATATGGTGACTGGGGAAGTTGGGCTTGGCTTGTTTCTGGTGAAGAGTTGTAGGAAGTGTGTTGGATGTGGTGTTTGACTTCGGTTTGAAAGGAGGTTACTCTTATTATTTTGATGACTTTCTTTCTATTGATTTCATTTTTCTCTTTTTCTTTATATCTTTTTCCTCCTCGTTCCCCTTTTTGATAATATGTTGTCCTCTGTACTTTCTTCCTTCCGCATCAATAATATTTCTTTTCTTTTTTAAACCATTTTAGCTGTCTCTATACATAGGCATCCAAAAGGACCAAAACATATATATAATAAGATTTTTCTTTGTAGGCACTTAACCATTACACCGATTGTGTGTAACTGAACAAATGGAGCTATGCAAGTGACACTAACCTGCCAAATCTCTTCATCTGTGTGCTCTTCAAGAGGATCAAGATTGCCTCGTATAGTCCCTTCAAATAAGGTTGGATCTTGTGGTATGATACTCAGATGGCTACGAAGGTCATGAAGGCCAATCCCTGAAATATTAATGTTGTCTATAAAGATACTCCCACCTGCTGGTTCAATCAATCGAAATAATGCCTGAATCAAAGTAGATTTTCCACTGCCAGTACGTCCAACTATTCCAATTTTCTTCCCACCAGGAAATGTGCAGGATATTCCGTGGAGCACCAAAGGCAGATTCTCCTTGTAACGAACCTTTAATAGAGACAGAGTAGGGGGAGAAGAGTACGTGCATTATTATAAGAGACAATTGCAATAGCAAAATCATGGTGTAAGGAATGCATGGAATATTCCTAGGAACTTGGTTTAGACACTAAAGGTAGTGCTCCCGGCAAGAACAAAACAGATAATCCCCTCTTCCCCCCAAAAAAAAAATAATATTGATAAGTGAAAAAGAGTGAAATGTAACCTCTAACAAAATGAAATAAACAAATTTCCAATTAAAAGTAAATAGAATAAGCCTGAGCATCTTGATACAAAAAGAAAGACAACGGATAAATGTGAAACTACTCAAACTAAGTACCTTCAAATCAATTATTTTAATTGTCCCATTCTCAGGCCATGTGGATGGAGGGCGACAATCTTCAATAACTGCTAGTGCTTCACTAGGAATTTGGCTGTACTGATAAATTCTTTCAATAGATATTATTTTATTTTCAAGTTTGCAAAAGCTAAGTATCCACCGTGATAGGCGTGCATTTAAATTCAGGCCGTATGTAACAGCAAGTCCAGCCATGCCTATACAGAAAAGAAATAGTAATTAGCAATGTAATATATTTTTCTTTTTTTTTACATTTCATCTTGCATCTTTATTTCAAACAAAATTCACCGTCACTTGAGCACTTTCCTAATAACACAATGCAATACCCTTACCCGTCCTGTTTGATGAGGAATTAAGATGCAGAGTAACCATAACTAAATTATGTAAAATCAGTGATAAGTCAAGTTGATAGCACAGAATAGTTATGTCAAAGACACCACACTAGTTGCAGTGAAAAAAGTTAAAGACAGATAGAAGGTCCACTAAATCTACCTTTTCCATTCTGCATGTACATGCATCATCACTTGATTAAAAAGTTCATTTTCCAGCAATAACCTTTACTAAAATTACGTAATTTATGTCTCCAGGATTAGGAAAAAACCTTGTGAAAATAAGCAGAGAAACAACTTATTGAAATCAAATACTCACTGGGGTCAATACTTCCATGTGGAAAGCTCACTAATAATATCATGCAGAAAGCAAATACAAAGGTCGACAGTAATTCCATGCGCAGGCAGAGCCACTCAATAGCTGCAAGACTGCAGAAGAATGGTCGTGCAAAACAATCCAGAAGATAGAGGTTCCTCTTCATGAACCTTTTTTCTTGTCCAAAACCTCTGATGGTGGCCGCTCCAGCAATTGATTCACCAAAAAGATGTATAATTGGAGATTTCTGGATGCTTACAATACGAACCAGCTCCCTCGAGGAAGCCATGTAGTATTTCTGCAATAGAACAAGTCGACAGTAGGAATGATGCGGACAAAAATGAAAACAAAGATAAGGATGTAATTGGAGGATTTCTAGTCCCCTGTTATTGTATCTTCTCTTTCTTGAATAAAATTCTTTAAAAAGTGAGAGAGAGAGAGAGAGAGAGAGAGAGGCAGTTAAGAATAGAGAAGGTACAGCTCAAGGAAGAAGCCTTGCATAATCTGCAAAGAGGTGAAATCTACAATAGATGAACTTATGAATCTTGCTTTAGCCTTCATGATTTGGTTTTTGGCCTTCTTCCCTCTCTCTCACTACTCTCACACGTGTTCACAGAGGCACACCCACACAAAGACATATATATACGTACTTTACAAGCATACATGTGCCTAAATTCCATCATAAACAGGCATGCATGCACACACAAACACGCCATAAATGTAATTGTTTGCTCATAAATCTCCACACTGAAGGACGACTATGTTCAGACACATAATAACTGTTTGAATTTCACAACAGAACCACTAAGAAGCAATGCTAGCAAAGCTAAGAACCTATAAATCTTCTTCTGCACGCCTTTTTATGAAAAGCAATTTAAATATTGAAATTTAAGCTGAAAAATCTCTAATTACCTGCATCCACAAACAAGCAACAGCCATAGGGACGATTAGAAGTAACACTTGCCAGGTAACTGTTGTCATCACACCAACAATGCCAATAAGCTGTATTGTAGTTGAAGCAAACCCACCCAGTCTAAAAGGAATGTCAAGATCCACCACACTTTGATCAATCGATACCTGGTGGGATACAGATGATCCATATTGTATGATGCACACCATACATGGAGAGATAGCCCAAAATAACAATAACGAAAAAGAAAAAAGAAAACTTACACGATTCAAGATCCTTCCAGCTGGAGTAGAGTCAAAGAAAGACATTGGTGAACGGAAAACATTTCTAAGCATATTCAAAAAAAGCTTCTGTGCAGCTGCTAGACCAAATGTAGCTACCAGAACAGCCTTTACAAATATAAACCAAGAGCTTCCAAACGCAAGGGCCATGTAAACAAGAAGAAGAACCATAGGAGTTACTTTGGGTTGGTCTCCTTCTGTTTGAGGATTAGCCCAAGCCATCCACCAATTACTAGCAATTTGAAGAAACTGAAATAGTGCTTGTGCAATTATTATGAGTGGAATCAATAAGCCTTTATATGCTGCAGCCATGTAAGACAAGTACACCGTCATGCTGATTCTACCTCTTACCCTCTCCTCTTCCTGAACAAGCTGTTTATTTCTCAAGCGTTTTGCTTTTTTATTCTCCTTGATTGCTTTATGATCTGAAGATGTACCCTCTTGCACTTCCTTTGCCAAACTGTCAATATCATTTGCAGAAGAAACAGATTTCTTACAGGTCATAGCAGATGCATGCAAGGACAAATTTTCATCTGAATCTTCTGAGGAGTGATTAGGAATATCCATAGCCTCTATTGCTTCATGGTGAGCTGAAACTAGACTTTTAAAATCTGTTCCTGCTTGTAAAAGATCATCATATTTTCCTGCCTGAATGACGTGGCCTTCTTTAAGAACCTTCAAAGATGGAAAAATAAAGAAAATTTTCTTTACTTTATATCAATTACAAGGTCATGCTGCTAAATTCTTTTATGACTACTTTTTACCTTGAAACATGACATACCTAACGACCCTGAGCCCAAATTTTAATTTTAAATATAAAAAGAAACAACTTAGAACCCAATCAATATAAGAAGGGAGAGACAACATATCAAATTGAAATAGCAGTGAGCACTGAAACCCCTGATCATGTGGCGAATATATAATTCTCAAGGGTGAAAAAGTTGTAATATAATTCAAATTTTAATTTAAATAAAATCTTAAAACTAGAACACCTGAAACAAAGTGTAGACATCAGTTAGGCCTCTTATTGCATAAATGCATAATATATCAAGACAAACCCAAACAGCCATACCAGTATCATATCAGCAGCAGGAAGAAATTCGACTTGGTGGGTCACGAAAATGACTGTCTTATCTGCTAGTGCTGTCAATATGTACTCCTGCAGTTCCATATCATAGATTAAGCCATATCCAATTTGTTTAAACAGCAACATTGACTCTGTTGTGAGAAAAACTAACCCTAAATAATTCTGATCCAGTGTGGGCATCAACCGCACTGAAAGGATCGTCAAGAAGATATATATCAGCATCTTGGTAAAGTGCTCGTGCAAGCTGCACCCGCTGCTTCTGGCCACCACTTAGGTTTATACCTCTATCGCCAATAATTGTCTGGTCTCCATGTGAGAAAAGTTCCAGATCCTTTTTCAGTGAACAAGCATGAAGAACATTCTTGTACTTTGCTTTATACTTCGGGCTTCCAAAGAGGATATTTTCTTCTATATTTCCTGACTGTATCCATGCTGATTGCGAGACATAAGCAGCAGAGCCGCACACTCTTACCTTCAAAATAATCCAATGCATCTAGTATAAGAACCTCTTTACTGTTATAAATGGGAAGAATATTTTCAAATACCAATAGACAAATAAAATAACATAGATGGAATTAAAAAACTGAGAACAACATACTTCACCAGAAAGCTTAGGAATCTCCCCAAGGATGCAAGACAGAAAACTTGATTTCCCAGAACCAACCACGCCACAAACAGCCACACGCATCCCCCTTTCCACTTTCATATGTATCCCTGATAGAGTAGGCCTAGATGAAGAAGGATCCCAGCAGAAGACACCATCCTTAATCTCTAGGGCAATGTTAGAAATGCCTTGCGACAAGACAACAGTTGCACCTGACTGCAATTCTTCCTCCTGCAGGAAACCAGATATACGATCAAGAGAAACTTTTGTCTGAGCCATTGTTGATACCAAGTCAGGAAAATTTCTCAGAGGTTCTTGGAGGATCCTGAAAGTAGCCAGAGCAGAAAGAACACCACCTGCAGTCAGCTGACGACCCAACAATACGGAAGTGCCAAAAGTGACAGCAGAAACAAATATAGGGGAGCTCCAGAAGATGAAAGTAATAAAAGCCTGAGAATAGAGGGCTCTCCGTAGCCACTTGAACTCTACTCCACGCATCTCCTCCAATTTTATTCGATATCTGTCCTCCCAAGCTTGCAGCTTGAGAATCCTCATATTCCTCAGACACTCGGATGTTTTTCTCATTCTCTCATCCTTAGCAGCCATTAGTTTGTCTTGATAAGCTTCTTGTATCCTAGCCACAGGAACAGTGACAACAATGGAAACAATTGTAGCAATCAATGTAGCAATAGAAGCAATTCCAACATTCTTATACAAAATTGCAAGTGCAAGAATAATTTGCAGAGGAAGCATCCACATGTCATGAAGATACCAAGAGTAGTCCCCTACCCTTTGAACATCAATAGCCATGTAGTTAACAATCTCCCCACTTGTGTGACTTTGCTTGGCCACGCTAGAGAGTCTGAGTCCCTTTCGATACACCATTGCTGTTAGAGCTGACCTAACATGCATACCTAAGATGTCCACCCCCAGATACCACTGCCGAGTCGTCAAGGTCTCCACAAGCTTCGCTGCAAAAAATGTCCCCGCAAGGATATACCCCTCATAAGGAAAAGTCTCTTTGCCACTTAGGTAATCAACGAAGTAGCTTATCATGTATGGACCTACGTAAGAGACAACAGTATTCACAACGGCAAAGATGGCATTACAAGCCGCCTCCTTCCAGAATGACTTGATAATAGCCCAAGCTAATGAAGGCTGCTTAGAAGGATTTTCAGCCTTCAATCTCTCCCAGTTAGAATTCAAAGCTTTATAATTGATCTTGGCTCGATCCTTTGGTGCAAGAAGGGGAATGTCCTTAAACTCAAGAGGTCTCCTAGCCCCAATGGAAAGAAGCGGGTTCAGCCAAGAAAGAGTGGCCATGCTAAAAGGCCCAGCATCGCTGTAAGGAGTAACCTTGAGACACCCTGGTTCTTCTTCAAGAAGTAATAGCTCTTGAAGATCAGAGTTCCTACAAACTTGTATACCAGTAGTGCCCTTAATTGCAACGATACACAGAAAGGCAAGAGCTGGAGTGACAGCAAAATTTGCCACGACATGAGAACGGAGGTGTTTTGAACCTTCCGTCCAAAATCCTCTCCCATCAACATATAAAGTACACAAACAAATAACAAATGACATAAACCACCAAACCCTCAACAAAAATGGAAACTTCTCCGACAACTTGAATTTGCAGTGCAAGGCCAAGAAGCTTAATACGAACCAAGCTAATCCCTGTGCAGCTGGCAAAGAAAGAAGAAACCAGTCCACAGTCTTCCCATTAGCCGCTCCCCTAATTAAAGCAGCCCCATCAAATCCTAACACCAAAACTTGCACAAAGAGGACATAGAAACAGCAGAACACTGACAACTTGAACCCCGAATTGATTCGAACGTCGCCTATTTCTCCATCAATACTACGACGAATTGGGCTTGCATTGCCGGACGTATTGTCCTTACTAATTTGAAATCGACCCACACACATAAATATCTGTTTCGCCGAGACAATAAAGAGAGATACAAGAAGAAGAGTCAAGTTTATACAAGTTGCCGCCAGTTCCAATACGGGCAATCCTTGTATCGTACTCAAAATGGTATTCAGCGATCCTGATGCTGACGATGAAGCTGAGATTTTATTCAGCAATTGTGTGATAGCCATTATTGAATATGACGTATTGATGAAGAAGCGGATTGAGAACAGTGAGTCGGAGTGAAGCTAAACAAGGGAGATCGAACCGTGCGAACAGGGCATTTCACCATCTGGGAGATGAAGAGAATCAAATGTGTATTTGGAGACAGATTCTGCGGACACATTGCACATGAAAACAAACAGATTTTTACCAACACGGAATACGAAGAGACGAGGAGGAGAGAGAATAGCTTGAACTTCCTTTCACTTTGTCTGTTATCCAATAACAGAAATGGACAAAGGCAGGACTAAAAATCAAAATATGCAGGAAAGAAGAAAGAAACAGAGGAAAATACGAAAAACTGACCTGGGTTATATCTAGAATCGTTTGTGGAGCCGATGCAAGCCTGTGATCAAGATGCAGTGTCTCAACAACCTTCACCTGTTATACACCCCAGCGGAGGAAGAAAGAGAAAGAATGGAGCACAAGGATAATAACCCTTACGAAGAACGGTAAAGATGGTGATGAGTAGGCTATAGCAACGTAGAATATGGAAAGAACGACAGCGAGAGAGCTCAATCTCTGTTGTCTGCTCTCTTTAATATTCTTATATATAACTTTGCTGCCCTGTGTTATCGTCAACAATTGGCAGTTCCGTGTGAGAACGAGAAAGCTTGCAGAATGCAGGTGCTCAAAAATGGGTGCTTTTTGTGAATGCACGAAAGGTGAAAGAGAATACCCAATGATTCGCTTTTGTGCGCTTAATAGAACATTTCTAAAGTTATAGCTGATTACATCAGTGAGCTTGATTTCCCACTATTTATAGCCTTGTGAGTGAGGGGCAGGCAGAGTGGCAGGGGTAAAAGAAAACAGAGAACCCATTTCTTATTATTTTTTGCTGCACGTTAATGGAAGGAATATCAGTTCCATGTCTGCGTAAACTAGTTGATCAATGATCCATGACCACTGATCGGACAATAATAGGGATCTCAGTATGTGTCCACAAAGGAATAGTAGATTACGAGTGGAATGCCCATTATTCAATGTTTTACTTTTAGAACGAGACACCCAATATATAATATAATATATAAATATATATATATAGAGAGAGAGAGAGAGAGAGAGAGAGAGAGAGAGAGAGAGAATAAAAGGGGCTTTGTTAGTTTCAATTTACAATGTCTTCGTCTTGGTCTAAGTGGAGAACGGTAGTCGCGGCCAGTGGAATTCAGATCAGAGAGTGATGAGTGCGACGAGGATTTGAGCCCCACCAATTTTACCCTATCTGTTTGTTTGTGATAAAAGGAGAGAAAAAAAAAAGACACTATCTATCAAGGTATTAAGAAAGAATTGGCATAGGCTAAAGTCATTTCATTTGGTTTTGCTTTATGTGCGTATCAGCTGGCTACAGTTCTACGAAGATAAAACAAGGGGAGATTCTAAGTGACGCCCAACGGGTGCCTTTCTTTTTTATTCTTTATTTATTTTATTTTTAAACATTGTGTTTTAATTTTTTAGCATTCTTTTTAATTTTTCTTTATTAATTATTTTGTTTTATAATAATAAAAAAATATTTCAACAATATAGTACAAGTCCAAATTTCATTCAGTGTAGGATGAAATCTTGTTAAAATCTAACAACCGTCAGATGGCCGTGTCATTCGATGGCCCATGTGGAACAGAATCTCATCCTCACTTGATCAGAGTTTATGACTTGGCAGAGCATGTGGCTCTAATAGCTTTATTGACTAATAGGTGAGTAATTTTGTTGGCTGGGTCACGTCATTGATTGAGAAGTTCAACCAACAAATAAGGGAAGTTGCTTTTAATGGAAAATGAAGTTTGGGGAAAGTTACCCGCCCCGATAATGAACTTAAAGTATAATATTCCAATATCATTTGCCATGTCAAAGTATTCAATTAAAGGTAACCCTTATTGTTTTGCTGACCAAAAACAAATAGGAGCCTTTTGGGTAAGAAAACTCCACAATAAAAAGTAAGTATAACAAGACTGTAGCATTATTATATGATGATGTTTAACTACTTGGGCCAGTGTTTCTGACTTAATTTCAGTTGTTGATGTATAATATGATATCCAAACAAGTTTATACTTTCTGGATATTGATTATTCTATTATTAATATTGACCAAAATGAGTTGTTTGGGAACCAAGAAAATAAGTGTCAGAGTTATGTTTCACTTTCACATCTGTAGCCTAATATGGGAAGAAAAAAGGTCCACGCTTGACATATCCATTCGTGGGACAATCAGATGTAAAAAACTCAAACTCCTCTTAAAGGGTAAAGCTTAATTTGTCATATTCAATATGCAACTTAGCTTGTGCAAAGCGACATTGCAATAAATTGTTTGGCTTATTTTTTAAATTAAAATTTGTTTCATATTGTAATTCATAAGACACGAAAAAGCTATATTTAATTGATTATTTGATTGGATTGAGGCTATTGGGAATTTCAACAGAATTATTGAAGCAATCAATAAAATGTGGGGCAAGGGACGGACCCAGGAAGGCATGGTTTTCAAATATATGACATGGGAGAGTGAAAAGGACAAATTGATAACCTCGTCGAACAGGACCCAAAGGTCTTTGTACTTCCACTTCCCACCCAGTGACCTAAGCCAACAAACTAAAACTGCCACCATTACTTCTCCACATCACTTATTGCGTCGATAAGCGGTCTGTATGGCAAAATAATTACCAACAGACTGCCTTTTAGCCTTTTAGTTTCTCTCTGGGTCGCTAATTATTACAAATTTTAAAAGTTTATTTTATTTAATTATTTTCAAATATATTACATCTTAAATTTGCATTTTATAATTTTTTTTATTTCAAATAATTTCATAATAATATTAAAAAAATATTAGATAATTATTTGCTTAATAAAACATTGAAAAGTGTTTTGATTGTGTTTTGGGAGAGCGTTTAAAACAGTACGTAGGAGCTTAATAACTTTTGTCATTTATTTCATATTTTTTTATTTTTTAATATTAATTAATTATTTTTATGTTATATATATTTTTAAGTTTTTTTTACTTATGAAAAAATAAATTAAAAAAAAACTATGAAGGAATAGTATGAAAAGTATAAAAAATATTTCAAATTTTTTTTTAAAATATATAATACAACAAATAATTAATTAATCCTAAAAAATAAAAATAAATAAACAAATACAAACAAATAATTATATTATCACTAGGACTAAAAATAGGCTAAGTTAAGTTAAGTATTACCTAAAATAGGCGAGAGACCTGCCTAATAAAATTGTAACCTAAGTTTAATTTGTTAGCTTACTATAGATAAAAAAATAAATCTGCCTTGATTTATTTATAAAATTAATTAAGTATGATATGACCTATTAGTTTATTTAAATATATTAAAAAAAGATAAAAAATAAACTTTAACTTATAAGACTAAATATATGTCCATAATTATTTTTAACTTATATGAATAAATATAAGTTAATATTTATTTTTAAATATTTTAATTATAAAAAATATTTTAAATATATAAAATAAAAAATAAAAATAATATATATATATATATATATTATATTATAAAAATAAATATAAGTACGAAGTTTTTAATATAAAGAATAAATCAAATAAAGTTATAAATTTTTAATAAATTTATTGGCCTCTTACACCTCTTCCTCGACACACCATAACATGGCCTTCTATTTTTATTGGCATTGTGGCGAAGGGGGGATCTTAGCTGGATCGCATTTATGAGCGAGGAATGAGGACAAATATTGAACGTACGTTGGGGAAAAGATATATAAAAGGTAAAGTTGCACCAAAATAATTAATTATGAGATGTTGATATATGTATCCAGACAAAAACAGGAATAGATACGTATTGTATTAAGTATGTGATTATATATATCATTCACCTCAGATACAAATAATAATAATTAAACTAAAGTGAGATCATATTCATTATAATTAAATAATATTATCATAAATTAGTGTGTCCATGATAAAGCATTAATCTCTTGCAGATGACGGAACTTATTCATGAAAGAGCTGCCTTTTTTCTTTTTTAATCATCCTACCATTAAGTGCATGTAAATATAAATAAAATAAAATAAAATGAATAAAATGGAGCTTATTTGATGACACTTACAAATATTAGTTTATATGTAAATATATATAATATATTGATGAGGCAAGGTTTGGAGAATCAAGAACCTACAAGTAAGTACTCCCTCGCGCCTGTTAGGTTTTTTTGGTTCTATACAGCCTTATCTTACAGAATATAACGGGGCTTCCTGATCATTAGCCAATGCTAGTTTACCATCTTTAAAGTAGCTTCAATTCCTCTATTTGCATGCCTTTGTACTTCTGGGACGCAAAACAAAAAGGGTTATAGCCTTACAGGGCGTTGTTAGGTATAAGGATAATTAACCAGCTCGTGCAGACCCAAACCTATAAACTGACAATAAGCAATTATATAGGGATCAGAAAGGGCCCAGATGAAGCTCATTTGGGTCATCAGATACCTTCAACAGCGGTGGATTCCTGTCTCGGACAGTTAACTTAAACAACAACATCTCAAGAAGAGTGAAAAACATAGGAGTTGATGAGACTAAATATATCTAGGATATATCCAATGCTTTGATTATATTCTCTTGGAACATGTGGTATGAATATATACAAAGTTTGGGGTCAACAGGGTATTGTAGAATACTAAGAAAAAAAGGATAAAAAGAAGGGTTTGGGACTTGAAATGATTTGGTCCTTGGCACTTGATCACAGACAGATATTTGGGTAGGAGTTACGACTTAACGACAAGACGACGAGTAGCAGAATCAGCCGTTTTGGTCTGTTCCTTACAATTGACTCTTCTCAGAAAACGCAACAGCATGGGAACTCTCATCTCATCTCCACCCAACTCAGCAAAAAATCAGTGTCAATCTCCTCAGTCACCATGTATATATGCTTCCAAAACCCAACCTATAATATTATATTATATTAAGCTCTTGATAAACACCAAACTATATACTACTATATATATACTGTGCTTCTAACGGCATCAATATATTTCATAGTTAAATTTTTTTTTTTAAAAGAATAAGCCAAAAGGACATCTTAACTTTCTTTTACAAATTTATTTCCTTCTAATTCTTTTGTTTTGGGTACGCCCGTAGGCTGGATTAAAAAAGAAAAAAGAATACATTTAATTGTCCATTAAATTAGAATGATTTCATTGCTATTTTATAGGACTGAATATTTTTTTAATAATATTTTAAGATATTATTATGAAATATCTGAAACAAAAAAATATATTATAAAACAGTAGAAATACAGTGCTTTTAAAAAAGATAGTTTTTTGTTGTAGCTAATATGTACGTAGGCCTTGTTCTTTTGGGTCAATATACAGGGCTTGTTTGATGCCCACAGCATTTTTTTTCCGGGAGAACAAAGCCCAGAACAAATTGAGGCTGATAGTAATTTTCCTGGCGAAAACTAGTGCCCTGCGGTTCTTTCCTCTTAAACTAGTAATGTTCTTACACTGTCCATAGTTCATACCATAGAAAAGCCTTTAAAGAATCTGAGAATCAATTCGTCCATCATTACTTAATCATCTCTTAGTTCGAAAGTAAAAAGGACTACTTTTTCTTTTATTCTGAGTGAATAATTTTCAATGCTTTCTGTTTATTTATTTAAATATACAATCTGAGTGAAAAACTCATTAATGGCATAACGTGAAACGCTTTGAATGTCGGTTGATAACAAGAGCAGATGCAGATTGGTGCTACGAACTCGCAAGTAGAGAAGAGGCTTTATCTTGCAAGATCTGCCATGCTGCATTGACATGCCTTGCTTCTGTCAATGGTGCTCCTACTACAAAACGCAGAATGTATTTGCCTGATAAGACCTGCACAAATTGACCATAATCAAGTAAAAGAAAATTAAAAAAAAAAAAAAAGATGCACAAGAACATAACTTGTAAAATTAATCTATGCATACCGTGTGAGTTATGAAAATATTCCCAGTTGAATTAACTGAGTCTAGAAGATCACGATTTAGCTTATTGCCATGATCTTCATAGTTGGTAGGAGGCAAAAGCCGGAAGCAGACTAAAGAGAATATCCGGAGTGTAACAACCTGTGCATATAATGTTTGGCAGATTATCCTTCGCAGTGTATGTAGAGAATTAATTAATTAGACTAAGAAATTGAGCTACAACATTTACTACAAAGATTAAAGAAGATCATTTCTTGCCCACTGTTTAACTGTTTCGACTGCTAAGGGAATCATGCAACACCAATAATTTGATATCTTAAGTTAATTCTTCTTGTGTCCATGCCCTGCAATATGCAAATAAATTATAAAGAAAAAGGAACAGATATTTCCATAGAAGAAGAATACCTCAAATCTTGGGTCTTGAGCAACAAGTTTCTCAAAATAAGCAGCCATGTCAATGTGATTTCTTATGTGACTTCGCAGACCTTCCAAACCATACAGGCGAAACACCATCCACAGTTTTAATGATCTGGAGCCCAGTGTAGGTCAATAGGAAATGTTAAATATCTGACAGTATTTCTAGATCTTTAAGGTTTATCATTAGAAAGAGATATTGCTGAGAATTGATAAAATCATTTAGTTTTAAGTCTCATAATCTCTTGAACAGGGAAGGGGGAAAGGAGAAAAAATAAAAGAAGCCAGAAGATATGGTAATCTATAAACTCCAAGAACTAGTATGAAATAAGACCATATGCACACTAATTTATGCATGCACTCGATTGACGTTCAAGACAAGAAAATTTTCTGTAAAGACCATAGAGAGAGGGGTTTTCAGTACCACAAAATAAAAAACATGGAAATCTGTCCTACGAAAGTAAGCCACAAGCATCTCTAAAGGCTAAATTTCAAAGACACACCTAAAGCGACGTCCAAGAGGAATCTGCCAATCTTTGTAATCTATGATCATGTTTCCTTCAGAGGCCTGAAGTTTCAATAATATAAGCAGATAATTAGACAAAAACTTAATCACATTTGCCACAAAATTCAAATTGCATGTTTGAGAAATATGTCCCAGACGGCCTTGTCATGCCCCAAGATAAGATATCTAATCTAATCCATGAAAGGTTGAAAAACTAGCTTAACAAATAAATAAGAAATTGGAAAATAAGTCATCCATATTCATTTCTTCCTACGTGAAAAAATTGACTGTAAAAGACATCAAATAAAGCAACAAATTTTGCAAACCTTAATTCATTGGAAACGCAGCTCTTGAGATCAGTAAAAAGTTTCCAGATTTAAGGCCTACTCAGAAACCTCAATAGATCAATGCATCCTTAACATTGGCAAATAATTATATGGTTAATGATATATGCAAGATCTTGAATATATTCGAGCAATAAAAAGGGTGATTTTCTGATTTAGGCAATAGCCTACTGGTAACCACACCTCTTGATTACAATAATGGTCCTGAGGTTAAACCCCCTTACTGAATATGTTTCTTTCAACTAAAATGAAAACCAAGACATGATTCTGGAGTATGGTAAATCCCTCGCAACTAAATTTTTGATCGAATACCAAAAGCATGTTATCATAGGCTTACTTTGTTTTTCAGAAATTCAGGATTTGTAGATAGTGACTGAGTCAGAGCACTCCTGTCCTGTCATCATCAATTCGAATAATGTATGTTTTCGTTCATGAAGTAAATTGAACTGTCACAAAGAAAGATGCTGAAATGGGATTTGAGAAAAAGAATATGATGGTATATTACAGATACCTTAACCCAGAGTAGCGAACAGTCAAAGTTGGTTAGAAACCATTTATGAGCATTCATGTTAAACGAGTCAGCTCCTTCAACGCCATCAATATGGTGGCGGTGCTCTGGACATATACAAGCACTACCAGCATAAGCAGCATCCACATGAAACCAAATTTCATTGCTCTGCCAAGAAGACAAGCATTTACAAGCATTATCAGATAAAACAACTCTCCAATGTGCATCCACTAATTACAAAACTAGCAAGACAAAATTCTGTGCGGGGATACTGTTTGAATGAGCGCAAGAAGAAGAAACAGAGAACAAACAAACTATTGAAATCTAGATGCCTCTGTATAAGGTATCTGGTAATTGCAGGCATCTTTTGATTTTGCCAAGAAACTTGCAACACATGCCTTACAACAGCTAACCTTCCCAATTATAGCAATACTACTGATAGTCAGGAGCAGCATAATATTAAAGACTCCTAAAATGTTCATTTGAAATACAACAAAAGACATCAGTATAATATCAAAGACTCCTAAAATGTTCATATGAAATACAACTAGAGACATCTTCAATGTTCAATCAACTAAGTGAAGATCCAGCCAAATTTCTAATAAACAAGTATGTACAAATCAAGAAATATGAGAATTGAAAACTAAGCCATGGTTCCCATGATCTTCCCCTTCAGTTTTCTCATCCTTTACTGGAAATCTATTATTCTCATCTTTGATACCCTTACCGAGTGTCAAGGAACTAGTCATCCTAAAGATTAACCTGTTAGATGAAGGTCCATAAATGGTCTTTATGTCTAACATGCTCCATCATTTGATAATCTTTTAGGCTTGAAGGATGAACAAAGTACAAGGTTATCACTACGTTGTGGTGAAATTTAATTTATTTATAATAATAGAGGTGATAGGGATAGAACTTTGGGCTATTTGGTGATGAAGATTTTGATACTATATGAAGGAACTAATCACCCTAAAAGTTTAAACTGTTGGGTGAAGGTCCAAGAATGGATTTTATATCTAACAAACCAATGCAGAATAAGATAAATTTTACATTTATTTTATTATTTAATTTTGTAATTTTGATTTGGGGATTTTAGGATTACTATCAGTTAGAATTTTGGAGTCAAGGACTTTATATGAATAATTAATATCCAAAAAAATAAAATAGAACTAACTGATAAAGTCCCTAAATCCAAAATTCTAATTGATAGTAATCCTAAAATCCTAAAATAAAAATTAAAAAAGTAAATAAATTAAAATTTATCCTCTTATTCTGCATTACACACATTATCTTTGTTGCAATTCCGTAATTCTATATTATCTTTGTTTCTTCTTGAGTTTCTATCTTATTATATAATTTACTAACGGCTTTCCATCTGGCCTTTATTAGCCTGTTTGTTTGGGCTTATTTTGAGAATAAGTTACTTATTTTCAAAAAATAAGTCATTCTGATAAAAATATACCTGTTTGTTTGGGCTTAT